>JAODLD010000052.1:3816069-3852059 GCA_026781065.1 Mormyrops boulengeri | reverse complement strand
CGGAGGTTTCCTGTACCTGTGACGATATCAGGCCTGGGTGTTTTGTGTCTGAGACGTGTTCTATGAAATGAATATGCTTGCATAAATACAATTAATGTGTTGCACTTTTAAATTACCAGTACATGCATTTTACAGGATAATTTTTTTCCCATTTCCCGACACAGAATAACATACAGCAGTGCTTTTCTATAATGTGTGCAAAGTCTATTTTCACAATTCAATCTGTTATGTTCTCTGAAAGAGATGGTCAATAGTAATGACCATTAATGATTACTGGCAATGTAATGAGACTGAAAACAGAAATGTCAGCTATAAGGTTACACGCTGACCAGGTTTGGCTTGTTATTTATAATAATAAAAGTCTTAACATCTCCTGTGATTCAGTCACTTTGTTTCCATTACATAATTGTTGAGTCCAACCATCACTGATCCACCTCCATGCTGCACACTGAGTATGCAGCGGTCCAGGCGGTAAGCCTCTTTGGGGCTCCTCCACACCGTAACGGTCCCAGATGTGGGATAGACTCATCAGAGACCAATACATGTTTACACATTGTTCACAGCCCAAGATTTGCAATACTGCTACCACTGAAACTGAAGTTTGGTATTGGCATGAGTGACCAAAGGTTTGGTTATAGCAGCCCAACCATGAATATTGACCCTGTGGAGCTCCTGGTGAACAGTTTTGTTGGAAACAGGAGAGTCGAGATCTGCATTAATTCTGCAGTGAGTTGGGCAGCTGTGGTTTCATGTTTTTTGGATACAATCTGGGTTTGTACCCAGACATCCCTGTCAGACAGCTTCCTCTTATATCCACGGTTACTCCTGTTGGATGTGGTCCATCCTTTGGGGTGGTATGCCAGTGAGAAACGCCCAACAATTTGTCCTCTTTTGAACTCTGGTATGTCTCCCATTATGTTGTGTGGATTGCAGTATTTTATGTACAGCTGTGCTATTGCTCTGCTAATTCAACATTGACAATCATCTCTTACTGATGGAAAGTGTGATCAGTGAAGGCTGGCCATCAGGCTGTCCATATATAGGTGTGAAACCTCAAACGCTATTAGCCAATGTTTCAGTTTCATCGTCCAGCCCCTGTATGTCACAATAATTAGTGTACACTCAGAATTTCTGAATTGACAGGCAATCAAAATAATGCGTAAACAAAGTAATAGCTCTGGTAATTGCTTTTACAAATTGAGAAAAATGCCATGGCATTTGACAAGCAGGTTGAGTTTGGAGTCATGGGACAGACACGATGCATTTGTGAAGCTAAAATCCACATTTAATGTCTTTATTTACAGCATCATCCATGGCCTCAGCATTTTGCGCGTAACGTCACAAAAACCGCTCACGTCAGCACTCTGCTAACATACCAGATCCACAAGAGTGAAAATTTGTGCCCGGTGAGACCAGAAATATCTTGAAAGGTGTGGCTAAGTGTCACCAGCCCTCCCGGACGCTGGCACCATCTGTGCTCTTGATCGTGTGCGTACACTAACGGAAAAGCGATTACAAGGCACAAGAGTCATACCGCGTCTAATCAGCGGTGCGGTTAGAGCTAGCTCAAGGCAGTGGTCGAGGACTGAAACAAGCCTGAAACACGGTAATTAACAACTCTCAGCTGATAAGGACATTTTTCACATTCCTAATGCTGCTTTTTCTCTGATACGTGTTAGGATTATTGCTCATACCAAAAAACATGAGGTATTCAAATAGGGGATACTGTCTGCTGTTTAACCTTTTTGCAACATATCAAAGCACTATTTGTGTGGTATAAATACAATACATTTCCGATGAATGCCATTTTTTTTCTGATAGAATAATTAAAAAATATAGATTAAATACAAATAGATGAAGACTGAACATACGTTCAATGTGGATGGTCAATTTTGATGAAAAAGGAAACAGAAATTAAAATCAGACAGTGAAAGAGTTATGATGCCTTAAAACCCTAAAATTAGCAATATGGATTCCTGAGCTCACTGAAAGGTACGTTGGATTGTTACTGTCAGTCCCACTAACGATGATACACCAAAAGGATTAATCACCAATCAAACTGTCGTTACTATACAATTGATGTATCCAGCCCGATTATAGGATAGATGCAAAAAATATCAGCAAATTAGTATGTAAGTTGTGCTATTTTCCATTTTTAAAAGGCGTTTTCCATTCTAGCTGGAGTTACTGAAATTATTAGTGACATCTAACAGTGAACGTGAAGACGATTATTCTTCCCCGTATCAACAGCAAATGTAAAATTAGGTGCTGGTGTAGTTCTTTAGATTGTAGTGGCTACAGCGAGCCATCAAGCATCTGTAGAGAAGTATGGCTGAAGTTAGCATGTCGACACTGGTGTGCTACTACTAGTTTACGACGAACATATGTACACCTCAAAGGTCAGGTTCGGCCCCCTCTCGTCGTTTCGCACCAGCTGTGGCAAAATATCCCAAACAACTTTGTGCTTTTAGATCCTAAAAACTTTTTGTCTGTTTTCGTAAGAATGCGACGTCACATTTATGCCTATTAAACTGCTGTGGTGTTTACAGGATCGCACCCAAAAGCCCATGTGGTTTGTGAAGTTTCATGCCAACAGGATATCTGTAGGTGTTTCGACCTTACAAGTGTGGTCCCTTTTCCTTTGGTTTTGCTGATGTTGGCTCTTTGTCGGTTGTAGATAAGTTCCTTCCCAGGGGACTGGTGCTGCTCTCTTAGACCGAGATGTGAAACCAGGCAGTGTGCCCCGACCCCCATTTCCCTCCCAGCATCGCCACAATTCACTCAAAGGGAAAGACCATCTCTCCAGCACCACCCTAAGAAGGAGGTCTTCTCTCAGAGTGAGGTCTCCACATGCATTCTCTTCCCTTCCTTCTCCATGTTGATCCTAACACATGCCACCTTCTCCTGGCTGCTAGAAAAAAGCAGACAAAGGTCAAAGGTCACAGTTGTAGAAGGAGAGCCCCTTGAACATTGCAAACACAGGCAGGGAGACCAGTCAACAGAGTCACATGTAGCATGCATGTAAACATGTAGCGCCAAGGCCACAAGACTTCTCAGGTCTTCACAGAACATTCAAAAAGGTCACATGTTGGGCACACCCACATGTCATGGCAGTTAGAGTGAAGGAGTGTTTATTTCAGACATGTCAAACTGCGGGACCCTACGGAGCTGTACACAAATGCTGTGTGTGAATGCTTTGTCACTCCGTAAGGTTAAAGAGACTCCTGGTGGGTGTTAGCTGAAGACTGAGAGAGCCATAGCTACCTCATGTTAACCTTCACATGCTTTGCATTGTTAGTATCCATGGCAACCGCTCTCCACGCTGTGCTTTTGGCCATTTCGTTGGAAATGTTTACAATGGATGGGTCAGGGCTGAATGAGGGACAGGCACAAATCAGACAAGCGAATGGACAGACCTTGAGCAGCTGCGACAGACAGACAGCTTATTACAGCACGAATGGTTGAGGCATTAATGAACTGATACATATAATCACAAGGAGTCCTTCATGAAACATCCTTCCCTCTTCTGTCTACTTTTATATGTATGGATCCCACCCACGGCTTCCCCTGCCTTATGCTCTCTGGTTCCTGAGACAGACTCCATGCTGACCACAACCCTGTGCTGAATAAGCGGTTATGCAAGACGGATCCATGGATGGATCAAGGCTTATTTATGACGTTATCAGATTTTAGCAATGAATTTCTTAATGTCATGTTACCGTGTTGGTGTAGATTAAGATAATTAGTCATTACATAAAAGTCAAACATTATTCAAAATTAAACAAACCCCTCTAGATTCCTCATCCAGGGATGTGGACTGTGAAACTACTCTGTATGATCTGTTCAGGGCAAATACACCAAGGGACCCACAGAGTTACTGCCACAGCTGTGGTCAAAACATGTAAGACGATCCATATAAGCAAATCTGGGTAATCTCAAGAGCAGGAACAAGCCTTCCCTTCCTAGCTCCACCACAGCACCGACACCCACCTGGCCTGTAGAGCCTTTCCTGGAACCTTCAAGAGGTGGCTTCGGTCATAAGGTTCATCCATACCATCAACTTCCACCTCATTCAGAGAACGCTGAGCTTCCTGGACACATGGGGTGGATGGCTCAGGATCATGTTCCCATCTTTTTCAGTAAAACAAAAACTGACCCTGACTGCCACTCTACCTCATTCTCCTTCTTTTTCTTGTCATCCTCCCTCTTCTTTTTACTCTCAGGCATCAGGTCGTCAAGCCAGCTGAGCTCCCTGCTGGTGAAAAAGAAGTCCAGCAGTTTGCGGATGAAGACCAGGGCCAGCACCTAGGCCAGAGAGAGACAGAGCGCTCCTCAGAAAACCAGCAGGGGCTTCACTCAAGGTCACCTTGGGTGTTTCTCAATATGCCTACTTGACCGTACTTGTGTCCTCGTGTACCCGTTTTATGCCATCTTCCATTGCCGAAGACCAGTTCCAATACTCAAGAACAGAAGTACAGAGGACGGTAAAAATCCCCAGATGTCGTTCTTGCCCTGCCCCAAATATCAAGGATACATCATTTGCATCCTTGCCAAACAAGACCATTCCCATGATTCATTGCACCCCAAGTTCATTCTCGGAAGGCAGGGTAGCAAGACCGTACGATCTTTGTGTTCTTGGTTTTGAGGAACACCCTTAGTGTCCCACTGTCAAGCTACATCAACTCATGGGCCAAGCAAGAGCATTCCATGGGGATTACCAAATACAAACGCCCATGGTCCTTCACAGGAATCATAAAATATACCCATAGCTCATTGTGACATTTGCAGAAGACACCAGCAGTGTGGAGCTTTGAGATTAATTAATTTTCACCATGGTCTGTAGAGGGAGATACAATTAAGCTGAATTTTGCACTTCTACACAGATGGCACCTGAAACAACAGGCTGGTGGAAAGCTGCACCCAAGACAGTGATTACATACTTGGACTCAGAGAAGAGGACCTTCTACCTTTCTGCTCTTCCTTTGAGAAAGAACCCAATTCGGCAAAGCTGGGCATTTTCTAGGTTAACAAATAAAATCAGCAGGCTTCCCACAAGTGCTTCCAGGAAATATGAGCAATGGTTTCCCCTAGGAAGTGCGAGAGACAGCTTCCCCCGGGAAATGTAACAGACAGCTTTGCTCCAGGACACGAGAGCACCGACTTCCCCCAGAGAAATGTCTGTAGGTTTACCATCATGGGAAAGACGACGGCAGCAGAGGACGCCTTGATCACCCACAGGAGCACCAGGCAGGTGAGCTGGACGATTGTGAAGGTGTGCACCTTCCAGAGCGGCACATAGCGCAAGTAGATCAAGTCTGGCTGGTGTTTGGCGGGCATTCCGAACAGCTTGATCCTATCAAAAAACTGGGACATAGGAAGAAAGACCAACATCTGAGCATCTTTGACAGGCAGACATTTGGTACTGAAAAGTTTTCTGTCTGAATAATGAACCAAAAAGGGAAACAGCTAGTTAGTATTAGTTAGAGGATGAAAATCTTAACATCCTGTGAACAAATGGCGACTCCACCTGAGAAATGCAACATCTACAGTAGCGATTCTCTTCTGATCAAAGGTCCACATAGAATTTTGTTCATAGTCAGAGATCTGAACAATTTCCAATAGCAAAACAGCATTTCAATAACTTTATTGAATTAACGATAACTTTTGATACAGACATCAATATATATAACAATAACGGGAACTTAACATAAGCACTGGTTTAACTGCTTGCTAATCGTTTCGACTCTGTCATTGGGGAGGATTTTGATGAGTTATATGTGTGTGAAGTTTGTGGTTCTACATTGCATTTTTGTACTTCAAACCACATTAAGTCTTTTTATGTTAACCATATCGATTCATAAGATGCATTATCAGTTGGGCTGGGATTAACTTGCGGATCTGTCTGCATCTGGATCACTGTCCAGACTTTAAGAACCCCCTGTTGAAGGGAAAACAATGTGATATTGTTCTTCCACAAACATATGCAATCAAAGACTATTTACCTGTATGCCTTTAAGTGAGGACACCCCCATGTAGAGGAAGACACCATAGAGAACAGGCATTGGAATGAACTAATAGGAAAAAGAAACAGGAAATCGAGCTTATTGTACCAATGAATTACCATCAGACCATGAACATGAAAAGTGAGTTATCAGCATCACAGTGTGTGGATCCTTAGCCCGGGTCTTGGTGATTTCTCACCTTAAGCACCGAAGTCATGAAGACTGACAGACCCATGAGGACGAAGATCATGAAGCCGGTGACCCTCTGCTCACGGATGCCCAGGAATTTGGGCTGCTCCCCGGGCGCTGAGCACTCTGACTCCAGCTTCAGGCTGTTGACGTGTGAGATGGAGAGGACGGTGGCGGCCACGAACCAGGGCAGGCCCATGACGGAGCACACGCCCAGCATCACTGCCACCACCAGCAGGTCCAGGTGGTACCCACAGCCTTTCTGTGAGGTGGGATGCAGTGTAGCATCCAAACTTAGTCAATGGAGCAATGAAGCCTTGTAGGATTACCAAGGGAGTCACTATTGACCAGGTCTGAGTAAATCTTTGCATGTTTCTAGTGAAGCTTAGAGATGATCACATTTCATTGCATTCTGGCTTGTGTGGGAGATTCTTAGATGCACTCCAGGGGTTGCGTTTTACCTTGAGCTTGTGCTCCTTGCGGTTGATGATGACGGCCGTGATCTGCTGGTCCATGAAGATGAGGATGGTACAGAGCAGAGCTGGAATAGCAGCCACCAACATGGTCCACCAGGGGTTCCCACCCAGGGGGTCAATCAGCCAGCCCCGGTGCTTGGAGGTGGGCTAGAGAGACACAGTACGACAACAGGTGGACATATTTTCTCCAGTTGTTTCCCCAGAAACATTGCAGGAAGCCCTGGGCAGAAGGTTCCATACAGTTGACAAAAGATAAATTCAACTAAGTGTATTCATATCACATAGTGCTTAAATCAGAAGGGTTGAGCTGTGGAGGCTGAGCCTGCTTGGGCTTAACGGTTCAGCATGATACCAGAGTGATCGGTACCTCAAAACGGTCAGGCACGTTGAGCTTGGGGGAGGGGATGCCCACCAGATAATCCACTGCCACCATGATCATTATGGTGAGAAAGACGGCAAAGTCACTGATGGTGGAGCGGACCTACAGACCACATTGGTTATATTCAGGAGAGAGAGAAAGGTGGTGGGTTTGGCGGTCACAGGAGAAAATGCAGCTGCTATTGGTGGACACAGGAAGGGTCTAGGTTAAGGAGTGTCAGCCTCACCTTAGTGGGAAAGTAGCTCTCTGTCTTGAACTGCTTGAGAAAGGTGGAGAGGAAGAATGTGGTGAAGAAGAGGATGATGGACCAGAAGAGCACATCAGGGATAAAGGGGCCATGGGGTCCACAGGCAGGACCAACAAACTCCCCGTGGAGCAGCCTGCACATCTGAGGAAGAGGAGACGTGTGAGCATGGTGCTCTTCTGACAGGCGTAGGCTGGTCTGCAGAGGTAATGCACACTTACCGACACGTTAAGGTCACTCCAGGAGATGGATTCGGTCGTGAGGCCAGTCTGGTTCCAAATACGCAGGATCTCAGTGGAGCTGTTGGCTGGTGGGGAGCACTGACACCTGGGAGAAAATGGTTGCACACGGAAATACGTTCACTGTCGATTGGTTATGCAAATAGCCTGCCTCTGACACACAATACAACCGCAGTCTTGAAAACAGTTAAGAACTCAAAAAGCAACAATAAAGCAAGTGAAGAAAAATAAGTCATAAAAATAGATATGTGTACAAATAAAGAGACCCCTTTAAATGTGATCTGTTCAGAAGACTGAGTAGAAGTGTTTTAGCAAAATTTGTATCTGCCCGTGTTATAATGTCCGGACATAATGAAGGTTAAAAAAAGCCTGATCTCAACCCAGCTGACAATCGTGGTCCCTGTGATGTGAGAAATCGATGTACATAACATGCAGCATTGGTATTAATATCACAGATCATCCAGCCATATAATATACTGCAGCCATTCTTCAAATTCAGTACAAAATACCCTGCCTCGTGTTGTAATGTCATTCAGCAGTGATACCAGTTTTTACTCCAGTGGAAAACCATCACAAAGAAGTACCATACTTTTGGTACTTTTTTGAAGTACCAACAGTTTGGTACCTGGTGTAATGAAAAAGCATCCAAAATGAAATTGGCTTGCTAAGTCAGTGTCCGGTCAGCCTAACGGGTTGACCACCACTGGTCCAGGGCCTGAACAACAAAATCACAAAAAGGAGCCCCAGTATTTCAGGGACTAAAGACAGCTGCCTGTCCTCCCTTCACTCACATGTAGAAGGTCAGATTGTCCAGGCTGTTGTGTATGTTGACGGGGAACATCTCGCCCAGGTGGAAGAGCTTCTCCAGCGCCTCGTAGATGAAGATGATGCAGATAAGTGCAGCGAAGGCCTCCTCTGTGAAGCGGGTGATGTAGCAGACCAGCGAGCTGGCGTCTGTGGCAACCAGCACCAGGCAAAGGAATGCGGTCCACAGCCCGATGCTGGTCCGCAAGGACAAGTAGGACAGACCATAATCCCTGTGCAGAGGGAAGAGTCTGTTGTACCAGCATACTTATGGACAGTTTTAAGGCAGAAGTCCTTCAAGATGGATCCTAAGGGTAACAATGTGTCCCTGTTTCTTTAAATGATTAAGAATCTGATTAAAGGTTAAATTAGTGATTAGTTCAGTGAAGTATTCCAGGACTCAGCTAAACATGTGATTTGTTATAAAGTATTTTACTCTCATTGCAAAAATATCAGTTTGACAATTTAATAATATTCAACATTTTGTATTACTTGGTATAAGATTTCAAGAGCAAAGAGTGCAATAACAGAGAGCCGCCAGCAGATGGTGCATGAGTAAAATGAGGCTCACTTGCAGAACTTAAAGAGGATCTTCTCAAATACCAGGACCGGCCCAGTACTGCCCAGGATGGTAAGAGGCTGCCCAGCAAACAAGGAGAAGGCCACACCCGTGACCGATGCACCGAACAGGGACTCAATGGCACTCTGTCAGCAGCAGGGGGTGACAGAGAGAGAAAAAAGACGAGTGAGAGTGTGAGGGAAGACGTAAGGATTGAGAGATTTTGAAGGAATTTGACACAGTGGAAAAATGGAGGGATACAATGTAAAGGAGTGTAGGGGAGTAGGATAAGAATGAAGTATTTTTATGAGAAATGGAAGGAGATTGTTTGGACAGGAGTGATGAAAGACTGTGAATGGGGTGGCATATAAGATACGCTGTCGGTTCCTCTATCTGGAGACTGTGATGGGCACAGTGTACTTTACTTCCCTTGCGCTAAAGCCAGCCATCAGCACTGTGAAAATCTGTCACCATCACACTTCTCGATGCCCTCAGGATCTTATTTTCTGCGTGACGGTGGCTGACGGGTCACACAGGGGGCGGGGGGACACTCACGATGTTGCCCTTGGTGGCCTCGCCCAGCAGACCGCCGAAAGTGATGACGGGCGACATGCAGGCGCAGTAGAGGAAGAGGATGGAGGCCAAGCACTGGAGGCTCAGCGCGTCGCGCAGGTCGCTCCAGTAGAAGGGGGCCTTACGCTTCACGTCCAGCACCAGGCCACCAAAAAGCCTGCCGCACGGCGGGACCACAGACCAGGAATCAGTCAAGCTAGGTAGGCCCTTCTATGTTTGTTAATTCAGCTTGAGACTGTTTTTTTGGGGGGGGGGGGGGCAGCAGTAGGAGGAAGATGGCAAATTAGCATGACTGTGACTAAGATGGCATCTTTAGTTCTACTGCCTCAAGGTGTCAGCATCACGTGCAGGAAGTATCAGCACCCAGGGTGTGTACTGAAATCAGCAGACTGGTGTGTGAAAAAATGTCTGAGCTAGTTTTGGCAGTATTTTTTTTTTGGAACTGCTATATTTTTTAGGATGCCAGTCCATCACAAGACACACACACTGTAGGCAATCCAAGGCAGTTCAGCTACATGTGCTGAGTCTGTCTGAGCGAACAAGATCATCCAGAAGGGATCAGCTGTAAAACAAACTGTCTTTGCTGAATTCAATTTCGGCCACAAGAATTGGTTTACCGGACTCACCGTCCTGTCCTCTGTAGTTCTGGCCCAGCGTGGTGGTCGGCATCCTTTGCTGTTTCGCTGCTGGCAGCTTGTCCATTAGACTGGGATGGAACTTTCCGCTTCATCTGAGGATGACGGAACCGGAACCGTGGAGTGACTGCACTACGTTATGCAATCTAGCCATTAGGGGTCCCTGGTTGCTGATTTCACTGGATCGCAATAAGACCACCAGAAGACACTGTGTTGCTATTCACAATGGAGCAGCAAGACGTCACTGTTCTATTCTCCATCCATCCATCCATCCATCCATCCATCCATCATCCAACCACTGTCAGGGCCACTTATGCTTTTGGGTCACTGGTTAAGAAACCAGATTAGCATCACAGGTTTACTCACCAGGGGTCATTATTGCCATTATTTTTAAAACTTCAGCACCAGTTCATTTACATATGTTAAATGCAGTATCCTCTAAACACTACCTACTGCAGTTAGCCAACTTAATTCAGTTCTGTCTGTGATCATCCTAAGATATCAGTTTCCATTTCAAGCTTAAATTCAAACAACACACATACTGATTATTAAAAAAAAATGTTCTATGCCAGCAGCTATTCATGACAGAAATGCAGTACCCACTGGAGCCAAAAGGGGCTCCATTTTATGGCTGAGTGGATCACATTTAATCTGTGCAAGTGGTCGCTGCAGGGCATGTTTACAACAGTAAATCCCCCACCTGTGACGGGACACTCTTCGGGGGCTCGATCCGTATCGTGGGGTCCCATTCTCCGGGAGGCAACACGGTGACCTGGTCAAGAAACTCGTCTATCCCAGACAGGAGGTCCGTCCGGTCTTTGGCCTTGTAGGCAACATCGTGGAAAATCTGCCGGCAGAGGTGATCAAAGCACTAAGAAGCCACATCTTTTATTACCGTACTGCACTTAAGCCAGTTAAATGCATTTAGAGACATTTCAGCAGAAACCTAGTGGAGAAACACACATCAGCCTCCAGACACTGAAGCAGGTAATATTAATCTAATCGGCATGGGGGAGGGTAACATTTAAAATCTATTCTGCCACTGTTCCATCACCCCCAGACAGTGGCACAACTCACCTCATCGGTCATGAGGGTCGCTATTGATCTCCCGATCTCGTGATATTGCCCCCCTTTGCCCTGAGGTCCCAGCATCACGAACAGAAACCTGCCCAGGGAGAGGGTCAGAGTTAAAGAAGCCCCCCTCCCTTCTCCCAGTAGGGGGCCCTCTGAAACAATGGCATTCCGGGGCCTTTTCCTTCACAAAGCATTTCACACTCTCAGTTAAGGGTGTTTGGATAGGTACTAATGAGGAGGGCACTGCTGTTGTCTCCTTGTACTGAACTGCTTCAGAAGAAACAGAAAAAACTGTGAATGCTTTGGAGAGAAGTCTCAGCTTAGTATCCACAGAAAATTCTGGAAGGAAGGAATGGGTGGTAGGTTCTGCAGAGTGGGGATGATTACCTGGTGGGCACAGGAACCTCAGTGAGTCCCGTTAAGAGGACAGCGGGCGCTAGTCGGATAAAGGCGATGATGGGCTTTTCCAGGAAGTCCACCTCGCCCACCAGCACGTTGGAGGCCTCGGCCCCAGGAGGGATCTTCTTCATGAAGTTCATGTCCACCTGAGAGGGGGAACCACAGACTAACGGCCCCTGTTTACAGTGTAGGTGGAAGCACACTGAATTGGGCTCGTTACGGCTGTTCACCAGATCTAACAAGTCTCCAGGCACCATGTTGCCTGTTAGGAAACTTTGCGTTTCTCTAGAACAGTGTTTTTCAATCCAGTCCACGGGGACCCACAGACAGTCCATGTTTTTGCTGCAAAAGCATGTACAATCTGGCAGGGAGCTTGGAAGGAGCAAAAATATGGACCGGCTGTGGGTCCCCACGACGGGATTGGGAAATACTGTTCTCCAGTATGAAAGGACAGCAATTATAAAAGCCAGAGCTGTTAACATGCAGGATCTGGATCAGCGGTTCCGAACGCATGTCGGAGTGACAGGAAGGATGGGAGTGGATCGGAAGCCGGACAAATTAAACAGGGACAGGGACAAACATTTTACCAAAAAAACTAAGACTTTTCAGAGGGAATGATTAAATCTGATCTCAACTGTTCAGTTTTCACTGAAATAAACCAGGAACAGTAATGTATGAGGTCACGGGGCTCCAGTTCCCTAGCTTCAGTTCTTACTGGCTGCTGTCAGATCTACACCAACAGACACTCCTTTTTCCTGAGTGTATACAGACTCCCGAGCTGATGTGCCATCTTAAAGCCAGGACTTGTCTGGGGTTTCCCAGCCCTGATGGCAGGGGTTCTCATACCTTGCTGAAGTCCACAGTGCTGCTCTCCCTGCTCACACCTCCTCTGGGGCCCTTGCTCTCGCCAGATTTGCTAGCCTCTGGATGGGTGGGGGTCGAAGCTGGGGGCCCTGCAGATCCTTCAGGGAAGGGGAGCCACATTCAAATGCTTTTTCCCGTCCCAAGCATGTTGATTACTAAGCAGATCCTGTGATTGTCTCCCACTGTTTGTCCTACCATTCCCATTATCAGGACACTACCAGTTTCTTCCACCCTGCAAAAGAGCTTCTCTGTGTTAAACACGGCAAATAAAAAAGCCTGAGTAACTGGCAGTTAGTTATAGTAGCTGTGTCACATGACAGCTTTCACTGCAGTCGCAAGAAGACCTGACAGGAGGGATTCAAGTTAGATATGATGTGCATGATAACAGAGGCAAAAGAACGAGTCTGCAAGTAGATTAGAGGTGTCGTGGGGTGTGGGGCATGCTGGGAGAATCCTGCAGCGGTTCACTGGGGGCAAAAAAAGGGGTGGAGAGAGCTGCTGAATGGGCAAGGTTAATGAGGCAAAACTGAGGTGATAACTGGGCCAGTTAAAGATGCCGGCTGTGGTGTCTGGGAGGTCAGTGGTAAGTGCCTGTTTATTCAAACTGGTGTCACTGGCAGGCAATATGCATATTTGCCTTCTGGTGGCAGCAACCATGGCATGGCCACGCCAACAGGCCCCTCCTCCTGTGTCAGGGGCGGGGTCGGTGGCTCGTCATCCTCCGGGGGAATCAGCACCACCTCAGGGATGCCATCCTGTTCCACGCGGGACACCAGCAGCTGTGGGGTGGGCTGGCAGGTCACGGGCCGGCGGGGGGCTGGCGGGCTGTTTTGGGGGGTGGCGGCGGCGGAGGGGGAGGGACTGGGCTGAAGGCGGTTAAGGAACATGGAGGGCAGGGACTCGCGGCCCTGGCACAGGCTGGAGGTGGAGATGCCAGGCTTCAGGAGTGAGAGGCGGGATGAAGACAGGCCTTCCCCTGGGAACAGGAGGAAAAAAACATACAGAAAGGAAAGGGGGCAAAAAAAAAAAACATGGAAGAATATAAAGGCCATTTTCAGGAGTAAGTTTCTTGCAGAGCATGCTGGGAGAGGCAATGGGAAAAAGAACTCTCAGATAATGGGTTCCAGGCCAAACCGGGCCAAATGAGCTTGTGAGCAGGCAAAATAAAACAGTCACACGAAAGCAGGAGCGGTGCATGATGGGTAGAGTCTTACAGGCCACCCACGTGTGAACAGAGACTCCAGCGTTGGGCGGCATCCAGCAGCAACGAGCGTTTCCAAGCAAGTTAGTAGGAATAAAGCATGATAAAAACAGGGTATCCATCAACCAGAGCACCGTGCATGGTGGCAAAAGATCAAACCTTCAGTAAAATAAGCCATTGTTACTCTTCTGGCATACTGATAAATTTGTTTATAAAAGGTACTGTGCTGTGGTACGTGGAGCAGAACACCGACTGGGCTACTTTATTTAGATTTCTCCCTTGGCGGAGGCTGTTTCAGAAACTTTAGTCTCTTGGAAAACTTTTCCAGGGCAGAAAGAGAGAAGCAGTGGCACATATACATGTGAGGTTTCCCACACAGGGAACGCGGGGCAGGTGAAACAGCTGATGATGGTGCATCAAACTCACCACTCAGACACAAGCAAAGCAACATCACTCAACCATGCCATGTGGACAGGCCAAACAGGAGTGCCATGTCAATCACACCGAGTCTCGTCCAATCCGCCAGCAGTCCCGCCCACTGAAACACGAAGCTGCAGGAAGGTTACGCTAAAGCTAACATGCTAGCATGTTAGACACTCACACTTTCCTTTTTTTTTCCAAGGACGAGGGGGGGGGGGGGGGGTCCTTATTCTCTCAAATCACTTGAGGTGTGATTTGTGGTACATTTCGAGCCTCCCCCTACCCCAGCCCCCCCGGGCCAAGATCAGATAAAAAAAAAAAGAAAGAGGAGTGGGTGTAGCCCGGTTCTCACCGTTGCGCTCAAGCATGTGCGGGTCGGAGTGTTTCTTGCCTATGTCCGCAATGGAGCGCACCAGCGGGATGCGATTACTCAGTTTCTTCTCACTCTGGTGGTGGTGACGCTTCAGCAGGGCCTCCCGTACCTTCTCACGCAGCGCCTTGTCCAGCTGCTTCGACGCAACCATGCTGTCGATCACCATATCTGTGGGATACGTTAGCGAATTAGCGAGTTAGCAAGCTCTTCGACAGCCCTGCACCCTGTGGTATATCCCTAACACGGCACCCGCACTGAAGGCATGTGGACGCCTCAGATTCGCTCACACACGCTCACGGGCACCTGCGATCTCCTCGATGTCGTTGGCTCGCATGTCGAGCATGACGGTACCATTGAGGATGCAGCTGCGCAGCTCGAACAGGCTGTGCAGGGATAACGTGGCCACGTAGGGCTTGCTCCAACGCTCGCCGCCTTCCTCCACGTCCTCCTCGAACTTCAGCCACCTGCGAGTCCAGAGGGGCTCACTTCAGGCCAGACACACACACTGGTAACACACAGATAGCACATACACAGAAAAGACACAGGCAACATATACACACCGAAAACACACACACAGGTATCACGCCAGCAACACACAGGTAACACACACACATGTTTGTACTCATATCTTTATGGGGACTGTTCATTCATTTTGATGGGCAAAACCCTAATCCCAGCTATGACAACCTTGACCCCTCCCCAGCCGTAAACTTAACCATAAGTAACCAAACAAAATGCAAGGCTTCTGGATTTTTTAGTTTTTTGATTGCAGTCAAAGATTTTTATAAAATTCAGTTTCCTCTTGTGGTGACTGAAAAAAAATGGTCCCCACAACATCAAAATAACTGGTGTTTACATATATTTATACATAACCCACACGCACACGCACAGGTAACACACAGGCCATACACACACCCACAGGTAACATGCATAGGACACACACTACATAACACAGGTAACACACCAGCAAATGATCTGTTCAGCCATCAATTACAATGTTAAAAGTCAGTGATCTCAGTGCACTTCCCAGCCCTGGATGCATATTTTTGAAATAATGACAGTATTGTGAATTCACC
Source organism: Mormyrops boulengeri (assembly GCA_026781065.1). Taxonomy (NCBI): domain Eukaryota; kingdom Metazoa; phylum Chordata; class Actinopteri; order Osteoglossiformes; family Mormyridae; genus Mormyrops; species Mormyrops boulengeri. The sequence goes on along the minus strand of JAODLD010000052.1, from coordinate 3,836,552 downwards.
AGCTGGTCATGACGATGGTGATGATGTAAGTCTCGGAACAAGTCACCCCTCCCAATCCTACACGGCTGCATCACCATCTCCCGAACCGAAACATGATGGTATTAAACCAGCTGAACCGGTGACAAGTCTCTCAGTGGAAAAGGAGACTTCTGGCTCCAACCGTAGCACGTTTATACCAACACCCCCTCGCCCACCCATCACCCTCTGACCTGGCCGTTTCCTTCCACTCGCCCGTGTGCCCATCTCGAAAGGTCAGCTCATCCAGTTCGGTGAAGAGTTCATGGGGAATGTGCTCTTCATCCTCATCCCCTGTGCCCAGGATGAACTGGACCCTCTGGGAGGGGGTGTCTGTGGGAAGTGGTCATGATCACGATCACATGATCAAACGTGTGGTCAGCCAACTCTGTATGGGCTTTTTGGTCTGGTTCACTTTTTCCAAAAGAAGCTGGACAATTGTCAACACATGGTTCTTGAAACCGTTGAATTCCTGCACTCCACTCACTTCAAGGATGCTATAAACAAAACAGGAAGTTCTCAACCACTAACACCAAACTGCAACCTCTCTAATTGTTTAAAACCTCCAGTTTCTTCGATTTAATTGCTTGTAACCATTATGCGATGGGATCATAGCAACTAGAAATCACAGTTAGCTTTAAAACATGTCTGACAGTTTCCATGTAAGAATGCAGACAGGCTGCCGGATAGTTTTGAGGCCTCTGCAGCATCACAGAGCAAGTAGCTAATAGTGATTATGGTCAAGGCTGATGGTTTCTATGGTGCTGGTCAAAGGCCATGGCCCTGGATCTCAGATGAAACACGTGCAGTAGTTGTGGGCCAGAATTGTGAGGCACGCAAGGCAGCAACGTATGATGCTTGACTCAACCTTGGCATTACAGTTGAACAAACTGACGGATGGATCGCATTAGATGACATTCAGTGCAGTCCCAGAAAAGAAAAGGTGTGACGCGTATGAACATTTGAGCCAGAGTGCAGATGGCACAGAAATCATTTTGCAAGGTATTTAACTTTGGGGGGGCTTTATTTTATTAGCCTCAAGTATTACTACTAGTTTTGAATGTGGTGTTTAGATAATTTATATTTATTGCTTGCTTTATGATTTTGTTTAGCAGTAACCTTGAGATGTTTTGCCTGAAGAGCTGAAATGATGCCAATAGTCAGCCTCATCTGTATAGGGTTCTACAAAACATTCCCTTTATATCACAGTTCAGAAGGTTGGTGTTGAATTTGTTCCTGGTTTGTGCCTATTTTTTGTCGTATTGTACTAAGAATCTTGAAAATCATCCAAATCTTTTAAGAACGTGTGAAAAAAATATGAAAAAAATATTAAACTAGCTCTAGAAATGATCCCTGTTGTTACTTTTATTGTAGTTTACCATTAAAAACTCAAAAGAACTCAAAAGAATCTATATGGAGGCAAATATATTTTACATAACCGCCAGAGTGTAATCATTTGATTAGCTAGCATAAACCTTTAGCAGCATGCATTAGTTGTAATTTGCTTAGCATATCAATGTAGCACGTGTTAGCATAAACCTTTAGCAGCATGCATTAGTTGTAATTTGCTTAGCATATCAATGTAGCACGTGTTAGCATAAACCTTTAGCAGCATGCAGTAACGAAAATTGCTTAGCATGTCAATGTAGCACATGTTAGCATAAACCTTTAGCAGCATGCATTATTAGTTGTAATTTGCTTAGCATGTCAATGTTGCATGTGTTAGCGTGAAGTTTTAGAATGATTCACTAGCTGCTTGGAAGCAGTCGTGCTAACTCAGTGGTACAACAGCAGGCGTGGCATAACAACAGAGGGCTCAAATGAACACAAGCCTTTCTCCATGGTGTGTGCGAAATACGAGTGGCGCTGTAATACCGTAGGTGGCTGGCTCCCTGGCGTCATCATGGGCGTAAGCCTGATCCCGTTCCCTCTTCCCACGCGGGTGCCTGTGGCCTCGGTGGTGACGCCTGTGCCGGCCCTCTTTTCCCAGCGGGACATGGACGCCAACATACACCGCGCGGTGGCCTGTAGGGGGCGGACAGAGTGAAGACCTGCACTGACCACTCATCATTTTGATTGAGTCTGAAGCTTAAGGGGTTTCAGTGAGAACATCTCTGGCCAGAACAGTGAATGGAACCAACAGGACCATATCAGGCCAAAGACGAAACAGCAAGCAACAGGATTGTTCAGCATATTTCCCCTTTTCTGTGTTAGAAAATGATACGGCAGATCTGGGGAAAAATGCAGCTGAAATGGAAAGCAGGGGCCTGTCTCACAGATGAAATGGAAAGCAGGGGCCTGTCTCACAGATGAAATGGAAAGCAGGGGCCTGTCTCACAGATGAAATGGAAAGCAGGGGGCTGTCTCACAGATGAAATGGAAAGCAGGGGCCTGTCTCACAGATGAAATGGTTCAATAATATAGACAAATGAACAGAGGAGATGGGCGAGAATGTCAGGGTTACTGAGTATGAAACAAAGCAGAAGGGGGCAATTTATACATACTGAGGAGAATGACAGGATGGTGATATTACTCTGTATAAATAACTCTGGTCACGTGACTCTCTCTTCATATAGCCAGAGCCCATGCCCCCCCCCCCCCCCTCCCCATTTCTGCAAATAAAAAATCCCATCTTTAGAGAAGCTGGAAAGTGACTCCAGGAGTGCTTCGGCGATTGCGATCAGTGTGACATTTTGAGAGTGGGGGGGGCGTTGAGCCTAAGGGGGCATGCATTTTATCCCCTGGGTGCTTTATAAATGGACTGTATAACCTTCAGTTCTCCAGCTGCCAGCTGGGTGGGAGAGAATTTCCTGCTTCACAGTAAGAGTCACCTGTTCAGCCACTGCTGCTCCCGGGTCAGAATCAGAACCTCAGGAGAGTCTCTGACCCAGGAGTCCACGGTAATACTTTACTTAACACCATGTCTTTAGTGATTTATAAACACATTCTTAATACATTATAATGCATTATAAATATATCTATAGTGCATTACAGATGACAGCTTCATAAGGCAACAATACACATGGCTATATGTTGTTATGCTTTTTGCTAAATATTTATATCCATGTTTATAATACTTTATGAATGCATTATTATTTGTTATGAATGTGTTTATAAATTACTAAAAACATGGCCTTAAGTAAAGTGTTACCGAGTCTACCTGCACTAAGTTGGACATGGGTGGACTTACTCTGCAACTCATCTTCCTCGAAGTTGGTGTGCGTGGCGGAGCTGGTCTTCCCAAGGTCCACGACGGCCTCATCGTCAGAGCCCTGAATGAGAAAAGCGCCGGTAAGTTCTTGAATCGATCGCTTCCCTGCAGGAAAGATGGCCGCCGGACGACGGCAGCGAGGCCAGGTGGACGACGTGGGGGGGGGATTCTTGCGCGTAACCTGACGCCACGGCCCCCGAGCGGGCCGCTCCCGTTACATCCCGCTTATTCAATCCGACTCAAATTGTGGCTAACAGTTTGGTCTGACGTCCTGATGTTATGGCACCTCTCCACACACGCCGGGTGTAGTGTTACACCGAGGACAAAGGCAGCTGTCTAAGAGTGGATCACAACATGTCATACAGTTTAAAGTGGGCGAACAATAGCAGCCCAAAGAAACAAAGGCGGGGGAGGGGTGGCTTCACCCTCAGGTATTCTTGTACTCTGTAATAAATACATCACCATGGCGAGCTCACGTGCCAGGCGAGGTTCAGGGTAGCAACACCAGACCCATAACCCAAGATGAACTGGTCTCTGGCACTCTGCTACACCTACAAGTTCATAACTTCACCTGAAGCAGCATGTGGCGTAACCCTTAGGTGGCCGTTTAATGTCCCAGGGAGGGTCTGCTGTTGTACCCTTGGGCCTCGTATTTACCTGACTCCCCTGGTAAATTAGGTGGTTATGTAAATGCATAGTCACTGTAAGGTATTGTAAATAAAACTGTGAGCTAATCGGCTAATTACTGCCATACTTAATACCTTTACTTTTAATCCATCGGTAGAGGGCGCTATGCAACAGTGAGAACTCCCCTGAAATGCACAGAAATGCAGATACCTCATGTGATTTCACAGACTACCACACTAAATCCGGATTGTCTTTGTCTGCCAAGATGGAGTTTGGCTATTTACACTTACTAATCCAAGCATCTTAAATTAGGTAGCTTAGTCTCCTCAAAACAGTATTACTTCCACAGTTTACTTAGAAGAAGCCAGCCACATCTGCTTTGCAGGAGAATTACGCTCGTCAACACAGCCACATTCACTGCAGGGCTATCCTCAGTAGTTACAGTCAACCAGTCTTGGTCCAGCTCACAATCATTCCACCCATTGAAGTTTCACAACAAAACTCATAATCGACAATCAGGTTTCTGGGAAATATTTGTTCCAGTAAAATGGAATGGTTACCACCATAACCCTGATGTAAGACCTCACACAGATATGATAAAATACACTGCCCGGCCAAAAAAAAAATGTGGCCATTTGAATTTTTCGTTGGGCCGCCTTTAGCTTTGATTATGGCGCACATTTGTCATGACATTGTTTCCACAGGCTTATGCAACATCTCACCCTTTATTTTCATCCAGATTGGCAATCATTTCACACCGAGATCCTGTATTGACAAGTGAGTTGAGCCACTCCATAAAGCCTCCTTCAGCACATCCCAAAGACCTTTAATGACATTAAGGTCAAAACTCTGTGTCACAACTCTGTGATGACCAAGTCATACGTGAAAATGATTCCTCATGCTCCCTGAACCACTCTTTGACACCCAATGAATCTTGGAATTCTTGTCCTGGAATATGCCCATGGCAACAGGGAAGAAAAAAATCCATTGATGATGGATGGAGGTGTAACCTGGCCATTCAGTAGATTCAGGTACTCAGCTGACTTGACTTTATTGCTGCATAACACTGCTGAGCTGTAATGATGATCCAGTCATTGGCTCTTAAGTATTTGCTGATATAAATTCAAATGGTGACTCGCACACACTTCAGACAGGATTCCTATGTACACATTAAAAAAGGATGAGTTCCAGAGTCTTCCACAGCTCAGACACACTGCAGTCTGTCCCAGTAGTCAGAAAATTATAACAAAACTTTGCCTTCACCCCCTAGCTGATATCACAGACCCAGTACCATGTTCCTGGGTGCCAGAGGGGTCACGTTCTTACCCTTGTACTGGAGGGCCTATTTTAGTCAACGCAGAGGTGTTATAACTGAGTCGGGGATGTCATTTTAGCTAAAGTTACACCCAGTGCTATCTTTTGAGATCACTCTCCCTACCCCCAACCACATCTTGGCAAAACTCAATTTGCGACCACGGACGACTTCCTGGTGTACAGATGAGTCATCATCATTAGGCCAGAGCAGAGCTCTGAGAAGATTTGATGTTGAATGTCTATATTTCTGCAAGTGGTACAAAATGTGAATATATATATGACACACAAAGGGAGGATTGGGTTGCATTCTTTTGGATGCAGCTGGTTTTCTCTGCTCAGTAAACCTCAAGGTGTATCCCACACACATGCTCACACACCTTGAAGAGCCTTTGAAACCCCATAAGCCATTGTGACATGAGGCAGGGAACACCCTGGACTGGGATTCAAGTTCCTTGCAGGGCACATGATCACACACTATGTGTAATTTAGATGTGCCAATCCAAGGAGATCAACTGCTCCATTAAAAAACATTCTTCTGCATAAATAAATATTTAAAAGGCTATTAGCCAAGTAAACAAAACTCAACAACTGGCTTTTTATGAGACATTATCCTGCGTTGTTGCCTGATGGATTGTGGGTAAGCAAGCTGTGTCAGTATGTCAATGTGTTCCTCCCCTCCGGATGCCCACATTGTCCATCACCACCTGTTTGTTGTGGTAGTGACCTCACTGTCCTATGAAAGGTCAGCCTAAGCCTGCACATGGTAACCCAGCCTCAGCTCCAGCCTTCCAAACTGGCTCCCAACCAACTCGAGGAGGGGGGGTGTGGCAGCTGTTCCAGAATCCTATTGCATTTTCAGAATCGCATTTCCCAGAATCCCTTGCATTCTGGTTCTTGCCGTTCCCTGACAGTGACGGCATTGCGGATCCCGCCCAGTAGGCCCGTTTTTTTGTCACGTCACTTGAGAGGGTGACGGAGAGTAACATGTTCCTCAGAGCTGACATCATTAAATCACAGCATCGCGTTTCCAGCCTGACGAACGTGCATCTCTTCCCAAAGACACGCAGGGCAGGCAGCGGCCGTGCCAGAGCATCACTCCTCCGCCCATGACGCGGCTCACATTCACGCCGTTAGTGCTGGGCATTCAGGATCCCGCTTACGCAACCGGACAGCTGCTCTATGAGAACCCTCAGACGTGAGACTCCCCGGCCACCCCTCTCCTGTGATGCTCTCTGCCGAGTGCCTCACTGTGTTTACATAATTACAGCATAAAAACAAGCGTGAAAGACCTGGCCCGCTTCGGAAATGGAGTTACACTGTCAAAATGGGCACAGCGTAATTATATTAGATCTATTTCCTGACAAGAGACAATCCAGAACCTCTTTCCACACTATTTCTTAATCATCTGAGAGATCAGTTCCTGTTTAAACTCTCCGTCTGCCCCTCCAGCACATGAAGTGACACGCCCTAAAACATGTGCGTGTGCATGCTCCTGTCTCACTTCCCGGGACACACTTTAACACGTGAAGTCCACGGCTAGATGCCGTCAGACTCCTCGCCTCATAAGGGCACTCAGCCACCCTCCATAAAGATTAATTACGGACCAACTTATGACCCTCCTACTTTTATGACCTCGACCATCCTGAACACTCAGCTGTGTTGTGACAAGCTGTGGCTGTATATAGTCTAGGAATAAAAGATTTCCTTTGACATTTGAGTCAAGTGTCGGTCCCTCTCATCTGCACTAACACTCGTACCCTTGCGGTGTTTTCTGGTGAGCCTTAACTGTGATCGAAACCTTGTAGGCCATTTTTGCTGAATTACATTTATTTGTTTAGCAGTTGCTTTTATCCCATTAAAAAGTCGAGTCCCTCAGGTATTTGGAGGTTAGGGGTCTTGGTCATGGACCATGAGATTTGAACCAGCAAACTCTCAAAATCAGGGATACGGAGGTCTGACCCGCAGAATCACATGCTTCCCCGAACTAACACATGCTGAAGTAAATATAAGTCACCTCCTCTGGCATGTAGCCAACTCTGGCCTCAAAATAGTGCCCACTGTGTATCTCTGTTCCAGAAAGGAGGGAAGGTCACCTTAATGTCAACACAGGGACCTGGCTCAGGACAGAACCCTGTCCCACACACAGATCATTCCCTCGGGGGGCAGAGAACTACGTCATTAGTGGTGGGAGCAGAAGCCCAAAGGGGTGTGGACCTTATGTCTAGGTCCCTCGACCAATGAGTCAGTCCTGCAGAAGAGAGGAGACTGGAGACCCATGGAATGGAGGTGTCATTTTCAGAACAGTCAGAATCGACCCCCTTCCCAGCTCCACTGTTTTCCCAAGTCGCTCACAATGTTCCGTCACGCCTCGGAACACATCGACACTGCTGTGGCACCTGCTTGCCAAAATCAGATCCACTCGCTCCGATAATGAATCCAACCATCAGCGGGAGACAAAGAGAAGCACGTCAGACTGAGTCGGCCTGGTGCGTATGACTATCAAAGATAATAAATCCACCAGAATCAAAACAGAAGATCGCTTACATTTGTATAATAGAGGCATTAAGGTGATCACTGACACTGTTTACAAAATGACACGGGTCAGATGTTTGTTGTTGGTTCTTCGGGTCAACCGCTGGTCGGCACTCAGAAGGCCGCAGCCAAAGACTCGGGGACTCGGAGCGGGAAGGGGATGGCGGTTCAAGGCTGCTTTGAGAGCTCAGCTCTGGCGAAAGCGGCGGACATGACAGCACGACTCAAAATTAGTCAGGCAAGGGACAGGGAAGATCCGTCTCTCCAGCTTCAAGCTGTCAAAGTGATGAAGAGCTCCTCCTCTGGGGAAGGTGCCGGTAATTATCCGAGACGGTGACCTCCGGAAAGAGGCTGCTGCTGGCACCAAGCCCACTGACTTCTAGTGATGGAGGAAGCGTTTGATCTGGGTTGCCTTCTTAATGTTATGGAGCCAAAATCAGATGATGACTGCATGGGAAAATGACCAACAGAGCTGGCAAGCTAAGGGGCCGAATAGAAAGGTGATGTGGCCATTGGGGGGCACTATTTGTTACTATTGCCCACCAGATACAGGATGATGGATGATCCCAGAAAATGATTTGATTGGGTGGGAAATGACTGTTGCTTTCTTTATCTCCTGGTATGTCTCATATCAACCTTCAAGCCAACACAACTGTGACCCATAATGCATTGCTTCCTTCAAGGCCTGACAGAGTAATAACAGGGGTGGACCAGCAGCCAGTAGTCAGATGCTTTGTCAATTCACGGATTCTCAGAGCATAGAGGCCACGGACAACGCATACAGGCTAAGATTATGGGTAAGTGGAGTCGACACTCCGGAGTTGCACCCCATGATCTGGCACATGGTACAGGTCACTCTGGGCCAGAGAGGGCCGCATGCCAGGAGGCCAGTCCCATTCCATGGGCGGGACCAGGCCAGCCGCACCAACACGTTCCCACATTCCTCTCTCACCCCACTTGGTGCTGCAGATGCCAGCAAAGCAGACCAGCATCATCACACGAACAGTCGCACGCACACACATAGATCATGCCTGTATCCACCACGAACACATATACACACCAAGTTTGTGCACATCACAAACATACAGAGCACATGCCCACAAACATGCCACTCATGTAAACATAACAGGCATCATGCTAGCCCAAACAGGTGCTCTCACGCACACACCACCCCTCACGTGTTTACACGCCATGCCACGCACACGCCACAAACACAAGTCGTTCACTTGTCACCCCCATCCCATTCTCTCTGCCCCACTTTCCCTCCTGGAGCTGCTAAGACTGTTTCCTATCCAGGACACGTTGCTGAGGATTCTGCAGCCCCCCCCAGCATCTCCCAGGTTATCCCCGAGTCTTCCTCCTTTCCCGGTCTCCCATGCAGACCACCACACACACACACACACATACATACACATGCAAGCTTACCGTCAGAGTGTGCCCCCCCTCGGCTCTCCCCGCCATGGTGGCTTCTTTCCACAGCGTGTGGCTGCGCGAGCAGCCGACCTGCCGGACTTGGAGCTGCGGGTTGCCTTGTGGCCGCGGCGACGGCGGAGACACCGCGAGAGCGCTGCCCCGTCTGCCTCTGACTCAGCGGCCGGCTCCCTCTGCAGCAGCCAATCCCGGGCACCATGAATATTTAATCATTTCAGCCAATAAATCTCCCAGACACAGACGCATAGGCACACCCCCTTCTGTCTCCTCTCTCTCCCTCCCCCTCTCTCCCACCCCCTCTCCCAGCCCTCTCTGATATTTACACAGAGTCACAGACACACACACACCCACCCGGGATCCAGACGCGTCAGACAAAGAGGTGGAAAAACTGTCAAAAAAGGAGAAGAGGAAGAATCGCTTCAGCCATCTTTGTGTCTTCAGCCTTGTGTTTTTCTTCACTCTTGCCCACAATCTAGGTCAGACCTGAGATCCCCAGGGTGCCAAAGAAATCCATTTGTCAAGAGACACCCTGCCCCGTGACTGAGATGTCCACCAGGGGGCTCCATGTGAAACCTACAAGAGACGGAACTCAGTCACACGGCTCCATTGCCAAATTTAGACATGTGGAATTCCAAGAAGATTCCAGGGAGTGTGGTGCTGTTTGTGACATGGGAACGCCCCGTGTGATCCATCCAGACGCCCAGCTCGATTCGGGCTTCCACAGACTCAGTCTGATTCGATCACAACCTACATCAGTCCATTTTCTTCTCCGCTTATCCAGTTGAGGCTGCCGTTTGACCGCATGCCCTGCCCGCTTAGTGGCTCGTCCCATGGCTCTTAACAGTTTCATTTTCAATAATTGGGAGTCTCTGAAGGTACAAGGGGGCAGAGTGGCCTTTGGGCCAGAATGTGCTCTTGGTAAATAGAAAATCTGTCAATAAGTTATCTTTCCCTGGACTGAAAGATTTAAGCAGCACATACATAGTTATTTCAAAGGTTTTCTGCATTTATGATTGATGTGCTGTCCAGGGCGCCCCCTGCTGGGCTGTCCTGGACTTTCAGGAATTTCCTCCTGGCCGATCACGACCCAGTACTGATGGAAACTCAAAAAAAAAAAATCCAGTATAATGATTACAAGCAATGAAACTGGACACAGTGGGTGAATTTCTGAACACTGCCAATCTGCTGCTATATTGGGTCCCAATTTTAGGGAGATTTCCCAGACAGCTTCAGGACAGTGATCCCTACTGGTCAGTCTGAACTCCATAATGGTAACCAGAGCTTCCAGAATGAGCCACCCAGGACATCAGCGCCAGTGCTGCTTAATCTGAGTCCTGTTGTTAACTAGCTAAACCGCACCTGTAAATCCATTTCCAATTAATAAAGTCTTATACTGTCTAAAATAGGGTGTAAGTGATTAATTGTCATTGCTGACACATCATCTCACTGCATTTAACCTACATGTGACATTGCAGGGGGCAGCTAGTTCAGCACCCGGGGAGCAGTGCGTGGGGGCGGTACCTTGCTGGTCGGGGATTCGAACCTGCAACCTTTCAATTACAATTATTCCTTGCTACTGTAACCACACATTAGTTGTGAGAAAGAAGGTAGAGCTTCCTTTCAGTCGGGTTTGACTGAGCTAGTCGGTTAGCGATCAGGCTAAGGGTCGGATCAGAATTAACTACGAAACAGCTAGTATGCAAAACTCCATCCTCTCAGACCTCAAACTCAGTCACTTGAAAATGGAAGTTAAAACATGCAGGATTTTTCGCAGTAGGGAAATGTGAGGGTCTCGGGTTTGAAAGGAGTTGTGCCCTACACAAAGGAAAAATTGAGATCAGGAATCAGGAGGCTGATGTCTGGCAGATTACAGTGCTATAGAAGGACCCCCCCCCATACACACACACACACAAAAACACACACATACGATGTCACCACAACACGGCTGCTGGAAATACCTGTAGCGGCTTCCTCCTTGACACCGTTAACTAATAAATGACTAAAATAGTTTTTCATTTGGTTCTCCACAGTTGAAAGGCAACTTCCGGAAACCGCCAGCAGAGGTCACTGTTCTGAAAAGCATTCCGCGAGACCGATGCAATGAGCTGTGTTTTCTCATCCCATTCTTAGTCACGTATCAGGCGAGCTATAACCTGACGGCTGACCTTTTTATTTTAAAGACTAGCATTTAAGAAGACGGCAAGCTGCATTCTGGGGGACTGGAGATGGGGCAGAACAAGGTAAGAAATAAGTGAATTAAAATGCTGTTACCTCAACCCCCATCCCATATGCCCCGTCCTACTGCCAAAACCCTCACATATGGCTGCTTAGCTGAGACGTTCATCCAAAGCCACTTTGCACCCATTTAGTCAGTGTCATGTTTCTCTGGAGGACCTCCACTTAAACTGCCAGGCTTCGGTTTAGGAACCCAGGTCTTTAAGCATAATGCTGGCCACTCCGATAAACGGCCAAGTCTGCCTTGGTTTGTGGAACGGAAGCAACGTTCGAGTCTGACGATTTGACGTTTCTTAATGAAATTTGATGCAATCCAATAATGGCAGTAAACACGCATTTAATCACATGGCAGCAGAAAAGCGCGCACACAAACAAATAGGCGACGCCGTACCTGTTCTTCGCCATACATTGTAACCTATAATTTAGCAACTATTATGCGTACATAACAAGTTCTTAAATAGCTTTCACAGAAACATAGAGCGAGAAAGGGTGAGAGAGAGAAGCGACTGAGCGAAGGGGCTACCTCTAAAAAAAATTAAAATAAACCACAAATTAGTGTGCCAGTTCCCACAACGTAACGGGCTCATTTTCTCCTGAGTTCATTGAGGCTCGTCGACATGTTCCTAGTGAAATTACAAAATTAAGAAGTCTAAACCAGCCCGAATTGAGTACATTAAAGGAAAACTCTTGACCCACTAAACAGGACTAATTAACGCAATAACATGAACAAATGTCCAAGAGGCCTCCGTACTCAGTACAGATTGAGCGCAGTTGACTGGTCTGCACTCTCTTGAGTGCAGTGTTTCCAAACCACACCAAAGTCTTGCTCCTTGGCTTACTGTACATTCCTCCAGATGTTTTATAAAAGTGTGATTGTGCGGCGGTTACGGAATGGGGTCAAGTCTCAGGAGGGATGTTACTGTAATACCTAAAAACTGCAATTTCTTGGCTGTAGGACTCGGAAACTGCTTGAATATCAGCGACTTTTTAATATGCTTCCCTGACAACAAATTCCACCAAAGCATTTTTGGAAACTATTATGCACTGACTACTGTATCACTCATTGATTTTTCACGCATCTGAAAGTCGTCTCTACCGAACAGGCACTTGTCAGTCTGTTTATCCATAAATATTAAATTGGCCCAACTCGACAAACATTAATAATACACAACGGAATCGACCGGATGCAATTAATAATCCTTGCCCTCACCCAGTCATTGCTATCGCAGTCTTTTTAAATGACAATATATAGTAAACTACAGCGAAGTCGCTTCAATCTAGCCTTTACCCAGGACGTGAGTTCAAGACACTACTACTGTATCCGACAACAGGAAATGTAAGCGCAACGATAAAACTTTCACCTGCTGTGTAAAGAGTCATATCATCATATGCCACTTACTGCTGTCAAGAGAGGTCTTATGAATTCGTCTTTCATTCTATCCATTACTCCCGCTGTCCCTTTCTGCGATAATATGAAAAACGAGTGTGACACTTTAACAGCTTTGCAAGATTGACGGCTCCCATCTCCAGTAACGAGTAACACGTGGGTCACCGGTACTTCGCCACTCATTAGAGGGATTGGACGGGAGGGGTCGGCTTATCTGGGGGGGTTACAGCATAGGAAAGTTTGCGTGCAGGGTCTCCCTCTATTAAAATGAATTGTCAGGACCTCTCTCGTTCTGCAGTGAAACTCTATAGTATGGAGCTATCTTCGGTTGAAATATCTATGCGCAAGAATGACTGAAGTAAAATATTTTGAAAACAATCCTGGGTAATACATTATGGTTTTCATATTAGCAGCAAAACTGCGCGATTGTTTTTGGAAGGTAAGACGAACAGGCTATTAAGCTGAATGAATCTTTAGTTGATGTTTTTTATTTAAAAAGTGCGTGAATAAGAGTCTGAAAAGGATGAAGACGTAGAAGAACAACATTCAGTCTATATTTAAAACACACACAAGGGGCTAGCAGGAAATAAAGCGAGTCTACATTATTTTTAACGAAAAGAGGTTAAGTTCTTTGAGACTGAATGTAATGATTGCCGGTTTGTTACATCATGAATGAACTATCGGTGTCTTTTCTTATACTTTTATTGCTCTTTTGTAGAAACAATTGACTTACCTCACGCAAAAACTTTATCTGGGTTAGATGCAGTCCTCTGGCCTGTACTAAGAAGCGGGGTTACTGGCTTATCGGGGTAACTTCTCGGATTTAAGGTAGTACAGGCCGCTGTACTCCGCTATGCACCGAGTACTTTCACATCAAGAGGGTGCGAATTATTGTTGATTTGCTGTACTTTGCTGTCCACGGCTGTGGCGTTTCAAAAGCTCTGCATCATTAATGAATTTCTCACTTTCATGCACACTCACAGCTGTAAGCTGAGACATCGTCGGCCAGTGATGGCATGGTGCGTCAGTTGGGGGGGGGGGGAGGTGGCAGAGAGAGCAAATCGAGCTTTGCACTTAAAATGCGAATCATTTTAAAGAGGAAATAGTGCCAGAAAAGTGCCAAAAGCTTCGGGAGTCACGTGGGGCCAATATTTTGGGCGGGAAAACGAATACAAATACATGTTATAATAATTAGGGCCTACGAAGGATCTGCAAACCTGGTTGAATTGTAATTTTAGCTTACCTTTTGCACAGGTAAGCGTGTGTAAACTCATCTACGCGCTGTCCTTGGTGCTGAATTTCTTGCTGATGCATCTGGTGCTGAGCGCACAGCAATGCAAACTGTCTAACTCGTCCGTTACCCCACTCAGAACCACGTTGTCCATACGTTGTAACGCAACGCGTCCAATGTTAAAAATAGTAACTGAAACGATGCAGCCTATTGAATGTATACACACATGGAGGGCGGCACTGATATTTTTATGTACTTATAATATCAGTCTGTCATTTATGTAAGTATGTCACTGCATATGTTCCAGCTGAGTCTGCCTTATAATTCCATAGCGAGGCTGAGTGTAGACAGCCGAAAATGGGCAGGAGGTTAACCGCTGCAGGTGGCGCTCTTCCGTCATGCTTGGGCGTTCTGCGGTTCTGCATTAAAACTGCGACCAAATGCGTGGGTTTATATGCAATATATATCCCAGTTTCACTGGTGTCATTCACCCGCCATCCTCTCAATTTTGATGTTTACCCCGCTCTCTCACCCCCACTTCCCCCTTGTCTGCCTGTGTTCCCGGCCTTTCCTGTTTAAATTACGTTACCATGGTTTGTATTTCACCTAGTTAACTATACTTAATAACCTAACTCAATGCTAAGTTCCCATTTGCTGCTTTATCTTCTACCCCTCACCCAAGGCCGCCTGGCGCTGGGCTCGTGAACTGTTTTCCAGAAAAAGCACTGAAGAACCTTATCTGGAGGAAAAACGTACGGACAATTTTCACTTTTCCGAAAATTGTGTATTGACCAGTAGGTGGCAATGTAGCACAGTGTGATACACACGGTACCAGCTAAGGTACGCTTGTTTTTGCCAGGTTCTTTTTTATTTAAATTTTTGAAAATTGAAAAAAATATATATACAATACATTATGAGCATCAACACAGAGTTCATTAAAAGTGAAAATCCTCTCTAAATCTTGGATTCCTCAAAAAAGACACGTTTTTCCCTCATACCGGCCTCGCAAACAAAAGGCATCAGGATATGGAGTTTCAGCAGGGGAGCCAGAAAAGCTCAGAGACCCTGGCAGATTCAGGGGGGCTCAGCACTTTATAGAGACCCCGAAATGTGCAGTGTTAAGGGGCCCAGAATTTCTAGCTATGCTTCTGAGTTTCAGCAGAAAATCACCAAAATGTCTTCCCAGCTTTTGTGCAGCAATTTCCTCAGGTGTTGGATATGGGTTGGATTAGTTCTTCCCATAAAAGTGCTCTGGCATTGAGGTCTGGCCAGGTCAAACATTTGAGGTGTCCTTAACTTTCCTTCATTACCAGACAATTTTTGCACAATTGTAAGGTGTGTTTTAGGTCAGTATGTTGCAGAAAAATAAAGGACTGTCCATTCAGCTATCATTCGGATGCTGTGACATTGCAAGTCGGATTCCTATTTAGCGCACGCAATTTAAAGGATTGACGTGTCTATGGTCCGTATATGGACCATATGATAAGCAGTTGTTGGGAAATTGGTAGAGCGCAAGTGCCGAGCCACGCTGAGCAGAGACCGCGAGAACCGCGAGAACCCGAACGGAGTCGCCGCGCTTGAGTTAGGCTACAAGATCCGAGTCGTGGCAAAGCAGCTTGGGATTGCACCTCCACCGGGGCCGCCGAGGTAGCAGAGACGCCCACCCCGGAGCCGTCAGCATGTCTCACTTCGGAGAGGTCAGGGGTTCCTCAGTCCGCAGGGGGCCGGGGGCCGCCGAAAGAGGCAGGAGAGGTGTGGCAGCTTTCAGGAAAGATGGGGCAGACTGCCAAACAGACATCACGATTGCACTTGCATTTTGCTGCGAGCGTTGCATGGAACATGCATGCTCATGCAGAAATAACAGTCACCATGCTAAAATTGCACATAGATATATATTTAATTACATTATTTACTATTTTTTTAACCAAACCATTTCAAATGTTTTGGCCTGTGTCCGTTTGTGTGCACACCATCATATGTGATCACGTGTGTAATGCAGAACAGATTACCAGGGGTATTCTTCAGGATTGGGGAAGGATGTTTTCTTGATGGAACTCTCCAAGGTACTGAGTGTGTGTGTGGGGGGGGGGAATCAGGCATGGATAAAAAAAAATGCTGGCATCTGTGGGCTGGTCAGCCAAAGTGCCACAGCATTGATTTGCCCAAGGGATCCTTACACATGGGCGCATCTCGCACGCACTCGCCAACAATCTTAGCCCCCCCGCCTCAGCCACTTCGGAGGCGAAGCATTCCCAGCTCACGCCTTTCCCCATGGGGCTTACAGAGGAGCGCGGGGGCAGGGAGGAAGAGATGGCGCTTTTACAGCCCTTCCACTCTGAGTCTCCCAAACAGACGGGCAAGACCACCCATGACCCCCCCCTCCCCAGAGACAGCAACCCCCCCACTACCACCATGGCCAGGCTGGTGCTGTCTAAAATCGAGTCACCCATTCAGCAGGGCACTCTCTGGACCATACTATGATGTCTGGTAAAACACACAGTCCAGGCCTTGCAGAATCCCGACCTCCTGGCTCCCTATGGACCTGGGCCGACGCCCAGCTCCCCTCCACGGGCCCCAGCCAGTGTGACTCACAGATCTGTCAGGTGTTTTAGCGACGACCATGTGATGGTTCCCTCAAAACGAAGCGTCTAACATAACCTGACTAAACAGGGAACTGGCATTTCGGATCCAAGAATGGAATCACAGTCCTGCTCTGAAGACATAAGGACCTGCTGTGTCACAAAAAAAAACTTCAGATGTGAAATTTCTGATTGAAGCTGACAAAAAAATCAGTGGGGGATCTAATCTTTCCCTATTATATCCCCTATTCTTCGCACACGTGAATCTTTGCATGCTTGAGTCTTAGAAGGACTCAGCAGAGTCTAGCACAAGCGCCAATTGATTGCTGCTGTTTTTGCCTCCACGGTTGCATGGGGCCCCAATGTCAATCGACTTTACAGCTGTAACTTCAGTGTATCCCAAGGCTGCTTCCTCTCTCATTCAGATGAACACTCATGGAATTGGCTGCAGTGCTCACAGTGACATGGAGAACGTTATGTTCACGGGCATGCAACACCATGACCTGTGTCACTCACGTTTGCTTCTGTGCCCGGGGGGCATCACAGTCGACACACCGGTGTAGAGTGCTGCACACATCAGCATGGTACCTGATAGATTTTGATGGGCTGGGAGTACTGCGGCATTGCATTCAAGACACAGGCCTGCTTACACGTTAAGCAGGTTTGCTGGATTGCGCTGAATCTAAGACCTCCATATTTTGATGTAGACCACAATGCCCCCCCAAAAATAAAAACATCGGAATACCTGCTTCAGCTTGAGCAAAAATCAAAAATCCCAGCTGCATAGCTGCGCATCTGCGCGACCCTCCCCATGTGGGCGACACCTCGCGCTTGCTCGCGCACGTCAGTCAGCTGTCTCGTGTCCTGCTCGGCTTGTAAGACGCCGCACGCGAACACGGTGCGTTTTTAGCACGGCTCCCCGCATCCACAGATCCCCGGATTGTCGCTTGCCTGGGGGGCGCCGGAGCTCCGCCTCATTAGAGGGTGTTAATTGGAGGACGTCAGATACTTAGATCGCAGTCGCCACGCGTGACAGCGGAGTTAACCGGAATAAAACTGTTTGGGGGTTTTAATTGATTCAAATGGGAGAAGAGTGCCCTAAAAATGGAGGAACTCCAGCTGACGTCTGTGCCCTCCTCTCTTTCTCACTCTTTAGATTAGGTACTTTGGTAATTTCGCCCTGCTCTCCCTGACCTGCTGTCGTACACTAAATCATACCGTGCAATTAAACTGCTCAAAAACAGCAACCATTAGAAAATGCACCAGTGCGCGCAAAGCTTGGAACACGTTCGCAGAGGCGCTTATGCGATTTTTTTAATGTTACGCAACCAGTGTTGCGCCCTTCGGACTTGCTTCGCCCTAGCTTAGCAAATTTTAGATCAGCGTTTAACGGAGTTCGTGTTGCCGTCCTCAACCTCATTAGATCACACGTCACAGGTGACGCATTGCCGCGCCTTTGCCGCTTATCAATCAATGCACATGAATAAAATTGTTGAAACCATAATAAGATTTTTTTCCTGTAAACCAATATGATCATCAGCGTTTCTTGCCTCCGGGATTAATTACCTTAATTAATATACATGTGCCTCTTCACCAGTGTTAAATGCAAAATGATTCTGTACTATTTTACTTTTTCTTCACGAAAAATCTATAATAAAAAGAATGTCTGCATAATACGTCGATGTGTTTGTTATTCTCTCACAAATTAGTTAGTGAGTTTAAGTAACGCAGCTTTGTCGAAGTCCAAGTCGTATAACCTTCGCTATTAATTTAGAGTGTGCAGGATTCTCACTGCAATACAATAGTACAGTAATAGATTACTTTTCTTACGTATGTAGGCTATAAATTAGCTAAATTTCATGCAAACACATAAAGCAAAAGAGAAAGAATGGGGTTGATAAAACACCTAAAAAATGAAATATTTAGGCAACTGTTGTATACAGTAATGCCTTATCGTTACTTATAAAAATTAATGCAATTAATGCATTAATTAAAATGTACGTTATAATACCAAAATAGATAAGTAAATAAATGCTAACATGCGCAATGCAACCACTACAAAGGGATAAAATGTCGGTGAGCTTTAAGTTGTGTAATTAAAAACGGTCTGCTCGGCGCAGCTATTTTTTTAATTTTTATAGCCCGCCTTTGCATGTTTGTTTTTGCAGAGCCTGGTTTTTACGAGTGGTTTGATGGTCTCAGGCTGAGAGACGCTGCAGTGAAGAAAATTACCGAAGTTTCGACTGCGACTACTGGCCCCCGCGCGCAAGCGCCGCACGCTCCGCTCTAAACGCCTTCCGCCGCTGACCGCCCTCAACACGTCCTGCGAGCAGCGAGCACAGCGATGCACAAGCAAACTTGTTTTTAAATGCACCTGGGGGGAGGCTTTCACGTAAAATAGAAGTTTGCCACAAGCGGTTATCGGAATCTTCCTTAAAACCTGCTACTCAGCTTTTTTTTATTTCGTTCAGTTCGTTCGTCAAATAAAATAAATATCTATAAATAAATAAATACGATTGGCTACACTAACTTTTCCTGAAAATATTTCCAGTTGTTAAACTTACAGATTTATAAACCACAGCTAATGTAACAGTGCTTCCAGTTGTTTTTTTTTTACTTTTCAACTAATTTTGAATGTTGTATTAAAAACAAGTAGGCTATACTTGCTGTCTTGTAGTCTACTTTTATTTAATCTACATAAATGTGAAATAGAACTCTATATTGAATGCATCATTTGTAATTTGTGTCAAATCTTAATTAAACCCGTAATTTTACTTCAAATCCTAACAAGAAAAGCGAGTTTGGTGTAAGCCAGGCTATATACGGGAGTGTTTTGACACCATTTAGGCGCCACACAAAAGGTTTAATTATCATGCAGAGCCAATGATTGCGTGATAATGCAAATTTACTTTGTAAAAAAAATTCAACTAGAAGACAGTCGTGCTACTTTTCTTCGTTTGCTTAAGGTCATACGTAGGTGATGATCCGCAAAATCTAAACCCATAACGTTTTAATTAGAAAGTGTCATTCCTATCTTCACGGAATTCATCTTTTAAAAATCATTTTGAGAGGTTTTCGAGACCTTTCGAGTGAGAATTTCGCCTATTTGCATACTGCCATATCCTAGATGGTCTGGTAATTGCTTGCATCAGAATAAAAATGCAAAAAAAAAAAAAAAAATCGATATTTGTCTTTCCGGACTTCATCTGGACAATCCAACGGCATTTATATTGCCGTAATTCAGGTGAAATATCGGATATTTTCCAAAAAAATATACCACGTAAATTCTAATACATGCAATAAAAATAATTTGGAATCAGGTTACATTTTGCTTACCGACTGCGGTCTACACTCAAATCATGCACCAATTGTCGCTAAAATATTACTGGAGGTAAATATTCCTTCGTGGACTAATTTAATAAATTTATCCAGGCTTGTGCCGATTCGTGCCCTTCCTCAGCGGCGTATAACATAGCGGGCTTCGGGATATTGATTACCTCCATTTTATATTTTTCACAACTGCACCCAAAGGCTTACAGATATTGAATACTGCAGCCATCGAGTATTCCGGACAAACGAAAATACGATTTAAAACGTAATACTTCGCAGTTTCCATGACGGCAGTCACGCCCATTAATAAATAGGCGTATTTACGTACCGTTTAGAAATATTAAGCAGCAAAAGGCTCTTTTTGAAAAGCGTGGGGAGGATTTTTTTTTTATTATTTTTACTAATTTATAACACTTCCATGTACACATTTTTGTACAAGATACTTCACATTCTATAGTGGACAAGTACTGTACAGCAAAGAATCTTTAATAAATAAATGACAGTTTGTACAAAAAAAAAACAAACAAAAAAAAACTCGTGGCATGCTTTAAGGAAAACAATATTAAAAAGCAAAACAAAACCCTTAGTCAT
>JAODLD010000052.1:3764977-3777680 GCA_026781065.1 Mormyrops boulengeri | reverse complement strand
CCCCCCCCCCCCCCCCCCCCCCCCCCCCCCCCCCCCCCCCCCCCCCCCCCCCCCCCCCCCCCCCCCCCCCGACCCGGCCCCCCGCAGACCTGCCTTTATTGCATTTCGCTTGACTGGTGCAGGGGCCTTGGAAGCCCTCTGCAGTCACACCCACTCTAGTCTAATCACTGCTGGTGTTTAAAAAAGGCTCTTCTGGTTTTTCTGCAGGGTGGGGGTGGGGAGGCGCATGTCCATGTTTCCCAGCACAGCAGGCACTTAACCTGAAGGGAGACGGTTCATCGCCTTGAAGGGCTGCTTCATTAATTTCTGATTAAAGAACACACACTTGCTCTCACACGTGCACTTGACTCGAGCTGTGTTTGAGTGATCCAGAAACTAAATAGATCCGCTCAAAATTTAGGACAAGGCTTGGAAAAGGAGCAGTTTTAATATCCAGATTTAACACTGGTTTCAGGTAATAATGTAACAGCTTGATTAAGTGGTTAGTACTCACTAAAAGGCCCTCTAGTCCGAAGTAAATGCCAGGCAGTGTAGTAGGATACCCCCAAACCTTGTTAGAGGTACTTAACCAGATTTGTGAAACATTCAACTCCTTAAATGAGCAAATGGTAAGATGGTGAAGGCTCTATGCAGAGAAGCATGTTGGGGAGGGTGGGTTGGAGGATACGCCTGGGATGCCCCGGAGCAGAGAGTCAATGGGACAAGTGTCCAGAGTCTGCCTGAGCCAAGTCGCCAAGTCAGGAGGCATTCATGCAGGTCCTGTGAGGCTCAAAGTCACCTGTCACGCTGTGAGGTGACAATTAGCCGCAGGATAAGCTGCCCAGGAAGGACCCAGGACGTGACCTCTGTGGCATGGGCAGCGAGACGGGTACAGAGGGGGCGACCGAGAGGGAGAGAGAGAGAGAGAGACGGGAGAGCGGCAGGTGCCCGCTCGACTGTGCTGGCCGTCCTCGGGTGCTGGGCCGCTCCGCTGCCAGAGAGCCGGACCCAGTTTTGGCGGCAGGCACAGCAGTCGGCACGTTGGTCGGGGTGGGCGTGGTCCCCCCACCCGGCCAGGAAGTGGCGCTGAGCCACCTCTCCACCAGTGGTTCGAGGCAGAGCTGACTGTGCTGCGACTCTGGTACTCTTCTAGTGTCAGGAGGACCAGCGAGAAAGTGTGGTTACCGTGTCACCATACACACATAGGTACATACAACAGCACATAGCACATGTCACACCCCAAGCAACACGTGGAAGTAAATTACAGTAAAGAGTATGCTAGTTTTTAAGTCATTCAGAAATGTTAGTAATTCATGCACTGAGGGTGATTAATGCATTGAAAAATGTATTACATAATACCTCGGAATCAGTATTTTGTGACCATTCTACAAGCTATAAAAAAATCTGCAGCAGAACACAACAAGACCACAAGTTAGTTGCATAAATGAGAAAACACAAGGTATTGTCAGTAGTTCTCCGTCTTGGCATCTAAAAACTATGACCTCCTTCAGGATGGTGCTTATATGACTCAAGTTTCTTTTTTTGTAACTACATTTTTTTTAATCATAGGCCCACATAATCATATATTCTTCTACGCTCTATGAACTCTGTGGGATATTTATCGTTCACGTTTTTTTTCACTTAGGTTAACCCTTCCTCAATGTAAATAGCTGAATCAGACAGAGCAAACCAGGTTAAGAACGTCACCCAGGGTTTTATCAGTTGGTCCCTAGTGAAAAACCTAAAAGCAACTTAATATGTTTTTAGACTAAAAGCTAAAAAAATTTATCGATTGCTGTAATTATCATGCATATCTCCATAAACTTAATGAGATCGACTCAAGGGGTGGGCAGTTTTACCCAAAAGCTATAAGCCTCGCCTCGTGCACATGTTAAAAGATGCATCAAATCGTGTCATGTATCATAGCATTTGAGTAAGCTGGGATTTGCCAGTCACTTCCTGCTACACCAGTATACGCTATTCTCAAAATTAGCATTGATAGACTTCCATTGGGTTTATTTTTTGGTTATAAAACGCAATGAATTTATAAGTAGAATTCAGGTGCTGTCATGTTAACTGGCTCTGTAAAATGAAAGGAAAACAGAGAGAAGAGTTTGCTTCCCATGGCACGCCGTTAGCTGGATGCTGCTCATAGGTAAGTGCTGTTAGGTCCTTTGACAGTACAGTATGCTTTCATCCCTCCTGGGGGGGGCAGATTGGGGTTGGAACACTCACTTTTCCCCCAGAGGAACCGTCATGCCTAGCAGTACTGACCACATCAACTGACAAGGTCTACTAACCCAAGGCCATGGAGAATTTAAGTCTGAGTTGCCACTGGCTGCATCTCCACATCGTATTACAAGCGTTATTGTTCTATTCATTCCTCTAACAATATTTGAGTGAGAAGCCTTAAAGTGTCCATCTGTATCTTGGGCAAGAGCTGACTTCTGACTTGGATGCCAGGCCGACTCCACTTCATCCCAGGTACGGAAATCTCTGAGTCTCATAGTACCAGGCTGTGGGAGGCTGTCAGATCAGTGATATTCGTCTTGGGTATTTAATAAAAACTGGTGAGGTCTTTATCTCAAAGCACCAATGGCAGTACTTTCCTTTCACATCCCACCTTGGGGCTTCCATGTGGAGAAGCGAGCTTCCTTTCGAGAAGCACTGAGGAGCTCATCTTTCGATTTCCGCAGGGCAAGGGTGACGCTAAACAACTACCACCCCCCCACACACCCTAACTTCTGCAAGAGCAGTGTCCCTCCAGAGACCCATGAGATCAGGATTCTCACACACCTCGCCGTGTTCTGCCTGAGGGCCTCTCACAGGTTCGATTTCTTACCCTTAAATCTGGAGCCGAAAATGAGAAACCCTAAATTAGATACGCAGTCGTGCTCGAGCCTGACCACATCTTTCACACCTTGTGCTCCCCGGGACCCGCAAGTGCTTAAGACGTTGCTGTGGCCCCAGGAAGACCTGTCCAAGTCCGTCTGAAAGCGTATCAAAGCATGGCTTCGATGTTATGAACAGGTCCAATGACATTACATTTTGTACATTGTCCTTCCGTAATGAAATTGGTAAATTATGAATTTTAAGCATTATAAAAAATGCATTTTTAAAATAAGCTTCCAGAACAGGCAGATTAAACACTTATTAGGAAGGTTGATGCTATTTAAATTTATCTTAGAACAGCAGAGAGCAAGAATGTTTTTTACAATATTTTTTTTGCCTTCAGTTACAGTGCCTTAAAATGGAAACAATTTGAGTTAATTATTTGATTTAAAATGTGAGTTTTCTGTCGTTTATTGTTTGTTTGTTAGAACTCGCATTCCCATAAGACATAGCGGCATTTGGTCTCACGTGATCACGAATGAGCAAATCCTAAGCGTGGCTGGGTGACGTGTCGGGGTCGTCCGCTACCCAGGCGCAGAAATGTCTTTAGATATGAAGGCGTCGAAGGAAGGTAGCTACTAAGCTTGAGTCGACCTCTTCTCTGAACCCGTGAAACTGTCACATTCTTCTTCTTGAACACAGATTGTACTTATGGTTCGATAGCAGTATCTAACAGACAGGCATGCTTTTTATTGTTTTTTATGGCGCTAGCGCTCCAAATCGAAGATAGCTCACCGCACATTGCTAAGTGAGACGGCGTCACCATTAGCATCAAGCGCTCATAATTTCCCGTTTTAAAAGTGTTTGTGTGGCGCCTTTTGCGGGGAGGGCAGCCGCTGTCACTTTGCGACACTTGTTTACAAGGTCGCGTAAGATTGTCATTTATCGTCCCAAATGACCTCCCGTGTCCCGGTGCCGTTAGAATCACGCGGTCAGCTCGAGATGAACGTGGTTCATTTGTGAACCGTGGTGAAGATAAGAGCCTGGATCCATAACCTTCTTAAGGATGCAGGTTCGAGTCCTGGCAGGTCCTTATCTACTGTACCCTGGAGTTAGGTGGTGCCCCTTAATACTTGTAACAGGACACGCAGATGCCTAAACCGGCAGCATTTAAAGCAGCTTTTGGATGTGGTGATGATTAATTATTAGAAATGAATGTCAATGTTAAACCTGTCGATAGTGGGGTAAACGTATTTGTGTTTCATTTTGGAGAAAATATGTCCTAGAAAAGGTTTTTGACTTCCGGACTTAGATCGTGCCACTGAACGCTGTTTCCTACCTTTAATTCGCCGCGTGAGATAAGTTAGTGTAGATATTTAATTTCTTCTATCTCACCGAACAACATTTTGTATAACAGCAGTCTGAAAATCTGGTTGGCTTTGGAGTTGCTGGCATTTATTGTAATGAGTAAAGTCTTAATGGTAGATTTAACTTTTTTTTCTCTTTGTCGAACTTCATCCTGGTGCTGAACATGGTTAGAAACACCCACGCGGTTTAATTAACAGCATCGTCCTTTAAAGTAGCATCAATCTAAAGAAATCTTGGAGAACTTTGAGGAGTTTTTTAAGGCCCCCTTGAGCAGTGTTTAGAAGTTAGCCTTTTCTGAGACTTAGTGTTCTTCTCACAGACGAGGTGGTAGATGGACATCTTACTAACTGAAATCTTGCCCAAACCGTTAAGTGTTTGACTGTCATCTTGGATCATGACGGCAAAGTGCCAGCCTTCACTGCAGTAAAGCAGTCTGTAGCAGGCTGTTTGGCATCCCAGTCTGATTTGTACACATTCCTTAAGTCTTTGGGCTGAGTGCAGCTAGCATTTTTGTGGCGTTCCTTAGGAGGCAGGGGATGTTCTGATCTGGTCCTCCAGGTGGCCAAGCACCTTTAATGGCTCAGACGGGTCTCAGGCTGTGCATATTGCTCCTGGGGCCGGCTGCCTTTTGCAAACCGAGGAGTGGTGTCTGGGGACAGGAGTTTCTGTGAGACAGGAGCCTTGTCTGTGGCCAGTTATTGATGCGTGGATAGAAAAGTGCCCTCTGGGCCTTTTAGGAGAGAAGCCCTGTCCCACAGATTAAAAGGGGAATTGGAGCGCACATCAGTCCACGGTTTAGACATGCTGTCAGCCTTTGCTGTCTTTAGGGGGTTTAAGGTAGTGCCAAGGGAGAAGCATGAGGTGAGGTTCTTGTACCATATGGACTTTGCTTTGGTGTTACCTTATTCCTGTCCATCTCCCCCAGTTTGGGTAGTGTTTTTTTTTTTTTGGAATGAGGTAACCCCCGATGGATGTTTGCTTCTGGTCTTTTAAAGCATTCGTTTCTTCTAGGGGAGCCAGCGCTGCGTCACGTGGAACTGGATGTCCTCATCCCGAAGCTAATGAGAGAGAAGGCCAGGGAACGCTGTGCAGATAAGGTGGAAGGTATGTGCACACACACACGTAAAGCACCTGCCAGGTGTGACCTCTTTAACCTGTGTCTGGTCATGGGGCTGCAAATAAATCCGTTGGAGAAACAGAATCCCAGATAACATTTAATCTCTTGCATGCGGTGAGTCAGGTTTTCTGAATGTATTTGGAAAAAATTACATCAGGATTGATGATTGATATGCAAGAGTAGACCTGACCAGTGTACATTGAGTCCAGGATGACTTACTAGTGCAGTTGTTATTTGCAGTATTTCCCTCTTTTTTAGTCTGTCTTCATCTTGTTTAAGGCCCCGGAGACGGCATATATAGCCTGAGTTTGAAGGCTGTGAACATTTTACTTCCCATAAATTGAGCTGCGAGTTGCACAAATTGTGCATGGTTGAGAGTCTGTTGTGTTGAGTATTGGTGGCAAGTTTTGGACCAAATGGGCGTGACTCCTTAGTTAAATGGTGGGGACAGTTAAAAAAAAAAAAAGAAAAAAAAAAAAGATATAGTGTTCGAAGTGATAACATCTGAGTAATTTGGCTTGCTTGCGTTTTCTGGTTTAACTACTTTTTAGATATTTTTGACATTAAAAGTCATTAAATATCCTAGTGAGCATTTGATTGACCATAGATATTATGCACTGTGTCATTAAATTATGCAACATGTTGTTAGAAACAAAATTGTACAATATAGAAGTTAATTTGCTGCCTTTAATTCTGGTCTAAGCCAGAGCTGCACATCCTAACTTTCCACTAACTGAAATGTGCAATAAGAAACACAATTTGACATGTTTGTGTAACACACTGCATAACTGCTTAATTAATAAAACTAAAAAATAAATCCATAAATAAGCAAATGAATAAAAGGTGGAGATGAAATGTTTAGAAATTGCAGGAAAGGTCACCCGCTAGACCTACATTTCAAATTCTCACTCTGAGGAGAGTCGTACCGCAATACAGCACCCCCGTTGCATGCTGGGAGGGTTCACAGAAATAATTGTCATTAACACCTCAATCAGTGTGAGCCTCTGCCACTTTTTAATTAAACCAAACTAATGCAACGCAGGAAATAAATATTCAGCTACTGTTTCATTCCTCATTAGAATTTAAACCCAAAGCACCAGTTCTGAATATCGCCAGTCTTTTACAACGCCGTGCAAAAACTCATAGCCTTTTATTGTGCACATTCTGTAGAGCAAACCAGGGAATGCTGCAGCACAAGTATTTGCCGATTAGCCTGTACACAACGGAAAAAGGCAGCTTTTTAAATTCATTTTTATTTTTACTTTTGAGAAATGTGGTTTCACAACTGTGTTCACGCCTTGGATGGTGCAGCCGATCTACTTGTGATAACCACCCATTCTTTCATTGAGTTGAAACAAGACTTAATTCCTCTTAGCTGCTAAAAAGTTGAGCATTGGCTCTTTGTGTTAGCAGGGTTAGCTTCTGTCTAAACATAACATCTCACTATCTGCATTGATTGTCATATCATTTATTATTTAATTCCAGTTTGTGTGAGTTTTTATTGATTTATTGCCTGTTTTTATGATACACTATTTTGGAGTCATCAATTATATTGTTGTGTTCCCAATATTGAATTAAATAGCTGGTCACCAAACATTTTTTTATAAATGATTTATTTATATATTTATATAAACATATAAACATCATTTCAATGCAGCTTAATAATATCGTTTTCCCACATTTTTGCATTTTGAATGCTGACGTGACTGCAACGTATTGCATGCCCAGGCATGTACACGGGCAAATGGCTAAACATAAGTTAACCAAGAAAACGAGAGGTGTCCAGGCCCGATGGCAGGAGCGAAGCAGGGGAAGGTGATCTACGTTAAATCGCCATCGCTGAGGGTGACACGTGCGGTAGTGCCCATCGCTAGTTATCACAAAGTCACATGGCCGTGCCTCGGCACCAAGCGACTAAACTGCCTCGACCCGGGTCGCTGCTGTTGGTCTAATTTGTTAGCGTTAATTAGCTCGTTTCATGCGATCACACTTCGTACTCTCGAGCAGGAGTATGCGCTTCGCTGAAGGGAGCATACATGCTCCCAGCCTGGAGGCCCAGAAGAAACATGCATATCTGCTAGGTTCACCTTGCAGTCCGATTCTCCAGGCGACTGCACCTTATGTTTGAATTTGTTTGTTTTTCTTTATTATTATTTTTTCTCAGACCGTTTTCTTTTATAATTAGCTGTGATATATACACCAAGTTGGGGATAATACTGATAAAGAAGGGAACGAACACACACACACACACACACACGTATCCTGGCAGCAGACTGGAGTGTTTTCTCTGGGGTGTTGAGATCAAGGAACTTGATAATTCAAACTCACCAGCAAAATGTCAATAACTCATTCCGTCTTATTTTGCCTTCACACGTCGGATTTTACATGTGGTGGAAGAAGTCACCTCATGTGTGTTTTGTGCATGATCGTGTGCTCTTGTGCTCCACGGTCTATTTTCATCACCGATGATCAATGTATTTCATAAAAAGAACAACTTTTACTTTAGCTAGAACCTCAGTAAGAAAAAAAAAATGACTTTCCATAGTTCTCTTCTTTGCGTTCTTGTCCTATTAATCTAGGTGAAATTGCACCACGCAATGGCATGATAGTGGATTAAACAAGGAAGAAGATTTGCCTTGTGTTTAGGGGTCTTTGTGCGGTAAACTTATTTAAAAAGCAGTTCGACTTTTCATATGATTGTTGTCTGACTAGCAGATGGACAAAAGTTTATCGAAGGAAGCACAGGGCTTTAATGTAATGTTTTAATAGCTGCAGAAATATATTCACACCATCAGTTTATATCTGATATTGTGGTTCAATAATGTGCATATAATAATATACCTCATGGTTTGCTATACTTAATGCATCATAAGTTTTAGTTGACAATGCATGTTAGTTGCATAAGGGAATTTTTTTGTATAGTTTTATTTTCGGTTAAGTAGTCTGTATGCTAGTGTCTGTAGTTGCGTTCAGATATGTATGTATCTCAGTGGTATTACATGACTCAAGCTTATGGTGTCTTTCAAGTTAATAGGTAAATAACACAAACATATAATCCCTTTCTCAGTTTGGCATGCACATAGATATATAACTAATGTGTTTTGACTGACTCTCTTGTGTTTCGACATTACTGTTTTGAGTCAGGGTCGGCTTCTGTGTATGGCCCGTGCTGTGCGGGACCATGTCAAACGGCATGGAAACCCCCTCTCCTTTACACCCTCCCACACCTTTGGTTTGTTTGTGTTTTTTTTTTGTTTTTTTTTTCTTTGTGTGTTACTCTCACTTCGTTTACTGTGAGTGTGACTGCAAGCATTCAGCCGCTACAAAGCACAGAACCTTGCCTCCAGCAAACAGCTTTCGTTTGTGTTTGTCTTCCCCTTTTTTCGTCTCATGCCCTTTCCTTTCTCAGCTGGGTTTTCCAAAATTTAAACAAATTACTCTGGCTGATAACCCCTCCCCCCACCACAAGAGAATCCCTTAACATTTTCTTTAGCGTTGAGTTATATTAGCATTTGCTGTTACTGTGCTTTATACGTCCTTTGTCTGAAGGGTTAGAGTGTGGATAACCTTAAATTTTGTCATACAACATGGCAAAATGCTCCTACTTCTCTGATGTTCAGTTGGACACAATGGGTCTTATGGGTACCGGGGTTACATGCTGTGTGACTGCACCATACAGAAACTAGCATG
This sequence comes from Mormyrops boulengeri, assembly GCA_026781065.1. Lineage (NCBI taxonomy): Eukaryota > Metazoa > Chordata > Actinopteri > Osteoglossiformes > Mormyridae > Mormyrops > Mormyrops boulengeri. Next base: position 3,768,694 of record JAODLD010000052.1, on the reverse strand, counting down.
GCTTGTGTTAGTGCTCAACCAGATGAAAGCATACATTAGCCTATATGGGATAATTAATATTCGTGCCTGTTATTAAGTAACCAAACGCCTTTAGTGACACTTAAATTTTGATCATTTATGCTTTAACAACCTAGTTGCCAATAAAGATTTTCAGTTTTCATTTTTTATTCTGATCATTCTGATTTATTATGACTGTTGTCATGTTAATGCGATATTAATATGATAACCAGGATATTATTATGTTTACTGTTAGCTGTAACCTGCATTCCCTGCAGTTAATGCGAGTCCAGATGAGGACCCTAAGAAATCTGTGAAATAATCACATAACGGTGAAAAAGCGTTAACAGGCATCTGAGTGCACGTCTGGACCTGCACGTTCTGGACTGGCTGTCTGCGATTAACAAGGCACCCCCCCGACCCTGTTCTCTTTTGGTCCTGGCCTGTGGAAGCCGTCTGAGCACCAGAAAGCCAGTCCCACCGTCCAACAGCGCCGAGCAGCTCAGAGCAGCGCTGGCCTCACACCATGCGTTTCGACACTGAACAGTACTTCCTGCAGCGCCCTCCCCCCATGGCAGATTCTGCTGTGCTGTTGACCTCTGACACTGTGATGATGTGCGATCTCCACAGGCTGTGCTGTTGTTTTTACAAAATATCCAACCATTACATGAGGTTAAATTACCTTTCAGCCTATTGAAAGCCAGGTAGCCTGAACACTAACCACTTGTTTGTTGGTATAATCATTTTTTGTTTTTTTGCAGCATAATTTTACTGACTTCCTTCAGCTTTCATTGGTGGATCCTAATGAGTAACTACTACTAATCTGGTTTTGTTCATCCACCAGGATCACCACAACAATGCACTGGATCAGTGGTTTGTGTCTAATATATATCTTGATCTTTATTATAATTAATCAAAAAGTAGGCAGAAACAGTAACACATTCTATAGGCCATGATTTGACCTGTGAGAATATTATTCAGGTTTTAAATTGTAAGAGTTTTATTTTAAACCTGTGCACATATGGTAGGTGTAAAGCAGGTCCAAGAGGCCTCAGAGGGTGTGCATATGAACATTTATGTGATTGGCATGTTTGTTTACATATTTATTGGCCCATTCCTCCATTGCTTTATAGACTGCAAAATAAAATTCCTCAGGGGGTTCAAAATCATCGTCAAATGATGTATGTTTTTGCTCTGACTGCTCTAGATAGGTGAAATACTGCACTGAATAGTGAAGACTCAGTGTGACGATGAGTCTTGATTGCATCAGTCAGGCCGTGAGTCATCGTAGTGCCGTGAGAAGCGCATGCATTTTCATTTCGGCAAAATTCTGGGTTGCATGCATGCGTATGTCCCTCCGTTTGGAATCATGCTAACTGTAAACAAAATGCCACCGACAGGAGGTGGGGAACGACAAAAGACATCAGGCAGCCAAAATTCTGCAACTCTGCTGCTCATTTCCTTACCTGCCTGGGTTAACACGCGCACAAGTGGTTATTTCTGCCTTTTTATTGCCGATAAATAATACTCGCTGATTGCTTTCAGATAGCATGCGGGTGCGTAAAAGCGGGTAGCGGGTACTGTGATGTGAAATCCTGCTTCTGGCTGCTGTTGTCACAGTGGGGTGTTGTGTTAACTTGAGGGTCATGTCTTGGTCACACCTCTCAGTATCATCACACTGAGCACTGATTTCAGGCACTCACGCCAGCCTCCCCAACAGCCTGCTCAGTTCTCCATCGCAGGACAGGAGATAGCAGACCCTTGAACCGCAATTTGGGTTTCGAGAAGTGGCGTCACTTGAACACAGTCAGCTGACAGGATGTTGACACGTTGAGAAAGGCTGGATATACATTTGGTGTCATTTTTATTGAGTTTTTGGAACCAGTGCCTTAAGTTGTTGCCAGGTAGTAGTAATAGGAGTGACTGCATGGTCCTTCCAGGGTCATTGGTCTCTTGGTTAGGTCACACTATGCCACACAGCTAAATTATAAATAAATGTTATGGAACATTTATAACAGATGCTTTTATCCGAAGAAGGGTCAGACAGCTCCTAGAGCAATTGCGGGTTAAGGACCTTGTAAGGGATTCGAACCAACGTCCTCCTGATTACAGGCACAGCATCCTAATCCACCCATTAATAACTGAGCCACCCCACCACATCTGCCTTGTTTGTTTTGTTTTCTGTCCCTCCTTTGGTGGGCAAGTCCAGAACATCGCACTTCCCAGATTGGTGGAGTTATTTCAAAATGGGGCTTGAGACTGGAATGTAGACTGGGTTGGTCTTTGGTAGCCGGTATCGAGGACATAAAAGGATCCGAAAGAAGATAAACATCGTTCTTTCTCATCTTCTCATGTCAGTTTCCAACCAGGCCTCTGATGCTTAACAGGTCACATGCCGGAAGTCTGCCCTGGTGTCCCGGAAGTCTGTCCTTGGCCACTGTCTGTCGGTAGAAGCACCAAGTTCAAGAGGAGCAAAGGCAGCGTGACATCCTGAGCAGGAGGTGCTGCTAAGCTTAAGAAAGCCCTGGAGGAAACTAAATATTACGACCAGGGCTGCTGGTAGAGATTTAGGGCCCCATGAAAGCATTTCATATTGGGCCCCCAACCCAGACCAATGCAATTATGTTTAAAAAATTTTAGGGCCCCTATAACTCATGGGCCCTTGGAATGGTCCTGTCTCCCCCACAGTGCCACTGATTGTGACCACAACTCGCAGCCACCAGTAAAATAACACTTCCCACACGGAAGAGGCACCTAGTGACAAGGACAAGAATATGGACAAAGGCAACAGGAAAGATGTGAACAAAACGGCTAACCTCTTGAAGGTGAACCATGTGTCTTCAGTGGGTGGCAGTTGGTCATTTACATACCGGAGCGGAGTGGGCCATCCGCGGGCGGAGGCGGCGGGGCAGATGGACACGTCTTGCGCTGACCGAGCCTCCGTGCGGCACGCTGGGCCCAGAAAGGGGGCGTCCCACTGAGACCCTGGCGCCGACTCGCGGGCTTGGCCCCCGCCCATCCGCGAGCTGACCGGGCCTCGGGACGGGCTGCTCCCCCGAGGTCCGGGAGCAGCAGACTCCAAGCTGGTCCGCAGGCAACGCATGCCAACATGGATGCCAAGGAGGGAGGTGGGCACCAGAGCGTCGCCCATACTCGCATGCCATTTTATTCCGAGCTTGTCTTTTGTCGTTCGCCACGTGTGTACTGTGCTGCATCAATGCATGTTCACTTCTGTTCTTTGAGTTATTATTAGAGCTGCCCCCGTATTTATAAAAAGAGATTTAAAACGTACAAGTCTGTATAAATGTAGCCAATGTGCAACTGAGGGCTTCCATAATTTATATGAACAGTTTATTTGGGTTAACTGATCTAATAACCAGTTAGGCTGGGTTGTGAACCCAGACCATGCATCGCCCCATGCTACTGCCGCCTTCAAGCAGGCTTGTCCCTGGGAGGCGCCCGGGACCGAGTGAGGGGGTCGTCCCTCGCCGTGCTGCAGACCCCAGGTTTGGACCGGCATGGCTGAAGCGGACGAGCTGCGCTTGTAGCCCCGGAACAATGAACTCATCTGTTCCTCACACTCCTAACGTGCCCCAGCAGAGCTCCCGCTGTGTGCCTCATTAAAAAGAGCCCGGCTGTGGGGCATTGCCCTTATCTTGTATAAATCATTTTAATCCTGTGAAAGTTTTGTTTTAAAAGATTCTAGGTTTCATAATGTTT
>JAODLD010000052.1:3754615-3764877 GCA_026781065.1 Mormyrops boulengeri | reverse complement strand
GGGGTGGGGGGGGTGCCTCACGCGTTCTCGTCGCGCCGCTTTGGAGATGGCCCTCTCTGCCACATGTCCCCACGCGGGCGCAGGTGGGGCGGAGTGAGAGGGCGCACGCAGCAGGACCTGCTGCAGCCGGAGCCAGAAAAGCCGCAGCAGCCAGGACGTGTGTGTGGGGGAGCCATGGTGGGGCGCCTTTACGTGCGTGGTTTTTTTTTTTTTTTTTTTTTTTTTTTTAAATCTCCATTTTTTTTGTTTTTTTGCCCCCACGCTCAGCAGAGGGTTCTGCACCTGAACACAGGAGAACTTTCCACACCTTTGTTTCGAGAGTCATTTTGGTCATTTTCATCTGAACAGCTTGAGGAATGTATTTGTGATGTTTTTTTTAATCATAGGTCTAATAGATCAGTCATTCTCAGGTTTATTTTTCGGTGGACCAGTTAGGTCTTCATTTAGAAATGGCTACACTAGATGAGCCTAGTGTAACGTAAGGTAGAAATTAGTTAACTCTTAATTCCTCTAGTATAATGAAAACATATCAGTGAAATATGCCCTTTGAGTACGAGAAATGGTGTCTTTGGTATTGGCCACGTTTAGGCCCCTCATTATGGGGGCATTGTGTTCGTGGAGCTCACTCGTTGGCTCTTTCTTTTGCGGATACCTGGCACGTCGCTCTGGGGACTGTGGGACGGCACGTCTCGCTTGATCAGGTTGATTGGAGATGCATGCAGGCTTAGGATCAGTCGCATGGATGGGATCCGTCTCCTGCCAAAGCCGCGGCTCTCGCTCTGATAACTCCACAGTAATCCGACAGGCCAAGCCGCTCCACCACGTAGCGGAGATACAGAGATTTCACCTTTTATTCATTTGAAAGGGAGATGAGGACCATCACCTTATATGCCATCGGATTGAATATTCCACACATTAATCATCAGGCAGTGGTGTGTAAGGGGTTTGTTTCCCCACAAACTGGATTTGCCTCTCCTATTTCGAAGGACAGTGTCACTCACTGAAGACCGCATGCATTGCGTCTATGCCTGACTCTCTCTCTCTTCCTCTTCTATCTGTGTATTTCTCTGTCTGTCTACCTTTCTAACTAAATTGATATGAATGCAATCAATAATAGGCTAAACCCTGTGTCATCTTTCAATATTAGTTGTCGCTGTTGTTGTTCTTGTTTTCCATGCCGGTGAGAGCTGTAGAGGAGGTCACTATGGATGTGTAGCCTGTTAACCCCTTGATGGACACCCCCTGAATTGTAGAGTGCCCTCTCTTTGGCTCATGAGATTGGGGCTTCTGTATTTCAGCAGTGCATTTCTGCTGGAGGGTTTCATCCAGCTTCATCAGCGGCACCGTGGTTTCTGGCTAAAGTTAAGCTCCTCGCTGTCCCCCCCCCCCCCCCCGAAGTACGGAAAGCCAATATTCACCTTTCTCTGTGAGAAGGCGTTTTTTTGCACCAGCAGTCCTCCAAGAACCTATAGGCTCAGTGTTTTTAAATATATTATTAATAAATGTATCGCTTTTGGTAAAATGTGGACTATATGTATTGTTAACTATGCGTAGTCATACTGACTTTCCTAATTAAAATCTATTTTTGTGACAGATAACATCCGAGTGCATCGGAGTTGGCCTATCTGCTTGTACTATATCTTTTTGATGGGGCCTAACAGCTTTGGTGTGAAGTAGGAACTAAAATAATAAATGAAGCCTGTGTGGTTTTGTGGACCTGTGACCAGCTGCCTGCACCTCGCCACCACATTTAGACATCAGACTGGACGTTTTGGTTGCAGGAGAAGCTCTCCCTTCAGCATCGAGGCTGTGCTCAAAGGCTCCCTTGTCTTTTCGGGAGGATGAGAGCTGTCTGTTCGGCACAATCCTTCTCTTTGCATTTCCAGCGCGTTGCAGGACTTTGTATTGGGCTGCCTTAGGTGCCCTGCAGTAAGGGGATGGGCAGCGAGACTGACCCGTAAATGGAAGTCATAAACCGACATGTGGCGTTTTTGTGAATTGTACTGAAATCTTTCACCGGCTGATTTCCATTTGTTAATGAGCACTTGGGTTTATCTTTCTTTTTTTCTCCCTTTTCCCTTTTCTCCCGGCCTGCTTTATGCCGACCCACGTCTGATGGACGAAGGTGTGTCATTAATGGGGAGATGCACGCCGCAGTAATTAAAGCAGCAGGGGGCCTGCGTGTACCCTGGCCGGCCACCCTTTTCAGTTCCTGCTCCTCTGTCCTTATTCATCGGCCATGTGGGCCTGTAGCCGGAGGCTGTTTTGTCACATTCTAACGATGCTTTTCAGTGCAGGGCTCGGCTCCCAACAGCCTGGGACCTTTTGAGCCAATCAGTGTTGGCTTTTGTCATATGACGCCCCTCCCCCCTCAGCTACCAGCACCATTGCTGCCACCACCTCCCTGTTCTGGACCAGGGCAACTGGCATCCCAAACCCCCTGTGGGGCTTATCTCCTATTCTGTTCTTGTGATCTGTGATTACAAGATGTCGTCCCTGTGTTGCCTTGTTGTTTTATGGCTTTGTTCAGACCGTGTAGAACACTGTGGTATTCTGTGATTTGCCATATTTTATGAGCACCCAGTTTGAACATTTCTAAAATGCAGGTATCAGAGAACCGGTGGGCAGGCACTGAAATCTCTGGTGGTTGACCTGGTGCCGGACAATACGGACAGTAGCAGACTGGGTGCATGTTTGACCTTTGACCCCTCACCCTTGCTCTCTCTTCCATTTCAGCCTTTAACCACTGCTGTAAGGAGAGTGGTTTCCTGATGGTGGTCAAGTGTCAGGAGCAGAACGCAGCGCTCAAGGAGTGCCTGACTATGCAGTGAGTTGACCGTCAGCTGGGGGGGGCGCTGTGCCGAAATGCTGTGCCTGTCATGCTGAACTTGGGCCTCGAGTTATGGGTTTAGAGCCATCAGTGAGCAAAGGCTCCCCAGGGCGTGGGATCAAATCTCTGGGCTATCATTGACACAAGTGGCATGATGATCTTTCTAATGGCACTTTTCCACTGCCACGAAGAACCGAGCTGTACCGTGAACTGACGGTTTCCATTTTAAATTATGCGAGTTGTACCCAAGCCATATCCACACTGACACGGCTCTGCTTACTAGCAGGGCTGCAAGCGTGACCAAACCGCAGTCTCATCTGGTTTTCAGTATACATGTATTATCTGAAGGAAAAAGGTCATATATATTAGTAGTATCGCACATCGTAATGCATTTATGCATTGCTGGTAACTCAGAACTTGAAAGTTTCCAAGCACTTGATGGTAACATAACGCCGCAATTCTCACAGACGTACTAGCGGATCTTCGCACTTAGTGCATCATGATGTACACCGTGTGAACAGTAAATAAGTATCCCTTCAGGTTTATGTCACTGTCACTCTCCAAACCTGGCAATGCCTTTGCCAAGCTGACCCTACTGCAGTGGAAAACCAAAGCGAACCAAATCCGTGTTGTAACTAGTTTCTCTCCGCGGTACAGCTTTGGTTCGGCTTGGTTCCTGTAAGCCAGTGGAAAAGTGCCGTAAGTTCTTTTTATCTGGGTAGTCGGCCTGTAGGTTCAGTAGCAGGTCATCGTATGTTAATCCCCTGAACTTCATGTTTTGTCTAGAAATATCTACGCAGTTTCAACTCATGGAGTTATCGTTCTGTCCCGGCAGCTACAAGGATCCAGGATTTCAGGAAGAGTGCAAACAGCAATATATTAAAGAGAAGGAGGAGTATGAGAAGACTGGCATCCCAGCAAAGAACAGGAAACAGAAACTGCCCACCAGCATGTAGTGCCAGGAGGCGGGGTCACCCACGGGAACGCCACCCCTCCCTGTCCTGCTCAGAGATGGAGAGTGGTCGCCTGTACTCGCTGAGGTTTTGGAATGAGGAGACTATACTGCACTGGAAAAGCTCTTCCTTTGGCTCAGCAGGCTCGTCTCAGCTCAGTGCCAGCTTGTATACTGTGTCTGTGTCTGTTTCCGTGAAAGGAGAATATTATTGTCACTCGATTATTATATTGAAAATAAAAAGAATATAACTTCAAAAAATGGTATCTTCTGGCATCGTTGGGCTACACGATCTTTGTCATCGCTGAATGACCATGATCAGTCCATTTCTTTTCAGGACCAGGTTTAATTTTTGTAGTCAGTGTAATTGTAAAAAATAAAGAGACTTTCATTAAAAGCAATGTTTATTTTATTAAACTGGGTACCTGCAGGTAAGAACTGAAAATTGGCCCAGGGTAGATTTAATACATCAGAATATTCCATTATGATACCAAATAAAGACACATTTCATGTCATTATTATTAACAGCTTTTTCAACTGGGCTGTTGGGTCGGCCCCAACCTGATGAGTGAGGACCTTTGATTTATTTCCACTACAGGTTTTTACTTGGGATTCTGGGATTTCTCCAAGAATCTCCTGAAAATCTGTTTTTCAAGCTTTAGTTTGGTGCCCAGTTTATAGAGGTTTTGGTAGGCTTCCGTGAGAAGTGACTATGAAATTGGCCATTATTACTGAAGATCATTGCATTTCAATCGATAATTTCAGAGTGCTTTTTGAGGAAAATGTCAAGGCATAGGTTGGCAAAAAGAGTAAGAAAAATCTTTTATTTCATTGTCACATTTCTGTGAAAAGAAATGTGTTGGGTCTGTTATACTTTCCTCCAGTCAACATGCTTACCTGCCAGTACTAATTAAAACTAATAATGAGAATGATTCAGATCATAATGAGACTGTCTTTAAGCTGTCTTTGCAGGCCTCCCCTTCCCCTGTCTCATGAAGATTTGAAATATGGGGATTTGAAATATGCAAGGTTCAGACACTGCCAGCACGGCGACAGTTTATGTCCAAGCCTCTCCAAACAGACCATGTCCCATATTGCTGATACGGTCTTAAAACAATTAATTAAACATTCTTTGCCAGCACTGTAGCCACAGAATGCCTTCTCCTTACGGCTAAGCCGAAGACTAGATTCTCAGGCACTGGCACACTGCGAGGCATAATGAGAAGTAAGGCTTGGTAGAAATCACATTTGACACATTTTTTAAGACTTTGCACTTTATAAAAAGTAACCTCTGTCCCCAGTTTCAAATTCGTACTTTACAACATGGAAAGGCAGAGCTGTCTGAGGTTAATTTATAATTAGGCCAGTAATCATACCAGTGCTTGGCCTACGTTCCCGAAACATTAGAAGTAGATCTTTTGATGTTTTCTTTCAAATGCATAAAATGATTTTGTTGCTCCTGACATTTGGGCAGATTTTGGAAAAACGTGCAAAGACACCCGGGCCCAAGAGTTTCGGACTGATGTTTCCCCCAAGTCTTGTCATCGGGCGAATCTCATGGGCGTCCGGAGCGGACCACCGCGCCCGCTGGATGCCTGGTCACGAAACAGAGACTGTCACTGGCAAACTCTTAAATGCTGAAGCTTATACGCTTGTGGGAACTGACTGCAAGAATGTGCTCTTATTTAATCATGAAATCCAGTCTATGAGTATAGCACGTTCACAGCTGAGTGTTTTACTGCACAAATACAAGCTGCACTCTTATTCCACAATTAGGGGAATAGCAGTAATTTGGCTCCTGGGATTTGATCTTAGAACGTTTTGGTGCAAAAGTCCAGACCATGTCCTCCATGTCTGTATCACAGCTCTGAAGCTTTCACACTGCGGAGCTTGTATTTGCTTCTGATGCGTAGCGGTGCAGGTCCCAGCAACAGTGTGTGTGCGTGTTGACATGGAGATTGCGACCTGGTGGCAATCTAGTTATGAGTTTGGCGCTTAGCCATTTCCCATTTGACTGTCACTGTGTATAATTCATATCTCTCACAATCTCATATTTTACCAGAAAAAGGTCATTTTAAAAGACGGTTTTGTTCTTTAGGGAGTCATAAACCAAACAGGAACATGCATGTCTTTTACCTTTCTGTTGCATTTCAGCGAGGTCTCTATTTATTCAGTACATTTGAGAATGCGCAAATGTAGATTTTCACAGAGCCGGGCCGCTTCTGCTTGCTTGCTCTTTGCCACACGCAGCTGGAGAGGAGGGTGACTCAGCCTTTGTGATCATGCTACATTTTCTCAAAGTTTTTTTTTTATCTACCTTTTTTATCCTTTAACAGGCTGTGACTTTGACAGCAGGCTTGTTGTGGCGAAGGTCTGCCTGCCATAGTGCTGCTGGTGTGGCTGTTGGATGCAGTAAAAAGTCACCAATAGCACATTTCAGACTAACACCCCACAGACATCCGTACACGCTAAATATTCTGGAGCAGACTTGTGCGTTAAGGCCCTGTGCTGAAATGGGCTCTTGGACTGTGGCTGGGCGTAGCAGTGAGAGATACTGGGTGCTGTGCCTGTGTGTGTGTGTGGAGCTTTAGGTCGACGGGATACCCATTGATCACCCCATGCGCGATAGATCCTGGAAGCTAGACTAACAGCAGACTGACCTGTGTCACCTCTCCTCACCTGCCTCCCCCACACCCCCAGTGCTTCCCTGGCTCTCTGTCACAGCAGCCGGTCTATCACCAGCTCCAAGACAATACACTGTGTCTTTCTGAATATAGGCAGGTGTAAAGTTACTGACAAGCCGCTTTTAGATCAGAACAAGTAAATTATCGGATTCGGTTTTACCTTATTAATATAAAAGTAGCTGTTCACCTTGCTGCCAGCTTGATGTAAACCCCGATTGGGGGGAAAAACGTTTGTGCTTTTACTGGGATATTATAATTGATGTTATCAGTCTGTGTTAAGGTAACGATGATTTACATTATTTTCTGTCATAATATAATGTCATGTAATGTCAGGATAAGAAACTGCAAATGCAATTGCATTGTACAGATGTGTTTGTTAACAACGCATTTGGGAAGTCATCTGTTCTGCGCCACGTATTGAAGTATTCCACGTTTTGCAGCGGCATTTCAAATGAGATGTTAATTAGGTGGAAAGCTCCCGAAGGTTTTGGAATTAATTGGCTTCTTCTGGAAGGAGGAGAGTCGAATCGCGTGTGAAACTGACACCTCGCTTCTTCCACTTAAACGCTGTCAGTCCTTAACTCAGGTATGTATCTGGGAGCGCTGTAAGACGAAGCTCACAGAAGCGGCGGTCTGATGTATGTCTAAACCCAAACCATTTACCGGTGTCTTCTGCGAACTACACTAGATCAGATCCCTTTCAACGGCTTCGTTATTATAAGAATACCAACACCCCCTGACAAATAAACTTGATAAAACCTTGATTAGTCACGAAGACAAAACTGATTCTACAATATGGCTCAGTAAAGTTCGTCATCCCTGGAAAAAAACAGCAGCAACCCCACAGTGGGATTTTAATATAAAAGCAGCCTGTTATATAAAGAAAGATTGAAAAGAGCAGATGAATATAAATAATGACACACACTGGAGCACCGGCGGCCTGGCCATCTGGATTTCTTAGGTAGGAAAATACGCTCAGCATCCAGCGAAATGTGTACACTGCTGCGCCACACAATTTTACTTTTTTTCTAATTTGCACCTCTGTTTTACCGGCTGCGCTGGGGGAGTAAATCTATGGTCCCTCTAGGATAAGCAGCAACGGTCTTAGCGGAGAGTTCATTATGTGGGACACTGTAATCATCTGTCTGTCACAAAGCTACATTTTGCACAATATTATCCCCCGTAGAGTTCCCTTATCAATACCGCAGTGATTGCTTCATTATGTTCAACTGGTCTCCTACTGAAAATCAGACGAACGCACCTACTACACATTAAGAGAAAATATCTTTTTAAATAAGTTGAATATATACCGGCTATATGATTTCTGCAGCTATCGCATTCTTGACGCGAGGGAAATTTTGGTAATCGATTTGCAATGAATTGTGAGATTTATTGCCCTAATAATATTCAATCCGTCAGTTTAACTAAAGCCGTTTTGAAATTGGGGGCGTCGTAGATGACACAGAAACCTTCCAGTGGGGGAGCAAAAAAAAAAAACCCTGATATGACAGTAAATTTAAAAAGAAAATAACAGTTTATGAAATTACAGAAAACGACGCGTCCCTTTATTTGAGGGCCTGGCGAGAGAGACCGTGCCCCCGGGTGCGAGGGAAAGCGTGCGTGCGGTTAGAAAAAGGAGAGCGACTTCGGAGCTCGGTGGTGTGAAGTCGCGGCGGCTGGCTCGCCTGCGCACAAACCGTAGTATCAATAACACCTACAGGCGTGGAAGACAAGCTATGCTGTTGAAAAAACACTGCTTCTTTTTTTTAAGAAAGGGGGGACTTCTGAAACATCTGGTTACTGATGTTTTTGAAGTGCTGGGACTGCTCAGGTGCTGCCCTTTTTTCCAGTCGCCCACATAGGTGGGTGGTGGTGGGGGACCCCCAGAGGTTGGCCGGCGTTCCTGCGAGCAGCGCCTCGGCTCCCCGGCACAGACCCCTCTATCTCTCCGTGATTCGGCCTCCCTTCAAAACATCAACAGTGGAGACACGGCAGTTTTTTCCCTTCCACACCCTCCATCGATACCCTGCCCACCTTCCAAATATTAACAGCTATGAAAAAAAAGTGTTTGGTTTCGGAATATAATTAGTGGAGCATAATTTCTCACTTATAATTAATGTCTGGTCAAATAATAACAAGTACGTGTTTCCGCGTATCCTCCTTTCCATTAGCCTCTTCCCATCATTTGTAAATATTTACGATAGTTACCTTGCCCATTAAAGTACAATGTCACCAAGGTGTAGAGGAAACCATTCCTTTGACCCCCCACAGTAGGCCTACTTTTATTTTCTGTATTTTAAATAAAACACATCTTCCGACGATTATGAAACTGAGGAAGGTATCTGACAACCCGTGTTATTCAGGAGCCGTATTGTCTCAGTCGTGACATGTCGTAGATCTACTGATATATCAGGCTCTCAGATACTGATTTACGGCGTGTCGGGGGGAGTTTGATTGCCATGTAAATTTATTTTAATAACGTGCTAATTTAAGCGTGATTGTTAAACATTCAGCCATAACGACAACATTGTTACTGTTATTACTAATGCTGATAGGCTATATTAGTTAATAATAATAACATAGCGTACTGCAATCATAATAAGTCTCATGCCTTTTAATTCGGTTAAAAGGTTTCCTGAGGGGAACAAACCAACTATTTTAATCACTATAACACAGCATTAATACAACAATTCAATTTTATCACATAGATTACTTTAACTATCAGTTTCACGGTGTTTGTGGAAGCGGGGAAATGGTAATTTCTTTCACCCGACACGTTAGATTCCGTAAATGTTCTTTTGACACACAAGGGATAGAGTCAGAGATCTAATTAACACATCAGCAAATTCTGGACCGTTTTGCCATGTTGGATGACTAAGGCTGGGAGAAAAGAGGCAACAAAATCCACATGATCATTAAGCAGTTTGAGGACTCTGAAGGGTACTAAAAACTGCTTATCAAAGTCTAGAAAAGGTCTCACTGTTGTCCAGGCTTTCGTTATTTTAGTTATTTTCATCCGAGTTAATATACATTTAAAACATTTACCAGTTGTGTTGCATGATTACATTGAAGTGTCATTTTAGCAGCTCTACGCTTCCGAACTGCATTTGAGTGCAGAACGCAAATTATAAAAACGAAAGAACTTCTCTACTAACGACTAACGCCCAAATTTGTGGACTGGTGAACGAATTCTGGTTCCTCCAAAGTATTCAGCCAGCAGTACATTGGTTGTGGTTAAAACGGTCCGAGTTTGATGTTTGAAAGTGTGTTTAATCTGTCTATCAGTGGGCAGGGGGGAAATCTGAGTCACACCTGCCGCGTGTTCTCAAAGTGGGGGGGGGGGCACCAGAAAAGCTGTAGATGCCATACTCCTCACAGGTATGACTCACCGCGGGTCCTACCCACTCGGACGCCTAGGCCTACTCCCACACACAGATACAAGCACGGGGCTCACAGGATGGGCTTCCCTGTCATCACAGGCTCACTTAGCAGGGATCCCTGTCCCACTTTGACACAAGATGTCAGATGTTCAGGGGGTCGACTGGTGTACACAAAGGTTATTAAATGTTCAGTTTGGTGTATGGATGAATATTCAGCATATGATGTGCAATAGGTTCTACATGATTTTGACCTCTTAATTCAGTCAAGGTCATCACATTGAAACAGTACTACCAGCATGCACTGGGAAGCACATATGAACAAGGGGGGATGGGCTTGGGGGGGAGTGGCGCCTCCCTGTCGATTTAGGTTCGCGACGCCGGCGGCTTGTCTGTAGGAAGTGGCCATCCGACATGAG
>JAODLD010000052.1:3718892-3754515 GCA_026781065.1 Mormyrops boulengeri | reverse complement strand
CCTCTATAGCCCCTCATTACCCCGCCCACCGCCCCACCCCCAACACCCCCCCCCCCCCCCCCCCGCCCAACCCCCCCCCCCTGGGGGGGGGGGGGGGGGGGGGGGGGGGGGGCCCCATAAAGTCACATTCACTTGTTTGGTTTGTGGGGATGCGGAGGAGAGATTATGTGAATGATTTCATGGACACCAAACGTCAAGGGAGGGAATTCACCATTTTAATTTGTTCGAATAGTTCAGGTTTGTGTGTGAGTGAACCCCTCCACCCGCTTTTAATCTTTATACATAAAATTACATTTTAAAGTACTATAAAAAGCTTTGTAATACACAAGTAGTAATGAAAACCATGTATTTAGTGGGTAGTGAGTCCAATTGTGTGTTTGTACTGGCTGTCAAGAACAGCCTTGTTTATATTAATTGAGCTTGATTCCCATAAACAGCGTGATTTCAACGCAGGGCGCTTTCTACGGTTCCGGTCTCCGCAGGCTGGCGGTTCTCCCTAAATCTCAAGCAAGCAGCATCTTGTCGGGGCACCCGCCTCACAGATCTGTTCTGAGAAAAGACCCCATTGTCGGAACCGCTGCTGTGGTTTGTTGGGGCTGCTAGTGTCAGTTGTGCCCCCCTCCAGTATGGCCTGCTCACAATCATACCGCTGCAGGCAGACAGGCAGGCAAGCTGCAGGGGTGTGGGTAGGCCCTGTAGAACGAGCAGCCAGACCACACATCGATGCTTTCATGGTTGCCCACTCCTCACCTCTGCATATGAACGTCACACTTTAACTCTTAGCTGAGCTCGAAGCAGTAAACACTCCCATTTAAGGCAACTGGCGGCAAATGGCTTAACCGCCATACCAGCAGCCATACCCCGCCACCTTGCATATCGCTCATCTCACGCCACACAGCAGCTCATCACACGTGACACACTTCGTGCCCCAATACTGTCTACATTTACACTATCAAAAATAACATTCTCACATTTCATATTGATGCCAAAAAAAGGTTTCAATGCATTTGGTGAATGACAGTGGATGCCGTTTGACCCTTATTTATTTTTTTAGATTTCAGTCAGACGTTAGATATCCCATGATCCCTTTGGGCAGTGTGCTAAGCTGTGCAGTCTGTGCAGTTTAGACACAAAAGGTACCCCCGTCGCCCGCAATGCGCCGATCTGCTTTGGCCAGCCATTCAGCTACACTTCCCATCCACACTTTTCTGTGAACGCAATGCAGTAGACGGTCACTGGAAGCCAAGTTTTCATCAGCCAATCTGCAATGTCTCAGGGAAGGGACACCAAATTGTTGTACCCAACAAAAGATTTTCCCTTTTTCCCTTTTTTTATTTTCACAGTTTCTGTTGTCTGCTTTGGTTATTTTAAGTTTACATATCTAAAGAGAAAAATGCCTTTAAATATTGCCTTTGAATCTAGGGATCTGTGTTGAGCCTGTGCTCCCTCTAGTGGTGAGAGACAGAACGCCCCCAGGGATGCTTATGAAGACGTTCTAGGAACCCGCTCTCTTATTTTCTCTCTCCTCCTCTATTTTCCCTGCTCAGTTTTCTGAGTGGTAACACAATTTTGTCTATGAGTTTCCTTTTATCAAAGGATAACATTCCCTTAAGGAAAGCATTTTTGGTGTGAAATTAAAGAAGATTCGTACATTCCTGAACTAGAAGATTTGTTGTCAATCTCAAGACAGTGAAGTTCCTTTTCAGTTTTAATAAAACACGTTTCCACAAAAGTAGCTGTGTCAAAAATAGCTGTGTCAAAAGTAGCTGTGTCAAAAGTAGCTGCATGAGTATAACATTTTCAACTCAAAAACAGAGCTGGATTAGAAAAAGGGTCCACATCCAATTTCTGGCTGGCCAAATTGGAAACTTAAAAAGAAATCATAAAAAAAATTGTGAAGCACTTTCCGGGAATTTAAACACAAAATAAAGTTTAAAAAAAAACCCACACGTGTGTGCAGAACTGTGACATTTATACAGAAGTGTCTTAGCCTCACACCATAGGGCTAAGCATATATCATATTAGAGCAGCAGATATCACATATATTTTCATTGGTCACCATTATTAATGACTGAAAATTCTGAATTGAGTAAGCAGACACATCTTTATTATATTCAAAATATCAGTGAAATGAAGGGCTGTAACTCACTAAGGATGGGACATTTATTTCTATGTCCTTCACTGCCCCCCAGTGGGCAACTGTGGCTGCACATTTGAGTAATCCGGCTGATTCCCTGTAGGGCAGTGATTCTTAAACTAGGACTCCAGCCCTCTCAGCAATTCCATATTTATGCTCCACTTCACTATACTACACAAGTAAATATCCAGCCTATAGATATGGCTTCCACAGAGCAAAAAGGTCAGCTGGCCTGGGGATGTATTCTAACAGCTAGACAACTGGACAACACCATGCAAGCTATGCTTGGGGATTCAAATTTGACCCCCTCCCATAGTGTGTCTGCCCCTTGGGGAGGGGGGGTTCGAATGTAGAGTGTCCCCCTGCCCAGTGGTATCTGGGATACGCCCATCACAAGATATATGGTTGGGAAATAGTCATAAATGGATGAGCAAAGAAGATAGTAAGTGACTTAATAATAACTAATACAAACATAAGCTTAGATAATCTCGTTAATACTTTAATGACTTTAATACAAAGACCAGCTGTGTGTTTGAAGAGAAAACCCAGACCCAGGGGACTTGCGAATGCCCCATCACGTAGCCAAAGAGTCCGCCTGGACAACATCTGCCGAAGGAGGCTGGCGCCGAACGACTTCCGCGTCCCTGTTGACTTCAACAACGGCTGCGCGGCTGGTGCGGATCCCGCTGAAGGCTGCTCTCTCAAAATAAAGCCGCTTCCTTGGCTCCAGCCGCCATCAACACAGACGTGGCCACAAATGTCGGAACAGTTGGTCATTTGGGTAATTCGGTCCCCTTGGATCCGACTCAAACCTCCAGCCCGGTCCGAATTCAGTCATGGTAGAAGCACGATGCCTGAATGGACTGACAGAAGCTCCCGTTTGTCTCAAGACATGTTTTCCCGTATTGTAATGACTATGCTGCTGAAACAAACATACCACAACATTCATTGTTTGTGGGCCAAATTAACTGACAATGTGCTGTGAGAGAATATGTCTACGCAGGCACTGGTGTACGGGACGGAGTGTAAGCAAATATTATGAGACGCTCCTAACAGAAGGTTACACTCCTTTCCTACACGTCCCACAGAGAGCGTGCCTACGACCTTAACCTGCTTAGAAAAGAAATGTAAGACTAACGTCAACAGAAGGCATTGACCGTGGTTTTCCGTTTATTCGATGCAAACACAAAACCCTTTCACCTAGTAATCAGACCTCAAGGCAATACGACACGGCGTATCGGCACGGTTCGTCCAAATCAACGTTCCTCGATAACTCTCACTGTAGCTCAGTTACGGACGCTGCACTAGAGGTCTGGATTTCTCGTTTAAAAAGACTTCGCGAAGTTCTTTCTGTTTTAAACCAAGTGTCTGGCGTCACCAAGTGGCTATATGGAGCTGTTACACAGTATATTTCTTCCTTTATACGCTTTTACCATCCCACTCACGGGTATTCATTATTCTTACGAATTTCCATCAATACACCACACTGAATATTTTTGAACTGCCAGAACAAACCCAAGTAAAAATTAATATGCAAACTTCATACAGCCTAAACTAGGGGGCGCCAGGTGTCAAGTGCTCATTTTCGTGCACAAAATACATTCTGTGCCATTAAAGGTATTATTTTATTAATTCAGGTAACGCCCTGTTGCTTTTCGTCCACAGAAAGACAAACTCCAGTTACATTTTCTCCACGAGAGCATAAGGACTTAACCTTCTTTCGTGCACAGAAGTCAAAGGGAATGCTACATTTTGTGCACATAATTGATATCAGCACCTGGCATTTCGTGGACAGAAGGCTAAATGTATCTGCTTTCATTCATAAAAAGAAAGCAATTTCGTTCACAGAATGCATTTTGTCAAATAAATTCATGTTGTGTGCAAAACGCATGTCGTGATTGAAAGAAAGTCATTTTGTGGGCGAAATGCATTTCGTGATTTAAACATATTTTGTACACGAAAATGAACGCTTTACACTTGGCGCCCCATAATAAGCCTAAAATATCCGGTAACCGCCGATACTGAATGTGGTACTGTGCGAGGTGAAATAAACTCTTCAAATCGTAATTCCAGATTCAGTTTATCAGCAATGGCTGTCTCTGGTTCCAATAGTGTTGTTGCGATTGATTTTTGACGATCATGTGTAAACCAACCGTGATTAAAATGGCAAACAGTTTTTAGTAGTGGCTCACTAGAAAAACTCTTTCATTGTTGCTTATAATAGCTTTCTCTTGTAGAGAAGCCCCTCTTACGCTGAGCGCTACTCCCTCAAGTCAATAGTTTTTCAGATAATACCGAACTAATTTGTATCGTCGTTCTCCGTATTACCCTCGCCGGTCAAACTTTATTTTAGGGGGAAACACACAATAGTAGTACACGCTTACGCAATGCATTAATTAACCAGTAACTAACTGAGTTAATAATTCCGCATGAAATACATGACTGTCATGAGTGATTAGATACACTTAGATACTGGCTAATTAATGCATTAAGTAAGCGTGTACTACTACATAATTGGTATCCCCTCGGCGCCTGTCGGCTTTACAACAAACCAATGTTCTTTACAAATTTCAACGAATAAGTGTGGGGGTAGGGTGAAGGACAATGATCAAAGATAAAATCCCATGAAACTCTAAAGATTAGCAGGTTGATTTTCATTTGTTTAACTAAGACATCGTCCTTTAAAACTAAAAAAGCTGTTTTGTGCTGTTTTTGCTTGCCAAGATCTCACCCTGAGTATAGTATTTATCCTAATAGGCCTACTTCCCTCCTTCTGTCTGTCATCGTCCTTAAAAATCATTAAGATTCCCCCAGATTTTTATTATCACTTGTCATTTTTAACATAAGAGGGAATCTTTCCCGAACGCAATTTGCATTTCTGCCGACAATGTATTTGGGTTTTTTTGCGTGTTGGGTTTTTAAGTACATCTGTGACTGTGATGGTCGTAGCTGCGGTCCGCTGGGCTTTTCACACGGGCTCAGCCAACATCTGCACTGGAAATGATGCATATACTGGAGCCCGTTGCATTTACAGATGAGATCCCCGCGTACGGTGCGCATGGATAAACTTTTAAACACGGTGACATTTGACAGTTTCGTGTAACTTTATGACGTAAACGATCCCTTGAATCGGAAGCGTTTGCGTAGATCCCAATGAAATTTCAGCCCCACAGTCCTTGCATATCAGGCAGGTACCTCGCGTCAGTCATCACTTTCACGACTTAAGCTGCAAACCCAGCCGTCTGAAGGCTGTATACCGACAGATAATGTGTGCTGTTGAAACAGTCGGGGCCCGATCTCTCACGCAGGTGCAGCGTCGATCTTCTTTTTATTTGATAGAAATAGAAACCAGCCCTCCTTTGATGCACTGCTCCGCACGGAGGCCCCGAAGCAAAGTGCATAAGGTAGGGGATACCCACGCCGAGGAAATTTAGACATAACTACATGCGTTTGGATCGTGGGTGCACACCGTGGAGGTAATGCAAACATTACTCACATGGCAGAAGTAGGTTTCGAACTTGTGACGCAGGACTACCTACTGAGCCACTGTGCGGCCTAAAATAGACGTCAGTTTGTGATTTCCCGTTTCTATTGCAAACTGGTTGTTTACAACACATTTTGCTGTTTTTTAAACGACAATGCAGATGGTCAGATGCTTTTTCACCTTAGTTTTCATTCAGATCATCTCGGATTCAGAAAAAGATCTGTGCTCCTTTAACTATGTGGTCTTCCCTTTCATTTGAAGGAATTTGGAGAACGATTAAACACGCCAGACTGTTCAAAACGATATTTTTGTGCTTCCTTGCGGAGGTCTGACATGACTTACGTGGCGTGTCTCAGGTTTGCATGCCGGGACGCATTTTCCACTGCGGGAGGCATCACTACGGAATAACGAAAAGGTTGAATGCCTAATTAATCGGGTTGATGACAGGAAAATAACCTTTAAGCTGGTAACTTTGCTGAAGGCGAAATGTACTGAACGGGCGAACCTTTTTAGAAATACAGTGAAGTGGGCTGAGTCAGCCGTTTTCTTAATTATGCATTCAGTTGCATGTGTAATATGTCACCCCCTCCCCACAGTGTGAACAGTGAACGAATATGCCGATTTTTGTTTTTTTAAAACGAAACCATTCCCGGGAAATGTTTTTAAACGATCACTGTTCAAACTAGACTTCTAATGTTTTTTCTTCATGGACGAATACGCAGATTCAAAACCACTGGTGGTTGCATTTCTTGTTACCGGAGAAAGAAATTGTATATTGCAGGACTCACTGTTCAGAAAGAAAAAGTGTGATGTGACATATTAATGAAAATTGGCAAGAAAAAAGAAATACTCGGGAAAGGAGATTTTACGCATATTTGACACTGGAATCAAAAACCAGTAGCCTACTAAAAAAATAAAAACTTGTTCATTCCTCCTTTATAGGACTGAGTGATCCAGGCATTATCTTGGTGATGCTGTAATTTTTCTCCCTCTCTACCATCTATCGTGACCATATTTCATCTAAAAACCTATTCCCGTCAGGGTCCTAGGGTTGACTGATATTAGGACAAGTGGTTACGAGGAACGTCAATATCACCATAGTCTACCTGACGTTGCTATGTTGGCTATAAACTTATGGGAAATAATTTCAGTATACCAAGAAATAGAATAAGTATTTATCTTGTGCATTTCACTTGATTAAATTTAATGCACCGGCTATTTCAAATATTATTACATCCCATACCATTTACTTATCCTAAGTTCGTGCTCGTGTTTAATATTCACGCTATACATCATTATGTTTAAAAGATGTATAGCTGCGTTGGTTGCCAGTCCTGGTGAGAAGCTGGATGTGTATTTCTCTTCAGGCAAGCTGTTTATCGGCTTACCGTGTAATTTGCTTCGCTAAATACACATACAAAATATCGTGCCGATTTGACAGCAGGTAGGTAGACGACGCGTCCCAGGGGACCGCCTAGCTGGGATGCGACGCTCCGTTAGCTTCCACGCAGCTTCCACCACTACAGCCGCCGAAGGGCCGGCGCGCGGCTTCGGCACAGGCACGCGCGCTCTCTCTCCTCGGGTGAGCTTCGGAACATCTCGCGCTGTCTGCGCCGCGAGTCGCTAACAGTTGAGCTCGTGGGGCTGTTATGGCGGCTGCACCGTCCTGTTTTTACGCTGGTTTGTGTTCCTGTAAGTAAAGCCAACCAAAAAAACACCCATTCCGTTTTCGAAAAATGGAATAACAGCCACAAAATGTAACGTGTAGGTAATTTAACCGTATATTTCCATTTTAAAATACGTAGTTTCTGCGGTTGGCAGCCTTCCTTTTCTTGTTCCTGTTTAATTAAACTTCCCTCTAGTCTACATCCTGTGTTCAGGGAAATAAAGGCGCTCTACTCATCAGAAGCGCTGACAAACTCCAGCGTGCACACAATATTCCGCCCGCCGTGGGACCTGCGGGCGGCAATCGGGTTTGAAGGGGGGGGTCAATAGTTGCTGGGTGGCTCCTTTAATGGTGGTAATCAGTTTGGAATGGACTTGTGGGTCAGTAATGAGGTTTTAATGATGCAAGAGAAATCGGCTTGGCGATGCCGAATAGCGGCGGCGGGCCCCCGCGGCGCGGCGCGGCGCCGGGTAAGCTGAGGACGGACCACACGGTGACGAGCTGGTACATCGCAGGGGCGCTTCTTAAGCCGCCCCTGATGGGTCATCATACCTGGCAGCAGCTGCCAGGCACCGAGAGCAGTGCTCCTTACCGGTAATGCGTGCTGTCTGGGCAGGGTTTAGAGAAGAACCAGTAGGTGGTCGTAAGTAATTAAGAAACTGGCTTTTTGACCAACAGGCTGACGGCGAGGGGTAATGGGTGACTGAATCACTCTAAAAATAGAAAAATGATCACACTTCACACTCCCCAGTGTTTAATCAGAGCGGTACAACCTACTATATAATAACACTCTGATCTTTTCTCTTTTTACAGTTTTTTTTTTGGGGGGGGGGGGTGCAGGCAGAGCCAGACTTTAGGGACGTTAATTTATGAGTGAAACCAGAGGTGGAAGAAAATCCTAGTGGCAGGGATTAGCAGGTGTTAAATCAGTCTGTGAAGTGATGGGTTTCTCCCAGCACCCAGTAAAGTTTAAGAACTGTAATCCCTGGCTACTTGACTAAGTATACTTATTAGGAAATTTTGTGTAACATTTTACTTAAAAGGGAAATAAAAGTGCACACATTCTTCGACGTACAGACATTCAAACACCTGCAGGTTTCTTTCTTGGAACAGTGAACAGAACTCTATGGTGTGCGGGTTGAGAAGGTACCAGTTTTTACCTGGGAAGAGATTTTGTACTCAGGACTTAGAGTTGTAGCAAGGAGCTGTTTTGGCAGCTTAGGGCACCAAAAAAAAACTTAGGCATGGGTGTCTGAGAGGAAAAAGGAAACGGCAAATGGATTCAGTACTGCTGTCTGGAATTTGAGTCTGGCTGGGTTTACCGGGGGCAGGGAAATAACAGAACAGAGCAATTTTTACATCAAGTCAGGAACCTGGGATGGGTGGAACCTATCAACACAAGTCGAAGGAGCAAAACTTCAACAATGGCACGTTTAGGGATCAGTACTTACCTTTTTCATCTCAATAATGTGAGGCTGTTGTGTATGATTCAAAGAAAAAACTACGGATCTGAAGCTGTGTCACTGGTGTTGTCTCTGTTATTTGCTGCTGATTATTGAAGCTGCTGTTTCTGTCCAGGAGGGGGCAGTGTTTCCCTGACATTCCCTAATTCGTCTTTGTTCTGTAGCAGGAGGAAAGTGTCATAAACAGAGAGCCTGAATTACTGCTCAGCAGAGGTCAGTTATTGAAGTACAGAAGCACTCATTGTGGAGCTGTGGGAAACTTATCCTCTGCATCTCAGCTTATGCATCAGTGAGGGGATAGGTGAAAAAAAAAAAATGGCAGCTGTGAATCACACATACAGACGTCCTCCAACGAGAGGCAAAACTCCCTGGTTATCAGTGCATAGGACTGGGTCTCTTCCCCTCATCTGGTGCCTAGGCACAAACTGCTGTGCTCTTTGTGCTGTCCAAAGTAGTGACCTGATGATGGCAGAAACACTGACAAGAAAGGGTTGCATCATGTGCTTGGGGTAGATGTAGATAGGGTGGTGTGATATTTACGTTTCATGAACTCACTCGATGTGAGGTTAGCCATAGATCTGTGCCATTTAGTCTCTTGGAGTAGCCTAGCCTGTCTTCGTCATCACTTTGATTTAAGTTAATTTACTTAATTTACTTTTTACAATTCCTCTATGCCACAATAATCACTGCTGAAACAAAGGTTAGCCTAGACGCTTAGTTGCAACATTTTAAATAATACGGTACATATTAGCCATGTAATATTTTTTGTGAATGTGTTATGTTTTTGTAGGGCTGAATGATACTGGAAAAAAAGTTTATCTTGTGATATTTGAAGTTTTTGAGATATTTAAGAATTGAAAATTAACTATATAGCCAAATAGAACTCATCTACCAACAAAGTCTGCCAATTAAGTTGGTGGTATTACCATTAGTTGTGACAACAAACACAAGACAGAGCCTACTAATCACTTGCTTTTGCTCAGTATAGTCTCTATGGAATACAAAATATTTCTATACAGTGGAAGATTAATGTCTTCTCATGACCAGTTGTTTGTTTTTATCTTCGCTCATTCTTATTTAATATCTCATGAATGCACTACACAGTCTATTAGACAGTAAAGACAGTAAAGTATAAATATGAAGGGTATGTCTTGGAGAGTGCATGCAAAGCTCATGCAAAACTGATAATAAACTAATTTTTTTTAGCATATACAGTACTACATAATCTTGAAAAGGAGCCATCATTAAACTTATAAATCTTGCTAATTTTGTTTCTTGTGACCGATCAAAAATGTTTTAGCGCAACTTGTTGATGGTCTAAACCCAGCAGACTATTGCAATCCTTGCATTGAGATGATTGCATGTGCATGAAATACCCTGGCGATATTTACATCTCACATGGTGCAAGCCTATTATTGAGGGCGGCACATTGGCACAGTGGGTAGCACTGTCGCAGCACACTGGACCCCCCCAACCCTGCATAGGACAAGTAGGTATAGAAAATGTATGGATGCATCAGTAAACCTTTTTCTGCCATTTGGCTTGTATATGAAGTGAACCAATTACCAATACACCACAGCACAAGTGCACTTGAGCTTGGTGTACAGAGGCACAATCCATGAAAAAAGGTCTTATTTGTTTTGTCCAAGGTTTTTTATCCTTTCTGAAATCTGTGAGGCGGACAAATAGCTAAATGGAGGGTTTAGGCATGGCTCTCCATTTGACTCACATGGAGGAAGGATGGCTTACACTGTTTTGCCAACGTGATGACAGTCGCCACAGAGAACATTGGACACATATTTCCCAGACCTTGCTGTGGGGATAAAGGGATTACTCACAAAATGGGGGGAGGAAGGCCAAATGTCAGCAGCACTTGAACGTCCTGTTGAACCATTTAAAAGATTGTGTTAAATGGGGTGACTGAACAATTAATCAGAAGGTGTGCTAGAATCCCAATCGGAGGGGCTGTGATGTATGCAAATTAGATCATTAATATGCTGGTTTGCAGTCAGTCTTCAAATTAAGAACTCATTAGTGGCACTGGCACTCTGCTTAGCTTGTACTTTCATTAATAGAAATTACCAAACGATAATAACGGAAAACCCATATTTATTTTCCACAGAGATGGGATTTTATTGGGAGAACTGGTATTCCAGTAGTAACACAGATTCACAGATGTCTGAAACTCAAATTCTTCACCCGAAGATTTGCTAAAGTGTCACTCCATCCATATTAATTTGATCCAGTAGAATTTTTAAGCAGTGTTGGTGATCAGTCCTAAACTCATGCTCAGCTTTAAAGACAAAATCGTGGGCAAAGGAAAGTAACCTCTAGGCACATTGTGGCTGAACTGTAATCAATCATATGTTACCAAGAGAAAAACATGCAGTGCTTTTTGACTTTAAACTTCACATCTCTAGGGGGGTCAAGCTGCCTTACCTTGGTAAAAGTCATATCTTTACTATTAAACTTTTTGTTTATATTGTTTATATTTGTTTACATTGTACTTTAAATATTTCACTTTTTATTTATATTGTTTATATTTGTTTACATAGTTACATATTTCACTTTTTGTTTATATTGTTTATATTTGTTTACATAGTTACATATTTCACTTTTTGTTTATATCGGTGTTTTTTTGCCCTGTTTTTTTGTTCAGTCTAGCTTTGATTATAACACCTTTACTTCCTTTCTCTCAGGTGGAGCACATGATTTTTTTTGTGTGTAACATGTAATGTGGCAAATTTAGGATATGAGCTGCTGCCGAAAATGGAGCTGTTGCAAAGAATACTAATCTGTGAATGAGTACAGAGAGTCACACAGCAGTCCCTGACACCAGTCTGACTTGTTTAAAAGGACCTTGATTACAAGAGGATAGACATAGTATGTTAGTTTGAAGTGGGTTGAGTTGCCTAAGAATTATACGGGGTAATAAAAAGTGAGTGACTTGCTTGTATTTTGAAAACTATTGGTTTTATTTTATAGCAAGGAGGCTGTGTGTGAGGGGTAAGATGTATCGTGTGGACCAGCCAGCGCGAAGCCAGGTCTCATAGTGGTTCCGCTTTGCGAAATGTGAACTGATTTGGGGACGGGCCTCTGCTGATGGTATGTTTTTCCCCTCCTTCTGTAATTACAGCAGGCTGCGGCCAGCAGGGCGCCACGCCAAACGGCACAGAGCAGATGGTCCAGGCCGCTGCATCGTCAGGTAACCGTGACGACCGCCCCCTGCTAGGCCACCTCATATTATGGCTTCTCACAAAATAATGCAAATTAACAACGTTGGAGGCCACGGCTAAAAACGAAAAATTACCAGAGAGTCAGTGGTGTCGTCAGCAAATGCGGCCTCCTCCGAGACTCACAAAGCACATCTACAAAACATCCTGTTGAGGATACAGCTGTGCTCGGATAAGCCCTTTCGTGATGAGCAACGGTGATCATTTGAGGTATAAACTGAATGGCGTTATTTATTCTGCTAGCTTAATTAGCACTGGGCCTCAGCACCAAGGCCTGGCTGTGGTCTTCCTCTTCCAGGAGGATCGCTGTGGTTCTGTATTGCTTCTGTGGTTGTTTCTTATCCAGAAGGCATGCAAGTAGTGGTCAGGCCGCAGTTGTTTACGGATGTCCATTTGGAGTTGAAATTCCTATTATTGTTGAGGCACATTATCCTCCATCATCATATGCAGAGTTGAATGTCTGTGGTTTGCTGTGTTTCTCTGTCTTGGTTGGCTTTGATTTGGATTGTCTCTACTCCTCAAAGATCCCCAAGACTCATTTGTTCACATCATTGGTCAGACATTGGTGGTGTGGATTGTAGATGCTCTGTTGTAAAAGCAATTAAGAGGACTCTCAATTTCTGATCAAGTAGTTTGTCGTGTCAGCATGCAGTAAGCACTGGGACAGGCCTAAACTTGTTTTGCTGAGGGAAAAGGAATATGTGAGGGTAAACAATGAAAAATAGCAAACATGCATTTGTGAAACCATGGGTCAGAAGTGTAGTGAAGGCATGCACTTCCTAAGTCTCCCAGAAGGAGGCAGTCTTACATCTCTTAGGGAAAATGCAGAATTGGATTTTTTACATATTTATTAATCCTGTCATGTGTATGTGATTTTTGAGTCCTGCAGCCCCCTTGATGCTTGGATCTGACAGAAGTGCCCCTCTTTCCTGTGTGAAGGACACATGGGGACTGAAGGCAAAGTTTGCCAGTGAATAATGCAGCCACCCACCTTTTTCACGACGGTCGATTTGTCACCACAGGCGCAGTGGCTGGTGGCTGCAGGATGTATGAAATGGTCTGGATTCTCATTCAATGTGTGGGTCACACACAACTCGATGAAACTCAGCTGACATGCAAAAAATATGTGTGTGTGTGTATGTGTGTGTGTGTGCTGGTTTGCTTGTATGAGTGTGCATGTGTCGTGTGAATGAGTACATGTATACTGTCTGAAGGGAGGAGGCGGGGCACCACTACAGCATCCATCCATTCATTCATCTAACTTCCATAACTGCTTCTCATGAATCACAGGACACGAGGTGGTGGATGCACTGGATGAGATACCAGCCTGTCATAGACCCTGCAACATGTAAATGAATGCGCTATGAATCACTGTGCTTCCATATTAGGCGGTAATATTTTAGCATCTCATCCAGTTAACAACTCTGCACAAAGCTTACTGCTCTCACTGATTATGTGCCCATGTGGGTGCTCTTTGGCTGTTAAAATGTTTATGCGCTGAGCTGTAAGTCTCTATTTCAAAAGTCTCAGGCAAATGAATAAACAAGTCTAAATGTAATTTAATTAAACTGTGAATTGGCGGGGAGGGGGTGGCCTTTTTTTTTTTATTTTTTTAAGTGTACAGTCTCAGGCAGGGAGTGGATGAACATTGCTGGGAAAACTAGAAGTCAGGCCACACTGGCAGCTGGGTAGGCCTGGTCCACATGACATAACAACACCTGTCTTTGTGAGGGTTCTTGGAAAGGGAGCATATTTCTACCTAGA
Organism: Mormyrops boulengeri; assembly: GCA_026781065.1. NCBI lineage: Eukaryota > Metazoa > Chordata > Actinopteri > Osteoglossiformes > Mormyridae > Mormyrops > Mormyrops boulengeri. Next base: position 3,740,768 of record JAODLD010000052.1, on the reverse strand, counting down.
AAAAAAGACTATCTTCTAAGTTTGTGATGAGACTTCTAGAAGTACCAGACTGGTGGGAGGTGCACTGAACATTAAACAGTGTGAATATCCTTGTGAGCAAACTGTGCCCAGTCACTGGGCAGATGTTGCTCAAGTGAGGCTAGAATAGAGCAGCCGACGGAATCCGAGATCCCCCTGTGAGGACAGGTTTGAAAGGGCTGCAGAATTTCGAGAGCGAGATGGGAGAAAATGTGCGTCCGTAGGCAATATCCGGAACGCTTTCGCAGAAGCCGCATGGCAGGGTGGCGAGGACGAAGTCACTGCCAAAAATAGACCATCTGAAAGCCCAACGTTACAGTTTGCAGCGAAGCACTTGAATAATCCTGGAAAGATGCGGTTAACAGTGTTGTGGAAATGAGCCATTTTTTCCAGAATGTGAAGCCTTTGGTTTGTTGCTAGACCTGCACAATTGCCAGACAAAGGAGGTTTATTCAGTATTATCACATTTTCACAGCCAAGTTGCCAACAAAGCGGTAACATTTATAAGCGTGTGAATCACGAATTTGTGTCATGGGCAAGTAAGAGTCATCTTGGTTATAGCTGATCATGACTGGAGGGGTTGGTGACCACGGTCATGTGCTGTGGTTTTTGTTAACAGGGCATAGGGGAGGATCAGCTGTGAATGTTCAAAGGTTTTCTGATCTGCATGTATCCCTCTACTACTAATGATGATAATCATTTATTACAAATATAGGTAAAAGCAGTGGGTAAGTTGATGTACATTTTCTAGGTAACTAAAGTTATAAAAATGAATTCATTTCTGCTCTCTGTAATTCATGGTTTCCTGTAGGGCAGGAATTGTTGTTTTTCACTCCTTGTGCCCCCCCGCCGGGCCTGCTTTTGTATTTTGTACCTCATCGTAGTCAGTGTTGACTATGTGTTATGCTTATCAGGGCTGCCACCCCTCCCCTACTCTGAGCATGAGCTGCTTCTTCAATCAACACCCCTGCCGATGCGCTTCTTTTTCACACTGTGCATCGATCGCGTGAACGCACCGTGCTTCTTCCTTCGAGACCAACATCCTCCCAGCCAGGAAAAAGTGATAGAACAGCCCTGGTCAGAATCTTTCACATTTCTGTTTTATTTATTAAAAGAATCTGGCAAACCACTGAATTTAGCGACACATTTACTGAACAACTAACTTATTACAAGTAAAAACTGATAATTTGGTGTCTCTAGTAAATGGCAACATGACTCTCTGAACTATGTTACTGATACAATAAGGGATCACAATTACAACAAACCTCAACAAGCAATAATTAATTTAGGTATTTAATTGGAATAGCCTCACACAAACTAGCCTGCCCTTCATTTACGCTGAGAAGTTTTTGTGCTTAAATCACTTCTATTCCCTGGGCGTCTTTGAATGTCGGCTTTACCCCTTATTTGTTCAGATGCCACCACAATGATGTCAGTGGAAACCAAAGCAGAGTGAATCATCTCACAAGCAGGAGTTCACCCTCCAGGTGTGGTATTTTGAAAGGCCTGAGTTGCATGGGTGCCAATCCGGAACGTGAGCTATCTCCGCAATCCCTGCTGCTGCCTGTTCCACTCCCACTCTCAACTCCCACAGATCTCACGTGGCTGGTGTTCTAGCTTGGATGTCAGGTGGAGATTGGCATATTTGCCAGTCATTAGGAGAAGACATGTAGCTGTTTCTGGGGAGGAGGTGACGATCAACACAGGATTGGCCCTTGGCCTCCATGAGATGCAGACAGGGCTGCGTGTCCATCCAGTCCTTGGCGTCGGGGTTAACAGGGAGCGGGCAAAACCATTAGTGACTATTGGAGTTACCTTCTGTGACTGATGATGAAATCCTTGAGCAACAGAACTCACGGGCCGAGACAAAAGAAGAGACTTGTAATCGAATTACATCAAGGCTTGATCTGTGCCGCCTGCCCTTTTGAGTCAGCACTCAGAAAGACACAATAACCAGGCTTTTCCCTGGAGTATCTGTTGTTCTACCCCATGGGACGTCTTGTATTCCTGCTGATTGAATTTGTGTTTCATGACTCTAGGGTTTAAAATGGGAATAATTTACTCTATTTTAATGTAGATAATCTTAATACGTGTGCGTGCTGTTCTGTTCCCATTATGCAAATTCCCTTGGATCCAACTGAGTTGGGTGACTGATGGTTCATTACTGTATCGGTTGTCCATCTACTTGGACTGAGGTATGTACGACCATCGGATGGTCGTCGGGCCGGCTGTGTTACTTGAAAGTCCATAATGTCTGCTGTCTGTGCTTTTACCGGCATGACTGACTGGCAAAACCTGTAGTTGACTCAGAGTGCCATTAATGCCAAGTAACCCACAGCCAGTTGAGTGCCTGGAATTAAATCATAATGCAGTGAGATGTTTTGGGGTATGGTTTCACAGAGAGCGGCTACACTATGGAGAATATGATACCCCCACCATAAGTGTGCCTCCGATTTGTTTTCTACTGCACTGTTGTCCAGTGCGGCCAGATAAGCTATCTCTAGTCTATCATGTGGTACATACTTATATACATAGGTGGACTCCTTGGGTGACCTCTGACTTTTTCCCAAAACTGACAAGTTGAAGAACAAGTTCAATTCTGACTTTATGAAGCAAATCTTCACTGTATGCAGAGATTGCAACAAAAATTCTACAATGATCCTTTGGCCAAATGACTTTACAAGGCAGTCACCTGCCATTCCTAAACTGAGATTCTGCTCACAGGATCTTTTGATCCTGTAGCATCTGTTGGTGATACTTGGACTTTCAGAATGTTATGACAATGGAATCCCAATATCCTTTAGGGGTTCATTTCTCCACTTCATCATGTGATGCGGCATATTGGCCCTGCATTGCAACCTGGGACCTTGTATCATGTAAGGTGGGGCTCTGAAGCTCAAAACGTTCTGCTGACCTCACCAAATGCCAATTAATTAACGACCAGGTGATGTTGCCTTCATGGCTCTATTTGGTATGTCTTGATCACCCATAAGCACTATAGGATCAATCTGGCATTTCTTGGTGCTGTAAAGTGGCTGCAGATGTAACAGATTAAGAATAAGCCCTGAAACTGATTTAATATTCAGAGATAAATATGCAAATGTTTTTATGTATACGCCCATACATTTTCATTTATGACCAATCTAAACCATTTTAGTTGCAGGTTTTGCTGCATATATAACAAACTTTAGCACCTCCTATCTTCAGGAGGAATTAATAACATTTGTTTTTATATATGTTGTTTTATATATGTTAAGTCTGCCTCCCACCCACAGTGCAAAGATCTGTCATAAAATATAAGCGTATCATTACCACCTGCTAGTTTCAAAGTATGTTTCTGCTTATTTTTACAATAAAATATTTTGCATATGTAAAGTTATGAATAGCAACAAAACAAGCTGAGGAAATAATACAAGGCAGCTGTCTAAATAAGAACATTCATTTAAAATCATATCTGAACTGTTTTTGAAAAAGTAAATGATCTTAATTTAACATACAAATATCAGCACTGTTGACTGTGGAAAGTTCCTTTACAAACAAAGTTTACTTTGTTTTGGCACCAGAGCAGATCTGCAGTGTATATGGCTGAACGTAATTGCTGAATTCTGACCAGTCAGCACAGAGAGGTGATGACCGTGAGGCGGGGTTACCAAGCCCAAACTGGGAGGGAGGAGAAGGCACACACCTGTGACCTCAGTCTTTAGTCCTCGGGGGAGGGGGGGGGAGTTGAAGTTATTAGCTCCTTAAAATGTCACTCTGATATGTCATTTATAACAAAGCATCTGAAGTTCATAGTTGCACGTGTTACAGTATAGTGGTTATTTATATTCAAACTGTAATCTATATGTATGAATCATAGACAATTGCAGTCTCATTTCTTAAAGGCTGTGGGGGCTATTTACTGAATGATCTCACTGTACATTGCACATGAAGATCATGCACAGTGCAGAAGCGTTTGTTAAAGGATATGGAGATATTTACTAAAGGACTTCTCTGTAGGATATATTTACACATGCACATACAGCATAATAATGTAGCATCTTCATCCTCGTTAAAGTTCAATAAAACAGCTGGCTGCACTGATTCGGTTCTATCCCTTCCTTTTTACTAGAGCCCAGAACAGATTGATGGGCTCGCCCACTGCCCCCACTCTAATAATGTCTCTTAACAAAACTGCTGTATTTAGCTGTTTTCAAAAACTGGGTACTGCGTACAGCGTCAAGCATACTTTGATCAGTATATACTTTGTACTGCTTATCGTCTGTCAGTATAGTATCCAGTATGTCAACTTCTTCATAATTGTCTTGTGGCACGCTACTTTTGACATGAGCTCCCTACAAAAAATAGCTTATTACAAACAAAATACTTTAAAATAATAACTAAATGGCCAACTTGCCTAAAGTGTCATATCTCGTTAAGCCCCATGTACATTGAAATGTGTAGTTATTACGGAGGCAACCAGGGCAAACAATTATGCAGAAACAAATTGTGAAAGAATGTAATACTTTAATAAATAAAATACAAATTGAAAGTACGCTATACATTAACACATAGTTAGACTTACATAAATTAATCAAAATGACAGTAACAGTCTTGCAGGCTGTGATTAGAGGGTAGTATTTGGGGTTAAATTCCATGTCCCATATCATGTGTGTATAGCTGAAAACTAAACAGCTAGCCTGTGGGAAATGTAATAGGGAAATGTTAGCAGCTAACATTAGCTAGCTTGCTGATCCGTGTTGAACACCTCGCTTGATTGGTCCAATTAGTTTGATGTTGGTTTGTTGTATTTTGCCCTCCCTTTTAAAAATGAAAATAATAATAATAATACAAAAAAATGAACAAAAGTTTCAGCAAATTATTTTTATTCAGAGGCTGAGCTCTCCCTGATGATCCTCAGGTCCAGCATTTTTTTCCACGTTAAATAGTCAAAACAAACCAGTGACAGTTCTGCTACGCGATATTGTGCGGTGCAGTAAGTGAGGGACACTGGTCTTGTGCATACTGGTGATGTTTTCAAAATCTGTATGGCATCAGGGCATCTTTGAGGTATTGCAAATTTCCAAATTTTTTCTTGTATTACATACAACACAGGGTTCGGCCCCTCATCCTCCAGACCCTCTCAGTTTGCTGCTATAGCTATCTTCTCTATGCTGGTCCACACCTAGTAATGGGCATGCCTTGCGGAGGGGGTTTATTGCTAAGCAACCTGATTTTGAAAGAGGGTGGAGGGGATGAAGCCGGCAGGGCACCATGTCACGGCTCACCGGGGAACAGAGCCCAGATCTGTTTAGCCCTGTGTCTGGATCGTCTTCGCAGGCTTATGTGCCCAGGCAGGCTTGTCAGCCAGGCCGTGTGTCACAGTCGCTGGGCAGCTGGCAAAAAACCAGGCCTGGAAAGGTGCCTTGGCAAGGCCTTTCAGCTTGGGCGGCCGGTCCAGTAAATCCGAGTAGACATGGGTACTCCCTGGTCTGACACATGACGCGTTCCGCCCATGTGCCATAGCCTGGCTAGCTGTAGCGTCCCTTTTGGACAGAACTGATTTATATCAATAGATCATAATTTTTGTATAAACTATATGTGTATTTAACTTCAAATTGCTTCAGTTGTATAACTCTAATTTTCTTTCAAAACGCATGGTTTCTTTACTAGAAATTATGCTGCATTTTCACTACACTTTTCCTCTGAAATTATTTTGCATTTTCAGTACACTTTCCTCTGATATAACCTGTTGTTGTAACCTGTATTCTAGTTGTGTCTTCTTAATTCTGGTACAGAGTCATTGTGGTATGCATTGCCGGGCTACCTTGATTGAAGCACTCGAAGTACAGCACTCAAAGCAGGGTGGCAGGCTTTTAGCAGCCAAGTATAGGGGGGCAAACTGGTGTTTTTGCTGAGCTAATGTGAGGGCAGTGATGCTTTATGGTGTGAAAATATAAAGGCACTGATGATGTTCTGCAGGAAAATGCAAAACTCTGATCATCTTGCTCTGATTATAAATCACGGCTCATGACAGCTGTAGCATGTTCGGATGCATTTATTCTGCCCAGATGTCTGGTACACTTCCCAAAATCTCCTCCTTTTAATAAAGCAGTGATATTTCCCCTGCTTCGCAATAAGTTGTGATAAACTCATTTTTACTGTGGTGGTGTTCTGCATCGAGGACTTTCTGTGTCAATTATACAGATAATTTCATTTCAGATCACTCACCCAAGCATGTTTCCGAAAGCTGTAATGTAACGTAATGTAAAGGTCCTTTAATGGGTTAAAGTCTTGGGTAACTCATTGGTACTAAAAGCCCCAGTAATAAGACATACTTTCAAATATTTGAAAAAGATGTGCTAACATGAAGCGAGGGGCTGTCCTCTAGATGCGCTTTTTGGCATAATGCGATACTACAGCCTTGCACTTAATGTATCATAATCTATATTAATGTATATAATTCTCTAGTGATTTATTGCACTGTTTACAGCAAGTCAGTAATGATGTTCCAGGGAACTGGAAGGAAAGAAAGGTATGAAGATTCCAGCTATAATGATAAATTATTTTACAACCTGAGCTAATTGTCCCAGAAACTTTAGTTAACAGCCAATATGAGCTGGCCCCAGGCAGCCTGCCTGTAATGAAGAATAATGATGGATGGGATTACTGCTGGCACATTCTCCAGCGAGTGAGGCGACGCAACGCAATCCTCATCAGGCGGAGAGGGCACATCTTTAGGGGGGCGCTTAAAATATATTTTGCTTGTGTGTAAAAGAGAAGGGACTGATAGGGGTTAGCTGTTTGGGGCATGGCCGTAAAACCGCATGGGACAGGAAATCTGGGCCTCTGCAAACCTTGGGGTGGAGGATGCAAATGACGTAGCACCATTTGGATCTTAACGTCTGATTTATTGTTTGTACATCTTTCTACTGGCCATTAATACTGTCCCATGTGGAATGACCTTGAAATACCCCAGACCCCGTCCAATGACCTTGAAATACCCCCAGACCCCGTCCAATGACCTTGAAATACCCCAGACCCCGTCCATCACGTCACCATGCCGGGTAACTGAACTTTAATACTTTAATGTCTTTGGCTCTAGCCTGAAACCTTTTTGGAAACTGAACCCAAATTGTCTAAATATATCCTTTTTTGTGTTTTATTTTTATTTTTTTCTCATTACTGTCACTGTCATGTTATGAGGTATTCAACTCTCTTGTTAAATTATTGAAGTTGCTTGGTTGGTCGTGTCTTTTATTGGAATTAAAAAAAAAAATTCAATAAAATAATCTTGTGTGAGTCGATGCCAATCTTGCTCATGGCCCCTCTACATGACCTTCTACCCGTCTTCCCCTTCTTCCTCTTCACGGTTATCCTTACGGTTGCCCAACTTTGATCAGCTGGCTGGTGAGATTTTCAATTCGAGACAAGTCTGCACACAAATGCATACTCATTTACATGTACGTAACAGTTTTATTACCTTGTAAATAATCTGTAGGGCTTGCCAACTACCTCAGTGCTTTTGATGTGGCTAATTTTAGGTTTATAATGGAATAATATACATTTGGGGTAGGATTTTTTGCATGACTGTGAGAGTCTGAAAGCATGTGCTAACATGAAGCAAGAGTTGGAGAGATGCATTAGAGTTGGCAGCCCTGGTTATTCTCCTCATGTTCATGATACAAGGCCCGCTATGAGCTCTACATCTGTCCCTTTCAGCTTTCGGCGTACACACCAAGCATCTAGCCTTGCGTTGCTTAGAAACCCGTCACTGGAACAGGGCACCGTATTGCCAGATTTTTACATAGAGAGAGACTCCACTGGCATTATTCACCTTACCGAGTGCTCTCCTTGGAGACAACGGACCGTAAGTGTGGGTTGGCAGTTCTCTCCCTAACAGGCCGAGACACTGAAGGTCTCGCCGTAGGCATGACAGATTCCGTTCATGTGAAAACGAGCTCAAAGGTGTGACAGTTCTCTTCCTGGTGCAGTTACTGTGGTAATTTGCAGCTGTACCTCACTGGCCCTGGAAGCCAATCAAAATAAGCCAGGAGAGTCTTTTGGATTTGACAGTTTTTAAACCAACTTTGGAACTTATTGTGCAAAAACATTGAGCAGCTATGAAATCCTTGATACTCAGAAAGGTTCAACCAAATGCAGGCTAATGGATAATGTTCACAGCTGGTGACATTACAACCCTGTGTAACAAAAAACTGAATTTAAGACTACATATATCTGCCTTCAGCAGTCAGCTTTAATGCCAAATTGTAATTTTTTAAATTCCAGCAATGCTTATCTTTGATCTTGAGTAAGGCTATTGTATGAATGAATGTTCTTGTCTGTTGATAAGAACAGAATTAAATCCCTTTCAGCCAGCCCACAGCAGGTATCTGATGGGGGATGAGAAAGTGACTGTGGAATCTCAGAAGGGCCTGGAGACCACAGGTTGGCCTGCTAATTACTTCTGCCTGTCTCTTATTTCCTGCTGTGTATATATACATTAGCATGGTGTGCCATTTTGGCCTTCAGCAATCTGAACACCTTTCCCGGGGTTGTCAACTTTGGTCAGGTGGCTGGTGTGAGATTTTCAATTTGAGAAAAATCTGCACACACATTTACATGTATAACAGCTTTATACCTTGTAGATAGTCTGTAAGGTTTGCGAATTACCCCAGTGCTTTTGATGCAGCACACTTTAGGTTTATAATGGAATAATATACATTTGCTGTAAGATTTCTTGCTTGTGTGTGAGAGTCTGAAAGAATGTCACAGCAGATGTGTGAGAGTTGGCAACCCTACTTTCTTGTCTCAGCCTCCACCCTAAAAGCAGTTTTTAATAATATCACATTGCCACTGAGCCCTATTGCCACTGAAAAAGACGTCGCTTCCTTGAAGAAGGACCCTAGAGCCTGTCCGGCCCTCCCACAGACTGCGCCGCAGGAGGGTTTTCTGGGAAAAGTAGGATAACGTGGAGGCAACCTGGTATTATATGCATGTCAGACACTAGGCAAGGAATATGTACTATGTGAACCCTGCTACTTTTTCACCTCTGAAGAGTAGCTAAATGATTACACAGCATCGAGTTCATCCGTATCTCAGCCACTTATCCTGGGCTGCATCACATAGGATAACAACAATATGCATTTATTTTTTTGTTATTTCCATCTTTTTGAACGTTCATCTACTTCATGTCTGGTGTTACCAACATAACTGAGCTGTAATGTCTGCATATATACCGCCCACAGTTTTATCAGCATTAAGTGCAGCTCTAGACCTCAAGCTGTACTGGTGAATAGTCCAAGCAGGGGCAAAACCCAATCTCGTATTTCATTTTAGTGACTGCTGGTAGATTGCTGATTAAATGTATTCCATTTGAACTTTCTGGAGTAGCCCCCCTCCCCAGAGCCCCCCACCAATTTTGGCATCAAAATCAGGCAATACTACGCTGGTGAAGAAAGAACGTTACAGAGGGGTGGAGCAAGGGGGGGGCACTACAGATTATGATGCCATGGCTGAGATCAAGTTGCTTTGGCAGAGTTGTTCGGCAGGAGCCTGAGTGGCTCTTGAGCCCAGTCCTCCCGATTTCAGCACCGGCTGAGCATTTCTGCCAGGCAGCACTGCTCAAGGGCTTAATTAGGACAGATCATTTGGTGCTGGTTATTTTCAGCATCGCTACACGCTGGCGAGTGCCGGTAATGAAACAGCCTGGATCCCTAAAACGTCTGGCTCGGCTCACCGACTGACGAGACAGCCCACCAACGAGAGGGAGCCGGGCGACGCACAGAGAACAGCATCGATCAACGTCACGTTTTGGAGCAGGATGGGCAGGATGCGGAGATGAATTGCAATCAGAACATCTGATCTTTAATTGTCAGGTCTTCCTTTGTGAAGGTCTTTTCGGGTCTTTAATCGTGCATCGTCTGCGGTCTGGTCCTGGCACTGACTGTTGGCTTTGAGTCCAGGATGCTGACATGCTGGCCTGATATTTTCTGTCAATTAAAAGAATATGACAGACATCTGAAAAGACACTTAGTGGAAGTTAATGGATGTCCAGTGTATGGAGCCTGTGGCTTTTTGGCAGATCCTGGACCTATGATAGCAGAGCAATAGATGCTAGTCCTTTTGGTTCTAAAAATACCACTACTCTTCTACAGTCAGTGGGAATGGCTTGGTCCAAGGACGGTCATCCTTATTCTGACCTGACCCAGGAGGTATTTGCATTAGGATTTTGGCACTAGAGAGTCGCAAGGTGGGGCTCATCTGGGTTCTTGACAGCTTGATTGGGGGTGGGGGGAATGGCAGAGAGGAGGATTACATGGCAAGGGGAGAGAAAGTGGGGCTGCTGCCTTGTGGAATGTGGACAGCTGAGGGGTAACTAGCTGGACATGGGTCACCGTTGAGACTCAATGGGAGAATGTAGTGTGGAGCAAGCCGCTTTTGTAAAAACTCAAATAAGCCTTCGAGTTATTTAAATTGCTTTGGGTATTGTGGCCTTTTTCCAGAGGAAGACTGAACAAATAGGGTTACGTAATGTTATGTGAAGGTCATTCTACAGCGGAATAGTCTAACAAGGCTAAAATTGCTTGGGGGGGGGGAATCTGTCCTTGAATAATTATCTGCTTTTCATACGCATTTTTTTTTTAAGGCATCATGACTAAGAAATGGAACACTGTGCGCAAACTGTGACATTGTGGCGCGATCATGCACTTTTATGTTTTCACATTGCATTAATCAGCCCATGTTCAGCTTAGGAGAGAAGCTGTTTTGGACACCAACAGGGTCTGGGCCAAGGGGAGCCCTGGATCCTGGCTTGGACGGCCCGCAAAGCCAGCCGACGGTCATGCATGGACACTTTCAATTTGAGCTTGATCCGCTTCGGCCCCACAGCCCGTAATGGCTGCTAATGGAAGTCACATTAGGTTATCTAGTACGCTTGAGGTTTTTATAGCTGTGAAGGAAGCTAACAGGCTTAACCGTATCGCTCTGGCGAATCTCCCCCACCCCCAAAATACATTGGGAGCTGTGGCCCCTCCCAAACCAGGTCAGAAACACTGGGTCTACTTTTCATCCCTCTCCTTTATCCAACCCTATGCCTCTCACATTACTTAAGTCAAATAATAGCTGTGGGTCCTTTTTTTACATTTCATTAAAGGGCTGCAATCAGCATTTTTTTTTTACTTTTATAATTTATAGTGAGTTAAAGGGAATGGCCTCCCTGTCCATAAATAATTTACCTTTTATTAAAGTGCTTTTTCTGAATATGGTAAAAGATCTAAAGATCCGAAAGACACCTGTAGAAATGTTAAGTATAATCACTGAGACAATCTTCCGACATTTTTACGTACCTATATACGTGGATATAGACATGTGGCAAGTAAGCAGTTCCTGGCAGCATTGTGAGTGTGGGTATGCATCTGTGTGCCGTGTGTGTGGTGCAGCCGTTTCATTTTGGATCTTTACATCCAGAATCGTCTTAATGGGGCTCACATGCACGTACTCACTGTGGGCCTGTACTGTTCATGCTGTTACTCCTAAAAGAGAGAGTGAATCCTCTGAAATCTCAGCTTTATTGCACAGCTGCCTGCGTTTAATCCATACGGTAATTTTCTGCCAAGTTGTCTTACTTGATGTACCTCTAGAGCTTGTATCTTCAGCCGTACCTGCATTCATGGAATGATGTGCAGTTAGATTCAGGCTTGTGGTGTGTATCTCTCTCTGTGATGCTGCTAGCATCCCTTTGAAATAAAATGTGTCTTTTTTTGTTGTTTTTTTTAGTAGAGTGATGCTATGAAAATTACTAGTTCTTGCTGGTTCTTGCATTTGCTGAGGTTTGACCTGAAGATTTTTTTTCCTCTTGGGAGTATTAAATTATGTGGGAATTTGTGATTAAATTACGGCTCTGTTTATTTTCAGTTTGCTGCCTGTATTGATTGTTTTGCTCCATGTTCTTGTTTTATTGTACGCTTTGTAAATCACTCCAATATAAAGGTCATTTGCCCAATAAATCAATATCATAATAACATCTGTTTCTGATTCTTGCGGAATACCTTGGATTTTTGTGCGCTCCTCATATGGAATTGCCTGTCATGAGGTAGGGAATACAGTGTTTTATTACTTTAATGGAGGCTTCCAGATCCCATGTGACCGAGAAGCGGATTCCTGCATGGAGCAAAGGAGTAATGGTGATTCGGTGTTGATGGCCCCTGTCATTTCCTGATAGGTCCAGGCCCGCCGTCCACGGCCGCTTCAGTCCGTCGGCGAGTAAAGCCTTGTAAATATGGGGAAATGACTGACTATCTGTGGCAGCCATTTTTAAAAGGCATGCCAAGACCAGAGGCCTGGGTGATGGGTTGGGGCCAGCAGGAATACGCAGGCGTCCCTAATGCTGAACCCCCACCTCTCGCATCGGCCCCAAAGCTCACATCACTCTCACTGTTGTACTTCTGAACCCAACACCAGTGTTCTGTTAAAACACTATTTGTTTTCAGAATGTGTTATAAATTTTCTTTGTTTTATGTTTAAAAGACTGAAGGCAGCCATAATTTTTATTCATGCCTTTCCTTTCTTATGACGCTTTACATAAAGGGTTACATTTCCCAAATGTTGTAATTCTGTCTAGTTAAATATTTTGCTTTATTAAAATTTTGAACAGATTTTACATTATTGATATTGTTTGAACATGGTCCGTGTGCCATGGTCCTGTCTGTCCATTTTTATTATTAATAACAATAATGATGTTAAGAAGGAAATGTAATTCTTCATTTTATAGAACTGGATAGTTGAATCAAGGCAAGTATTTTTAAGAGACTGGTAAGCAAATTATATAAGTTTACAGCTTCTGTTTTCTTATCCATGATGTTTCTTATGTGCCAGATTATAGCAGGGAGGTATTGGGAGGGCAGCCTACCCTGTCAGTTTAGCTAGTCATTTAAAGATAGCCTGGGTTGCCCATAAGCTCAGGTCTGGGGTAAGTTGGAACCATGCAACTGAACAGTTCCAGCTACGTAAGTTGCTAACAGGACCTTTAGGGAAATGAAGCCCTTGTGATCCCTTGCCATGGCAACACGAACATTCAAACGTCCAAATTCCAACCTGGGTTAGCATGGTCTTCCAAATTAGGTCTCTCTGATCAGTGAAACATTGTAACTGGGGCACATGACCATTTGCATTAATTTAGTACAATTTTTTTCTCCCACAGTTGCTAAAAGGGTGTTGATTCACTGGGCAATGTAAACACTCATTGGCTTCCATACTGCAACTCTAAAACTAATTTATGAAAAGTGACCCCCCAGTGCCCTCGTACAACCAACCTTTGTGTCCTTGAATCCTTGATAAATGCTCTGCTGTTCATTAGTGGATTTCTGTAAACAGAGCCCTACATTGCAGTCTGACGCAAAACTGTTGTAAACGAAGGTAAGCTTTGTGAATTTACTGCGTGACTTTGTTTGGCCGTTTTGGGATGGGTCAACCCCCCCCCCCCACAAGGGCTTTTCATGTAGAATGACATAGGTGAGTTTTTCTGCTGTTGTTGCTGTTGTATGCCACGTGTACCTAGAAAACAGCACAGACACTTAAGGGGTAAGTCTGAAATCTGTGGCCTTATCTCTCTACCCACTCACCCCAGTGAGCCTGGAGCTTGTCAAGCCAATATGATTGAGTTCAGTCTTTTTATTTCACTGAAATGTTTGGTGCCACTTCCCTTATACCCACTGGCTTTATACAATCTCCTCGTAAATTTGATAAGAGGAAGAAGAATGTTTCACAGGCAAAACAGATTGTTGCTGGTCACTGAGATGCATTTGTTTCCATGTCTACGTATATTATAAACGGTGTCCCCAAAAACAGGGTCCCACCTATCTCTATATAACGAATGCATGTCTGTCACTGTTTTACCCCCACACTTCAGCCACAATTGAGTTATCCAGTAATACCGCTATATTTTTTTTTATATTTTATATATATATATAAAAATTTTTTCTTTGATACCTTAGTGCTTTGTGTTTCATTTTATGTCTGATCTGCGTCCCCTCATTTATGTAGGCTTTTCATTATGGCCACTGTCAAGTCTGCTGGAGATTATAAAGTTAGCAGAAGTAACACAGTTTTTAAAGATCTAGGCTCATAACTAGGACTGGGGCCTGTTCACAGAAGCTGTTACGTTAATCTGAACTGCTTTGGTAAATGTCTAGCTGTGATATATAAGGTTTTCATCTCCTCTCTTGGGTTAAAACTGTTGGCTGAATCCATTAATTGTGTACCAAGGACAAATTGAAAGCCTTTGCCTTTATACAGAATTGAATATGCTCTGGGAACAGTTTATGGGTTTGCAGGTAAATCTCCAAAGGGTTCGATGGCAGTGTGCTTCTTAACTATTGCTCTTTTAAAAAATTGATGCCTTTAGAGAGGAAGTAAATGTAGGGCTGGAAAAATGAATGGTTCAAACAGGAGAATATGGGGGTGCCGCAGTATGTCTAGGCTGGCTTGGGGACGTGCTGCCAGGACCAGGAGCAGGTACTGGAGCAATACCATAGACTTTCATGGTAACTGCGTAAGTGACCGTGGCCTTTTCCTCACCCCTCCTCATCCCCCCAGGTTTGCATCTCTGATTCTCTGGGTCGTCTCTGTGGAGCTTCAGAGCTCTCCCCTGTGATTTAGGGCAGCAACAGCAATCAGCCGTGTGCTGCATTACAAGCAGTGAGGTATTAACACAACGGTCCAACTACCGTGCCCATTGATAAGCTCATAAAACACGTTTTATTCACACCGGTGTAAGGCCTGACAGAGGAACTTAGTGGACCCTTTTCCCAATAGAAGAGAGACTCAATGCAGAGATGTTCAGAAATTAATGACCCCATTAATCATATCAATTGTTAATAGCGCTTCCTAATTAATCATTGAATGCCCTTAAAAGAAACCGTAGCGTTGGCTGTACGGCTCGATTAATGTTTGCTCTCTGCTGTTTGGGCCCGGCAGGGAGCCCATGTGGCTATACTCATCCCTCTTCTCCTAGCCCAAGCTGAGGAACAGTTTCCACCAGTACTATTCAGCTTCATTAGCATCCAGAGGAGTACGGAGCAATTCCGCCATGACGCAGACAGCCGTGACTCTGGCGGACAGATGCTGCCGTATACACCCTGCTCGTTAAGCCCCGTGAGATTTCGTCATCGGGAAGGATTGCCAACCCCTGGGCCGTCTTTGAGAAGGAGAAAGGAGATTAAACTTTGAATCGAAACTTTATTTCACATCGCAATCCGAGCATGAAATGCTTGTCATTTTGGAAATGACATGCAAGATCTTTCAGGGTATCAGGTTGGAGTGTTAATTAGCAGTTTTTGTTTTATATGAAAAGATTATTTTAAAAAGCAAAACCTAAAATAAAAAAAAGTTTGAATTTCCTTGGATAGAAATTAAGTACTAAATATTTAAGTATACACGATTTTATTGACTTCAGTAATGGAACTTTTGAATGGAGGTATTTAGCCCATGCTTACGCTATTTAAAAAGTAGCACACATACCGCTTTTATAGCTAATGAGGAAGCTGCTCATGATATCCCATAAATTCTCTGGTGTCTGATGTCCAGACGGGGATCAGCAACTTGCTTCAACAGCCTCCAGTGGGTTCCTGTCTAATCCCAAGAGAGCTCTAAAACCACAAATTGCCTGGTCCAAAGAAGTATTCCTACTCCAGAATCCTGTGTAGAAAGCCATTGAAATATAAATAAATGTTTGTTTCTTGGATGTTTCAAATTAAACAAGAGAAAAGAATGGGGTTTGCATGGTGATCAGTGACAGGTTTTACACCATCCTCCCTTCCTTTTACATTCTAGTGTCTGAAATGTTTGGTGCTGCATGTCCAGAGAATGTCTCTCTATTCCCAAAGCCATTATCTAACATGCACAAATACGTGATATCTTTAGACTTCGCTAGCCACCAGCACAGAATTTATGAGTGTCTCTTTGTCACCAGAAGCTTGGTGATGGATTAAACCAACAAACATCCTTCAGATTTATGGCCCGAAAAGTATTTATTTTTGAATAGCATCTGTCTTGGATTTTTTTGCTTCCTTTTGTCTTCCTAATATTGTCTTGGCTAGAATGTGAGGTTGGCATTAAGAGGACAGCTCTGTCTTGGTTTCTCTCCTGTGTAACTGATCATTATCAGTTTGTTAATGTGAACAATGAATCTTATAATATTTATATATTAAAATTATATATTTATACACACACACACAAACACACACACACATCCCAGCTCTCTTTGTTAGAAGACTCTTTACTTGGCATCCGGTGTTGCATGACTAAAACATTCCTTATGTTGAACAGAAAACCATGGTAGTTGGTCTTAATGCTGCTCAAAATAAGTTTGACAGGCTCAACCTCGTCTTCCTACTCAGCTTAACATGGTGGTCAGAGATCTTGGTATCCTAGATGATTCAGATCTATGTTCACATAAGTGGTTTTACTATAACTGCATTATACCATCTACAGAACATAGCCAAGCTTCAGAGTATGCTCTCCTTCCATGATGCAGAAAAACTAATACATGCCCTTATAATTTCCATGCTGGACTACTGTAATGCCCTCCTTTCTGGTTGTCCATCTGGATCCGTACAAAAACTGAAAAATTTGATCATATTAGCCCTGTTCTATGCTCCCTTCACTGGATTCCATCTTGGATTGATTACAAAATATTAATATTAAGTTATAAAGCACTGAATAGCCTTGCACCGGAATATCTTAGAGATCTACTGGTCTCTCACAACTCCCCTTGCCTGCTTCAATATGAAGGAAAAATGATCTCAAGGATATCTATTAGTGACTAGGGTAGAAAGGATTATGGCAGGTTCCAGAGTGTTGTTTTAAGGAGCTCTGCAGGTGGAATTGTCTCCGAGCAGAAGTGTGAGATTCAGGCTTGCAATCAGTATTCAAGCCTAGACTATAAAAACAATTTTGTTTAGCTTAGAGGGACTCTAGTTGTAGTTCTAGCTAACTGCTCACCTCCAGTTAGGCCTACAGTGTGAAGTACAGAGCTGGGTGGGGATCAGTGCCATTAGCTATGGATGAACTGAACTGTAAGTGCTGTCGCTCCAGCTTCACGCTCCCTTGTGGAGCTGGAGTGCTGATGTTCAGGGACTCTCCATACCTATGTTTCCACTTGTCCCCGTGAAGCTTCTACTCATGGAAAGGATTTTTCCATCTTTGGCCTCCTCTGCTGGCCCCTGGGGGACCGGCCGTCCCTTTGAGTTTGGTTCCTCCCAAGGATTCTTCCAACTAGGGAGTTTTTCCTTGCCACCTCTGGCTTGTCCTGTGAGGCTCAAGTGATTCCAATAAGTAATTCCCATTCTGAGGAACCACAATCAAAGCCATCCATATCCTCTGAGAATCTTCGTGAAAATCCTGGAGGACGAGGCATAAAATGAGAAAAATGTTCAATCATTAGAGATATTTTTTGTTTAACAAAGCAGGTGATAGAAAAAAGAAGGCACACATACAAAGGAGAAAAGCCAATGGTGATGCCCATTGTGCTGATCTATTGATAGCTCCTCTAACGTAGATATAGAGAAAATCCATCCATCTGTCGTTCAACTTTATAGTTGAAAGTGGCCAGTTTCATAGTACATGTACAGTGGCAATAATGATATTCTATTCTGTTCTTATGGAGCCTATTTCTGGAAGGAATGCCAGTCTACTGCAAAATCCCTTCTGTATTCCCATTCTGCCCTCATGCTGTCTTCTCCAGCTGTCTTATGGGAAGGTCACGTTATTCTGCATACCGTGTAATGAAGGTCCACCACCCCTTTGGTGACTCACCAGGATCCCAGGTCTCTGGAGATTGAAATGGGCCTTCAGATATTACAGGCTTCACCCTTCTTCACCCACGCCCTGAATTTAGGTTCTCAGGAGGGTTCAACCACGTGTCCGCCTGGCGTAACATCAAACAGGCTTTAATAGCAGATTGCCCTTCTTCTGTTACCAGAGGGCGGAGGAGAATGTGGTGTGTCAGACTTATGCAGGTGTGTGTGTGTGAGTGTGTGCGGGGAGGACTGTAAATATGGAGTGTTGATGCTGAAATGATGCCACCACTGCGTGATTCATTTTGTGATGTAGGAAGTCCTCTTAACAACGTGGAAAACACAAGTAATTTATAAAATTCTTGAGGACAGCCCTTCTAAATCTTTAAGTGCTTAAAATTTGAGCATTGAAGTCAGTAAAATATGTATGCTAATGCAGTGAGGAGTAATAAGTGGCTTAGCTTTATTTTTGTGTTGTGCTTTGCAGGCACATTTGGGACACAGTGTGAACCATGGTATCCTGATCCTCCTTGGTAGCCTGAGTGGTTTCCTTGGACCTGGTGCCACTGGAGGGAAACTTAGCCAGGTGTGTCAGGCGTAGCGGGAGGGATTCCAACACAGGGGTCTTGCCAAGCCATTGAGAGGTAATGGTTGCAAAGAAATTGAGTTTGCTCGTGTTTAATAATGTCTGCCACCTCATCGCCGTGCGTCACTCTGGAATGGCGGGTCTGTTCAGCAGCACAGTGAGGGGCGATAAAATCATGAGTGAGGGGTTCTTCTGTGGCAGGTTAGGAGTTTCTTGTCTTTTCCAAGTCTGTTACCATGGCTAAGGCTGAGGGAAAATCTTGCTTAACAGAGGCAATTGGAGGGAACCGTTTAGCATGTGATGCTACCTTGTTGTTGCTATTAGCAACAATGCGGGCAGCTTCCGATAGGGTATCTCATTCACATTGCAACTGTAGTTGTATGAGATCACTGCTTGACCCAAGTCCTGGCGTGTTTATGATGCAGAAATGACCTTCGTGCTTATGTAGTTTGCATTATATGCACACGCAGTAGAGGGGCAGTGTGTGCTGCAGTGAGTTAGAACAGGACATCGGAAGGTTGTTGGTTCAACTTAAAGAGCGTAATGAGGCAGCCATATTACTATCGCAACATCTTGAAGACCATGTACAGTGTTTGTCATTTTATTGCCTGGCTTTTGGATTAATGGCTTTTGAATTCTCCACATTTATTCAGTTGTATGCTTTTGGTGGAGGAATTCAGAATGCTCACACAGTGAAGGTACAACATCATTTCTTTATCTGGGATTTTGCTTGGGTACAAATATGGATACTTCATCCAGAATTGCTCAGCATATTTGGGGACAGATTTGAAATGCTGCATTTTGATAAGAGGAATGGAGACGGCTCCATCGAATCTTGGGAATGGTCTCTATAGACACTAATGGATTTTGAGCATCACACTTAGCTTCTCCCCCTTTGGTGCCCCTCAGAGAAGCAGTGAGGACTCCACACTTACCCGGTGAAAGTGGCTCCCCATTAACTAAATCACCACTCCTTTTTTGAGTCACTGCCTATGCCAACTCCCTCAGCTGTACCCTCGACTAAGCTCATGGACCTGACTTGTCTCAACCCTGCGTGTGGTTCTCCTACATCTGCTATAATTATGACACTATAAAGACTTTTTCCACTGTGCTCGGACCGGTAGATGAAAATGGTCCCCGCTGCTGTTTTCCGCCCCCTTTCTTTGCAGCATTGATCCAATCTCATGCAGCTGCAAATTGTGTTTGAATTTGAGGAAGGTTGTTAGCATTATTGCTAAGAAAATTGGTTTTGCAGGATCATTCATGTGGTCCAACCCACCGCCACTAATGGTATGTTCCGGAGCTCTTGGTTGCACTCAATTGAAGATGATGTACAGCTTTCATCATTAAGGGTCACTACGTAAAACCAGTGGTGGACACACCTGACCAGCCTCTGCAGGAAAATATGACTGGCTGTAAAATGCCATGCTACGCTTCCCATGTACAAAGATTTTGGTTTCTCTTCACACGGTTCACTGAGAGCAAGTAATTCGTTGTCAAGGCAATACTTTTTCCCTTCCTTTTGTTACTCTGTGCTGGGAGCTACCTTTGGCCTGCCTTTAGTTTGGCATGTACATAAAAGGAAACATGTAAAACCCACATGGGAGAGTTGTGTAAAACCCACAATGTTTTAAAACAATACAAGTCCATATCTTCAGAAATAACTGTGCAAGAGGGGAAGGTGGATACACTTAATTCAGACAGTTCACCTGTTCTTAAAGATTGTTCTGGTCAGACTGGGTAGTGTGCTTAGCAAACAGTGGACTCTAGGTCGTGTGTACTAGCCCTGGACTTGGCTTGCGCTCTGCCACCCCCATGCATGATTGCACCATGTATCCATGCTAGATTACAGCCAACCCAAAAACTCCTCACTCTCTGCCTGTCCCAAAGCCTTCCAGGACCCTCCGTCAGATATCAGGAGTGCATTACAGGTTGTCCCGCCACCCTGGGACATGCCGACTCTTATGACCCATGGGCGTGATGATTTCCTCAGAGCTCTCGCTTGTCCTGTGCGCGTTGGCCCATCTGCCTGTCTGCTGCGATTCCTCACTGCAAGCCACTCGTGAGACCCTGGGGAGGGCTCCCTGCAGCCCAAGCTGTTTAGTCAAGCTTGTAATAGTGAATAAATCACGCAGGATTCCTACCATTTGTGTGTTTTTCCATATTATTGCTCTGACTTGATGTATACACAAGCCACATGGCATCTTCCACTCAGGGGAACCTTGTATCTGAACTTTCTCTTTCTGCTTTCTTCTGTTGCTGCTCCTCTGAGCTCTGTTATTCTTTCCTGTGCTGTTACCACTTGGTCATTTTTTTCAGATTTTTTTTCTTACAAGGAGTGAAATTATATATCTAGATGATTTATTAAAAGGGGCAGGACCCAGGAGCCTTTGCTGACTGGTGATACATACAATGGCGTGGATGTTTTGGGAGATAGGGGAACAAGGCCGGCTGCACACCTGTAACTTATTTTTAATGCAATAGTGTGTGTAAGGAAAGACTAGGATTCCTTTGTTCATGACTTTGAAGGTTTGCCCGTTTAAGTTATACTTCTTGTTTTGCCTGCATAAGATCGCTAATAAAATCTCCCTGTTTCACTCTCTGGCCCTTGTATTGCCTTCTCACGCTCTTCTTTTTAACACGTCTCTGTTTTATTGGATAAACAAATGCGTTAGCCAAACATGTTGATTTGGAGCCCCGTTCATCACGTTAAGCCCAAAAGCAAGCCCTGGAATTTAACTTCCAACAGCATTCGCTAGACAGGCTTTGGTTACCTAAACATTATTAAACTAGCAGATTATCCAGCAATCTGTGCGATTTGTAGAAGTTATTTAGAGACCCCTTCATGTCAAAGACCTCTAAAGGAAACCATTATGTCAGTCTGACCAATTACATTTCTTCCTTTCTCCTCTTGGTTGTCTGAAAACTAAAGATTAAGAGGAATTTTAATCTAAAATGGAAGAGCACCTTTTATATTCAGTAAGCTGCAGGCTCACTGTAATCCTGCACTGGGTAAATGGTATGGAAGATGGATGGGTTTTGGCCTACGGAGCATCTTCAAAGCACTGTGGGCTTCCCATCATTCTGTTCTCTAACCCACTGCAGCTGCTCCTCTCTTCACTGCCAGTACAGCTTATCTTTGTCTTATACATCCTGACCTCCTGATTCAACTGGACGTCATATGAAAGGTTCACGCGTACAGGAGCGGAGGGAAGGGAGAGCAGGTAAGCTGCAGGTCATGCTCCCCAACACGTGACAGCGGAGGTGCGGGAGCCGCAAATCCTTCAGGGCGACCCAACATCAAGCAGCAGACCTTCTACACGCGTTCGGTGGACTGTCTCATTATGCGAGGCTTCTACTCATGGAAATCAGTTCTGCAGTCGGTGTGAAAATGACAAGTGGCTAACAAAGGCTGAGGTACAAGGCGGCGGGGGGGGGGCGGGGGGGGGGGGGGGGGGGGGGGGGGGGGGGGGGGGGGGGGGGGGGGGGGGGGGGGGG
>JAODLD010000052.1:3706944-3718792 GCA_026781065.1 Mormyrops boulengeri | reverse complement strand
CTACCGGGGTTGGTGGTACGTTCTCTTTTGGGTTGGTTTTTATTAATGTAATTCTGTTCTGCTGGGGGTGTTAAAATTACATGTGCATAAAAAAGGAGTTGTTAAAACCCACCCCCCCCCCCCAAAGGTGGCCCACCCCCACAGTGAGCCTCAGGGATGAATTTACTGCATCATTTACTAATCTCTTTTTTGTCATTTGGTAATATCCTTCATTCTTCCATGTATATCTTCCTTGCAGTATATTTTTCACACATGGCTTCTCCCATTCTCAGTCTCGCTTTTTCTCTACTTTCAGTGCCATCGCACTATTCCTCATTTTTTTTGCGCATTTTCTGTTCTCTTTTGCCCCCGGAAGGCTCTGCACATGTTAAAATAAGCTCCTCCCCCCACTCTGCAATGAAATGCCGAGCCCAGACACAAATAATCGGACCTGCCAGGACTAGTTGGATATCTTCCTGTCCGTATGAGGCACGTGACCAAGAAAAGAGGAACGAAGCTTCACTGCATTATGTAAACTGTTAAAAACCAATAAATATATCAAGCATTTATAGGTATATGCATCTGTTTGTTTGTTTTCCTCATAACACAAGGAAGTAGTCACCCGGCACAGCTGTGAAAATGGTCACCTGAGGGACTTGCTTGCTAACCTGCTTTACCAGGGAGGTACTGGGGAATCTCGACGGTACCCCATCAGTACAGGGCCAGTCACTTTCACATTTCTCCCATCCCCTGCATGATGGGATGAGTCCCTGAAAGTGCCCTCGGTATTCAGAGTAGGCACTGTTCCCAGGCGATCTGAGTGACAACATTCAAATCGTTTGTATCTTTGCGCTACCCCCAATGATGAGGACATTGCACCAGCTAGCTCTACTTGTTGGAACATTTTTATTCTCTGTCCTTTGATGAACATTGTTTAGTTTGTGAGAAGCCATGTTGGAGCGATGTCACATGTCACACTCCAGAGATTTGGGAGTTTGTACCCGGTATTCTCCAATGTGTGATCGCAGCAAACTCCCCACCGGATCACTTCCTCCCTCCCAAATAGGGATGGGGGGATTATTTCAAAATAGCACACAATTTGTTTATGTCAAAGTAGAACTTTATCGCTTGCGATCCTATCCTTTCTGCCCTATAATCAGTTCTTCAGTGAATAACAAGTGTCTTTATCAGGTTGTTACATGTTTTTCAAGTCACTCTGCCTTTTCTTCGGCAGAGGTTTGACCGGCAGGGCAAAGAGTGATAAGGCTTAACCTCCTGAGATTAATTCAGCAGAGTGAAACCGATCGCTTTGTGTGTGTCGTCGCCACATTAAGTTCATTCCGTTCCACATCCAAGTTGCCTCTTGCAGAAAGGGTACTGTGGTTCTATACGCTTCCTGGGGCCAGCTGTAAAACCGTGTCCATGGCTTTTACTAGTGTACAAAATGTCTGTCTGCTGATCCTGCGTTTTATGTGCAAATTTTCATCCCTACAGAAGATGTTAGGCATCAATTGAATTGTTATGCTGTTCTTGTGAAGTCTTTGAGGGCACTTCTCAGGGGCTATGCATAAAAGAAAATTGGCATTGAATGATCACAGGGTGCAGTGTTAATTTTAGATAATTTAGATAAGTTGGTATCCATTATATGTTATACAGCTAACTGTCAGACTACTATACTGTTACATCTTAATAAAGTGGATTTTTTTTTTTTTTTTTTTTTTACAAAGCCCTTTCCTGAATAAGTGCTGATAATTTTGCAGGGGGTATTTGGCCATGTTCTCCTTCTGTTCGTGGAGGTGGGGTCATCCCAAGCATAGTGAGACAGATGGCATGCATGGGGTGAGATGTGCACTGTACGTTGTTAGGGAATACAGTATTGATATGTAAGAAGATGCTGATGGTGAAGGAATATGTCCCGAGTCAGCGTTGGTCCTCACCTCACACTTCCCTAACTTCCCTGGCGGATTATAATCAAGATGTGGATTCGTGAACGGAATCTGAATTGCTGATGGGCAAAAGCGACTTGATGCAAAGTCTCGTTTTCCCATCTTAAAGCAGTGGCTCCGTTTTCACAGCGGGATCGATGTCTTTGGCTAATGGAATGGGGGGAGACATTTTAATACCCCCCCACCTCTTTAGATCGGCTTTAGTCGGCGAGCGAGTTCCGAGCAATTAAGTATGGGACGAGGCGCTTGGCTGGGTGCTTGCCGTGACGGCCTCAAAGCCGCTCAGCTGTGACATGGTGTTAAAAACCGGTGCCGCACATTCGAGAGGTTTTCGGAGCAAAGCTATCTAAATGTGGTCCTTTTATGCTGCTATTATAAATCACAAACTGTCAGAGTAACTAACGCAAAATCAACCTTTTTTAGGATTAAATTTGATTCTTCCCTCTTTCTTTGTGTTAGGAAGACTGATAACATGTATTTGTTTTATTGATTTTTAACTGAATTATTTTTATGGGTAACTGGCATTGAAACTGATGGCTTAATTGTGTTCTTTTTCTGTAATGGGAATGGATGTCATATGTTGGGGGAGCGGGATTATGATAAATAACAGAGTAAAACATTAACAACCAAAAACAATGCATAATGTTCCTCATGTAGTACGGAATGCCTTATGGTGCATCTTAACTCGGTGAGAATTAGTAAGTGTCAAACCATCTTTCTTCCTCTATAATAGATGTTTGATCCCAAGGTTAATTTGCATGGTAATTTATTTTAATTACCATTTAAATATTATTCAATTATTGGCATTTCATTGAGAGGCTCCATAAGGGTAGATGCATCTTACTTTTGAGCAATTAGGGGGTGAATAAAATACATAATCAGAGAACGTGACCTCGCTAAGTGGACTTGTGGGGTCTGGCAGGGTGTCAAATGAGAGTGTGAAGTAGTGCTGAGATGCTACGGAGTGACAGCAGTGCAGAAGCCTGAAGGGCAGATAAGGGGCAACACACAAACATCGCCGAATTAGACACAGAATCTGAATCAACGCTGGTCGCCAAGTACATTGACTGAAAATGATATGGAATTTGGCCTGGTACATTCTGTCCTGCTGAAGATCAAAACATCATATCACTCACAGTGAAGATATCAGACACTGCATGTTAACAGATAAGCACATAAGATGCTGCGAAAAAGGGAGAGAGAGGGGCCCGCACAGGAGGTGTAATAGAGTTCCCTGTAGACCACAAAGGTAGGTCTTCGAAGGATGCGGCTCGGATGTTGAATGTTTTTGATGGGCCTTTAGCATCTACCAGAACTGAAGCTTGGAAAGAGGTGGTTCCCTGGGTGGGAGGGATCGAGCACAGTCTTACCAACATGCTTGTTTACTCTGGATTTGTGTTGGGTTTTAATGGAGGGGAGACTGAAGCCAATGCAGGATTGATTTTACATTGTAGCTTGTCCTTGGAGCAGGCAGATGCAGTGACAAACCAGACTGTAACAGGGGTCATAATCTGCAGCAGTCTGCTATGGCAGGACAGCTTTATCAGTTAAACTCAGATGTGCATGAATCGCTGTGATTCCTTTGTGATGGGTATGAAGTTCTCATTCTATTTGAGTGCTGGACATGGTCCCCCCCAGGAAATTGAAGGGCTCCAATGTTTTTCATCATAACAGATGGTGGTGCAAGGGGTTTGTTGTTTTTTGGAACCTGATTGATGATGGAAGATTAGCGTCATGGCCTTCTCGGAGATTGCTAAATCTATTGACAAAGGGACTTTGTGCAGTCTGTTTCCCACATGGATGCATGGCGGTGTTGACTCGAGGAGACAGCTCAAGGGTAACTAGGGTTGGTGAAATCAAAATTCTCATTCCTTCAGGGAAATTTTAAAAGGGGTCTTTTGTCTTGATGCTGGTGTGTAACGTATATAACAAGCCCATTAACACTATTTATTCATCGGTATGTGTGTGGATGCTCGGCTTTGTTTTTAATCCTTCACTCTCTGTAATCAGCATTACAGTGTCAGTTTCCATTTCCACAAACTCCTGTGTCTGTCAGACATTTTCAGTGACACAGGTGAAAGTCGTCAGTATGGCAAAACATGGACAAAACATTTGGCTGACAAGAACGTTCAGCATCATGATGCACAGTGGATCTGTGTGATGTCATGAAAAGCAGACAGGGAGAGAACGGGCAAAGTAAACTCAGTATTACTCCTCTGGGCTAGCTCCCACATCTGCTGAGCACAGCTGGCTTCTGTCGCTCCATATCCGAAGGAGTTGATCTTGGACTGGTTTCCATACGACTCTCGAGTTTCTCCAGGGTTGGAAGCAGGATTGGCTCTGGTTATGGCTCTGTTTATGGTTAGCCAATGGCCTGTGCTGCTGTCCATCCTCTGAAGGAGCATATTATTGGCTGGAAACAGGCTGGTCTCTCTTCCCAACTGTTGGAAGTAGTTGATAGTCCCCTCCCCTCCCCACTTTGCTAGAACTTGAACAGATGGTTTCAATCACACAATCTAAAGAGAGTTGCCACCGAACATAAAAGTGCATTGTTTCTAAAAAAGGCACCTTATTTGTCGGAAAACAGCACAGGAGATGAAACATCCTAGGCCATGGCTGGTTGACTGAAAGACCTCATTGCCTTAGCCAGTGGCCAGTCAATGCAATGCTTTTTGCACATACTCTCCCAGCTCACCAACAATTTCGATACACCTAGCATGTGCCACGTTGCAAATGGCCTTTTCTGAAACTGGCAATTTTCCTAAAATAGCTCCTGTCGGGAGTCTTTTGGTGTGTGTGTCAACTGGAAAAGGAGTCTGCGTGCCACCTGTGCCAGCCATTTCTCGCTTCGGTTGCCAACTTTCTGGTTGGGCTGCCAGAGCTCAGGATGCCAGTGAACGTACATATTGGAGGTTTGGCAGGGCTTCAGAGTTTTATAAGTGTTCTATATACATCTCTGGTCCAAACGCTAATCAGGCCAAGTACGTTCTGTGTAGGCACACGTGTTCTATAAAGTTCTGCAGTTCCTTGTTTCAAGGTTTCAAACAATTTGCATAGTTTGTTTATTGAAAACAGTTGGACGTGAAGTGTTGAAAAGCGGCATTAGAAAAATTTCTGGGCTACATGTGAACCACTTTAGCTGTTTGTCGAAACCTTATATTGTCAAAAACTTGCTGGAATGATTTCATTCTGGTTCTCTGTACCTACCTGTTCATCCCTACGTTTCTCCTATGGGTCCAATTTCATGCCGAATGTTACCCAATACAAGAGCTCTGAACATTGTTGGTCTACTTCTAAATTATCGTCTGTGCCTTTTTGTGTGACCAAGGCCTGATTGTGGTGGGGGGTGATGGTCTGGGCCTCTGCTTCTCACAGGCAGAATATGTTGTTTTTAACCTTATCGTGTTTTATTGTGTTCCTTAAAGACTCAGAGACAGAGTCCTTCTATGTCCCTTTGAATAAGCATGTCTCCACATTTGGGGATGTTAATGTAGCTTTTGTAGCTTTCTTGAGTCATTTCACCCTTACGCTATGTGTGTCTTTCCCATGACAGTGCAGGTAGTAACTGGAAGGAGACAAAGGTTAAATTGGCAAGCCGGTTTAAGCACTGCTTCTCCGCGCTGACATTCTTGGAGCGGAGGGGCAACAGGGGTGACAAACGCAATTGTTGCTATGGTGACCAGTGCCAAGGGTCCTGGGAAGATGACACGATCGGCGGTTGATGGACGTGCACATGCACATATACCCAATTCCAGATCCCAAAATGTCTGCACAGTGATTCTCAGCAACTGTCCTGTACTCTGGAGTGCCACTGTTTTGATTCTGGTCGTGGAGATTGACAGTCAGGGGAGGGAAGCCAGCCGTGGTGGTTAATGAGACTTAATTCTAACTTACTCTCCATTTCATTTCATAACCCTGATCTTCTTCCTCTCAGAAAAAAAAAAGCATGGTGGCTCAGTGCACGGAGAAAAAGGAAATATGATCGCCCCTCCTCCACTGCTGCAGACATGAGATACCGAACCAGATGATGAACCACTCCCGTGACATACGCAGCTTTGCTAATGCATGACGTGTGAGATCTGTATGGCTTTCAGATTTGGGCTGACTTTAGATTAGCATTCGTCTGCCATGTTGCCACTGATGCATAGCTAGCTCATCTTTTCCCGAAGTTGTTTCCAGTTTATTGATACCAGTTTCCCAATTTGAGTTATTGCTGTCGTTTCTTCCACTAACTGCTATGACAGTGACTGTGCTAATTTATGGAGGTGACCCCTCCCAATTTATAATCCCATAATTCCAGTCTGCATCGTTCCCTACATCTGGTTTAATCTGTGTCTCTCTCTCTAATGATTACAGACTCAGCCCCAAAATGCTCATGTGTGTCTTTATTCTGTAGGTTTGACAAAGCCAGGAATTACTTTGAGGAAATACAGACACACAGTGATATTTTACACATGATTAGGATTTGATTACTTATTACTCAGAAGTAACTTGCTACTGTGCAAAATGTTATTGCTGAAAGCAACAAATGTTGACTAAATGAGTCTACGGACTCTGAATCACATCTCAGATGTATGGGAGGAGGGGCATTCATGCAGTGCAACTTTCCAACTGAGCAGTTCTGAACCGGCAGATCTTTAAAAGGAGAAACACTAACTAACATAGCTTCCATGGTGTGTTCTTCGGTTGTGGATGTGTCCCCAGCGAGGGATGTGTTTGCAGTGAGGGATGTGTTCCCAGCAAGAGACGTGTCCCCAGCGAGGGACGTGATCCCTGCGAGGGATGTGTTCCAAAGCCGCGTTCTTCATTATTTTGGACTGGAACAAGCATATTGTCACTGTCCCAAGGATTGGTATAGGTAATACACTGGTATAGGTAATACACTGGTATAGGTAATACATTAACACACAAGTGTTTGTCATGCACTGTACCATTACAAACTATCACGGCCCCAAGAACCCAGACTCCATCCAGGGCGTTGGAGACAGATTTATGTTAGCGTGCAGGAATGGTTTTCTCTGCATTAAACATTTGTTTACCTAAGTCAGGGTTTAACCGCAAACATGAATTTAGATTTGAGATACCTCACTAATAGTTAACATGCAGAAATTTGGCACAACTACTTTGTTTCAAAACTGAGACCTTTTTCTAGGCATCCACAGCATACTTGAGTATATTAGTTGGAGAATGATGTCCCTCTTAGTGTTTTTGTCTATTGCCTCATTCCAGGGGAGTGCTTAAAATGTCTCCACAGGCACATTCAGTTGAATTCAGATGCTCTTTAAAACTACATTCCTCCTTTCTGTTCCTGGCTGACCACCGCTGTCATTCTGGAACCATGACCAGTCGTGAAACACATCTTTGGATTCTTTGCAAATGATCTGTGAGAAAGTAAACTCACCTTTGTCTTCAGGGAATCTCAGTGTCAGTTGGGCTATGGCATGGTTTACGGTCGCAGCTATCTTTCCACTTAATGACTTGGTAGAAAATTCACCTCAGCACTGACTTATCAAGCATGGATTTTTTTTTAAATTCTGCATTTGTATTTTCAGTGCCGACGGCGACACTTTTGGACAGTGACTCATAGAATGCCGGGTCATGTGGAACTCCAATGAGTTTGGATTGTATACAGGTTCAGAATGTTGGGTCATTTAGAAATCTGACGGCTTAAGAATGACATTTGTGGAACATTGACATGTTTGGAGTGTAGGGTCATGTAGAACGCCAGTGTGCAGAGTGGTCTTTGCATACATTTAAAACTAGCTATTCCTTCCTTGACTATCTGTAAAACTGACAGTCACCTGCATTGCTTACGGTCTTTTTCTAAATGCCTTGTAAAATGCTTTTGTTTGTCTCGCTTTCAGGTAATAGAGGCAAGAGACACATGAATAAATTTGTTTTGATCACCATATTTAGTGAAATGTGTATCTAATTTTGTGTTTACTGGGTGAAAACAAAAGAATTTCAGCTGCTATGAAAACATCTTTATATGGATGATTTTTATGCTTTCAAACTAAAACATCACTGAATGCACTTGCTTGTAGGCTTTTAAAATTTTATCACGACAATTTTGGAGAATCATCTAACTGAACAAGCTCCCCATCTGACTGTTTAGCTTAGGACCTTATGAAAACATGGGAAGAAAAGATCCTATCAAAGTGAAACGTTGGGACTTCATTGGGATAGAGAACAAGGTGTTACAAAGGACACTTCATTTTATATTAGCACTTGTGCATTTCATTCATATGGCTGCATAATTGCTGTTGTGGGGGGAATGTAGCTAACTAGTGGTACGCTAATGGGCTCCTTCCTTTCTGGGTACTTCCTGTCTGGCCTGGTTCCATTAAAGATGGGGGGTGGTGAAAGGAGGTTCAGCCAAGGATGGCTCACAGAGGAAGCAAGCATGTGGCAAAAGCATTAGGCCAGATGAAGGAGCCACCAGCTCTGTTTTATTGACAGCCCCCACGGTGATGATTGGCAGCCTAGAGGGCTGCCGGCGGATTGGGAGCTGGGTAATGCATGTGGTGTCCGCCTTCCTGCAGCAGGAGGAGCAACGTGGACCATATGCTGAGTGTCCCCACACATGCTGTGGCTGCCCTCGCCCGTCCACTAACCCCTGACCTGGAGATTTTACCTGTGCGTTTGCACAGCAATTAACAGTATTGTCACCATTTATAAATGAGGACCAGTGAATAGTTATAGGTGGGGGTGAGATGATTCTCACCTCTTATCTGTGCTTAGAAAAGGAAATGTTTGCTTGCTGCCTGCCCCCCTCCCCCTCCTGCTGGGGGTGTTAATCTGCTAATCCACAATCAATGGCGCTTTCTGAGATAAAAGGTGACGATCTGATAATTACGATTCTCTTAAAGGAAAGTCTTTGCCACCGATTGTTTCAGGGAGGGGGTGTGTTTTTTGGAATCTTCAACTTTCTTTAAAAAGGAAAGACAAATAAATTAAAAAGAGATCTATACATGGAATGGTAGGGCTTTAGAGTCCATAAATCTGTGTTCTTTATGGTGCAGAGTGTGGTTATGATGTAAAATGCATATATTTGAACCTGAAGGGGACCCGTAGTAGAGATTTGCAGTGGCGTTTAACTTGCATTGGCTTTTAAAAAGCCATCTTCCGGTTTAGAATTTCCGCATAGGAAGGGGTCACCGCCCTTGCGTGTTTCCCTTAATGCGATATATACTCTGCTGGCTGTGCAGCCTCTGATTTAAAACAGTGGTTATTACGAATTTGCATTTTCAATGACTCACTGGACATTCTGCATTGTATTATGATGGAAGCATTGCAAGAGAGCCGCTTGGTGACTCAGCGGGCAGCTCAGTCACCTCACACCTCCAGGGCTGCAGGTTTGATTGCCGGCCTTAATAGTTAATAGTTAATTAATTAGTCAGGTATCTTAAACTGGTTTTCTCCTCTTGTTAAAAAAACACACACTGAATTTAGGTGTCTCTAAATTGTCCATTGAATGTGTGTGCCCTGCAATAGGCTGGTGTCCCACAGCTTTGTACCCACTGCTGCCTGGGATGGACTCCAGGCCTCCTCAAGATGACTGTGCTTATCGCCCTTGCCTCTGTTAGTTGTGTATCTTCAGAGTAGATGATATCTTCATTCTTGACTCTTGCGTGGCATTCAAAATCTCCACATTTCTGCATATTTCAAAGGGTACCAACCTTGAAAATGAACACACCTCTATCACCTTGTGGCTCAGCATGTTAGACCTCTGTGCCTGTGATTGGAATGTCCCCGGTTTGAGTCTCAGGAGAATAGTTACATGTCCGTTGGGCCCTTGAGCAGGGGCCTTAAACCCCCGAAGTACTCCAGTAAAAAAATCTAATAATAAAAAAAAAAACAGATTGACAAATGCAGGATGAATAGCTTGGAAATCATTTATAAACAGTTTTACTGAATCGTCGGCTTCCGTAAACAGACCGCTGTCTTTCTGTTAGTACCGTGCAGCTTCTGTAAAATCATTCTTTCATTTCCACAAAATTAGAAGCAGTCCATAAAGGATTGTGAGAATTAATTTGCACCTTTTAGCAAACGTGTCGGCTAGTGCGTGCAGGAGAGTGTGAGTTGGTGTGAGAGTAGGAGTGTGAGTGCATGAGGTATTGATAACCTGTCTCTCAGGACCCCCCTCCCCCCATGCTTGGGAAGCTTCAGGGCGGCCCAGTTCCTGGGGAGGTCATGGTGTAACCTGCAGGACCCCTGGCAGCGTGCCCTCTCTGGGACAGGAGACCCAAAAGTTAACCTGGGCTGACGGCTCTTTCCCACTTCTGTCGTTTGTTCTTCGCGGCTCTCAGTTTTGTCCATTTCTGAAAGCTGTATTTCTTCAGGGTGGTCCTATGTCTGTACCTGACAGGTGATACTTATTTATATGTAAATGAAGGGGGATTAGTCACGGGGTGGGGGGGCCTTAAGACAGCGTCCATCCACCTTTTTGCAGCCTGGCTGTAGTGAGGCCTGTCAGGCTGCGGGAGGCAAAAGAGGCTCCACAGCAACGCCATATCAACAAGAGGATTCAATTCCCAGTCAATTGTGACCAAATAACAAAGAAATATGGGAATATTTCCACCCTTGGGGCCCCATAATTTGCATGTAAATACCAAGGGAGAAATGAGGGTCCTGGCAGCCAAATCTGCTTATGGAATTTTACACCGCAATACAATAGTAATTTATATGATGTGATGTGATTTCTTTGTGCCTGAGTAATGGCATTTGGAAGACACACAATTTCATATTGTTTGCCAAGCAATCAGCATTCTTCAGGCACTGCAGAATAACCCTGTTTATTTTAATACATACGTACATTTTGTAAAAATCTGTAAAAAGCTTTACTTCTAAAAACAACCCAAGAATGCAGTTTAAATAGGTTGCACACCTCAGCTTAACTTATTTTCCACGACAGGTAGACGAAGCTGTCAGAGGCCCACTCTGCTGCCCGTTGTTTTCACAGGCCACCAGCAGGGGGAGTTGTGGCTCCTTGAGCGGCAGTGGCCTCCACCTCGTCTTCCTGCTCCTCCCGCTCGGGAGTGCGGCAGCCCTCTGGACCGTGCCAGAGTCGCGCAGAGGAAAAACTGGCGGAGCAAGTCCCTCCTACCAGCTCGCAGGGAGGCCAAGAGAGCGGCACAAACCTCGGCGTGGCTGAGACGGCGGGGAACGGGTGGGGGAGAGAGACAGAGGGAGAGAGAGAGAGAGAGAGAGAGAGAGAGAGAGGCTGCTGGGAGGGGTGAGAGCCGCCGGCAGGGAGGAACAGAGGAACAGACACAAGATGAGGAGAGAGAGGGAGGACCTTGCTCTGCAGAGTGTGGCAGAAAACCCGGATTAAGCACTCTACTTTTTCTTCTCCTCCCTCCCGTCCTCGTCTGCGGCTGGACTTTCTTCTGTTTTTCTTTGGTTTTTTTTTTCCTCTTTATTTCCACCACGTCGCCATCGTCTGGGACCGGCACTCGCTCGTCCCTTCTGCTCTCTTGCTCGCCTTTTGTTCACCCCCCCTACCCCGCACCCCCCCTCCCCGCCGTGCCCCCCTTCAAGTTGGTGTCTGCCGGCACGCTTGGTGAAGAGGAGGAGGTACCCGGCAGCATCTGACAGGACGGAGCCGCGGGGAGCGGGGTGTCAACGGAGCGACGGAGAGAGAGAGAGAGGGAGTGAGAAACGGAGAGAGAGAGAGAGAGAGGGGGGAGAAGGCAAAGAGACTGGAGGAGCGAGGAAGTGAAGGGGACGGCTTCGAAGAGAAGTGAGCCCTGCTGCCGACCCCCCCCCCCATCCCTCCACTTTCATTCTCCTCCTCCACTTCTGTCCTGGACCTCCATCACCACCACCTCCTCCATTCACCCTTCCTTTCCTCCTCCACTCCTGCTACCCTCGTGTCTTGGGGGGGGGGGGGGGGGGGGGGCGGCGGTTTTGGGGGGGGGCCA
>JAODLD010000052.1:3681563-3695338 GCA_026781065.1 Mormyrops boulengeri | reverse complement strand
CCCCCCCCCCCCCCCCCCCCGCGCGGCGCCCCGCCCCCCCCCCCCCCCCCCTCGGGGGAGACGGCATTCATGAGATGCTATAAGCAGGGACCTCAGTGATGTCCATATGCTTGCCAGTTCATCAGGATTCACATGCCGGATGAGGTCCCCGCGTTTCCCCTAAAGTTGGTCCCTCTGTTCTGCAGCCTGGAAACCAAACATCTGAGGGAAAAGAAGGGCTACATGGTTCAGGCTGACTGACTTAACCGTCTCCTTTATTACGATACAGTCCAGCCAGGGCAGGGGGCTGAAAGGGAATGGAGTCTCCCAGCAGTGAAGCAGGTGTGTCCATGCAGGATCGATGGTCACACCAACCTTATTCAGCTCTGTTTGTTTTAGGACCTTTTAAACCAAAATGGATGCTATGATTCTATGAGTATTGGTGGTGAAACCCCCTTGTTTGCATTGTAATGTTCAATAAAATAAGCCAAAGGGATCTGACTTTTAATAACTCCACCTTTAGAGCACAAACTCCCACGAATGCCCTGGAAATAGCAGCGTTATGGAAAGCGTGATGGGAACGCTAGCTGAAGATTCTTGTTTTGTATGGAAGTTGGTGACCAGACACATTTCTGAGTGTCTACTGCTGTGGTTGCTGCTTCATGAATAATTGTCTGAATTGTACCAGGAACAGATCCAGAGTAAACACAAGTCTTCTTGGCCAGTGGACCTAGGTCCTAGTCCTGGAATGACAGAGTATATGCAGCTGTTCATCTAAACACTTCATAGTGCTAACTCATAGTGCGCCTAGCATGTGCTAACTGAGCCTCTCAGTATTACAGTTGTTGTTTGAAATAAACTCTGTATTCATCTGCACACATCGCAGTCCACCAGGAATATCATTAAGGTGTCTGTACAGTCTGATGTCTGTAAAGACAGGTGGAAAACTAAACCTGGAGCTTTGAACAGACGGATTGTTGTCTGTCTGTTAGCCTCTTAGCTTGCCTGTCGATTTTCACCTTTAGCCTGTTAGCTAGCCTGTCAGAGTTGATTCTGTCATGTTGCAGAAGCTCACTATGTGTGGCTATGGTGTGTTTCGTTTGATCTGCGCTAACCCAGCTAACAGCAAAGGGATTCAAATAAGAAGCAGAAAGCAAGGTCTGTCCAACTGCAGCAGTCACTCCGGTCAAATGGTTGTATTCCCTGGAATGGTCTTGGTTTTTTTTTACCCTTTGGCAAAGCACATCACATGACCTGCAAGGTAATCATGTTTTATTTTTGCCCTGCAGTACCGCCTGGCCGGGCGGGGGGTGAGGTGGTTTATCTGTCCTCCATGCATCTTTTGAATTAACCTGAGCCTCTGTGTCTTAGGTGACTTTCTCCCATTGCCCATGTAGCCTGGCCTGACGGGGGCGCTAGGCAGCCGGCAGCGGCCAGGAAGCCTCAGAGACCTGCTTACCCATTGCACGGCCTGTGCTATCCTGCCTGGTATTAAGGTAGTTTCCATTTGACGGGAATCACATTCTGACTTCTGTGCGGGTTATTTTTCTTTCTAAGGATTCACTCCAAATGGTTTCAGCGTCTGAACTGTCCAGAATTTCTGCTGGATTATATGGACATGTGATGCGGAGGCTCTAAACTTCATTAATCATTTAAAACTCTTTTGAGGATGTTATTAATTACATTTTTCAGCTTAATGGTTTAGTATTTTTCTCACAAACAATTAATGTCTATACTTGTTTAGAAGAAATGTTTGGCTAAAGGCTGGTGTGTGAGAGCCTGATGGGAAACTTGTTACCCAGTGTGGTTTTGTGTGTAATTATTACTAATACTAAAAATAAATCCAGGATTTTTTATTTATAAAATCATGAATCAGTTTTAATGAATTAATGATTTTTTATGTAAGGGACCGGTGGCCAGCTTCCACATGCGGGTACGCACACGGTGTAAAAATAACCTCACAGGGGGACCAGGCGCACAGACACACTCAGGTGGCGTTTTCATCTACAGTAGTCGTGGTGACGCAGCGCAGGAGACTGCACGGACCTGTCTCAGGAGCTGAAGTTCCCCAATACATGCCCGTCTGCGCGAGTCTGCAAATCCTCGCAGCGGAGCGGATGGAGACCCTCTGGCATTTCGTGTCCACGCTGTCCTCCACCTGCCTTCCCATTGCTGTGATTTCTTTTTTTCTCTGCCCACGCCTGGGGTCGTTGTGCCCCGCACGCTTCACGCTCCTCGCTCCACCGTCAGCCCTGTCGCTGCTGCTAATGTAGGCCGCTCCCAGCAGAAGGCCCACCTCTATTTAAACACCGCCCATAAAAACAGATCAATCTCTGACCGCTCATCCTGAGCCTGCTAAGTATCTTAATGGGAACCTCTTGAAGGTACATGCACTGCAACACGCCAAAAACACACTAAAAGCCACTAACGTCATTTTCCCGTGTTTTGCGCTTGAAAGCCCGTGACTGTGGGTTTTGGTTTCGCCCACAAATGGGGTCAGCCAAGTACCCGACACTGCCTGTGACTGCATAATGGGTAATTGTAGGTTTGACAAAAAATGCAATCAAATCTAATCCAAGGTTGTACCCAGCACATGAACGAGTGGAAGAAAATTGTTTTTCATGCATTTGGAGGAGAGGAAGTTTCCTGTGTGTTAGAGATGGCTATTATTATGCTCTTATAATTGGATTTCTTTCTACCCCCTCTCAATTGTACGACGCAGAGAAAAAACGACAAAAGCCCTGGAGAAAATGTAAGAATTGTTTATTAATGGAAATGACCGTGTTTCCTTCTCAGTAGTGAGATTATTTATTTCTGCTAATGGAGAGGCTGATGTTACTGTTTTTTAAGCTACCCTGTTATTAGTCCTGTGGCTGCTGGACAGGCTAGCTGCAGACGCGTACGCTGGGCACCCATCTGTGAGCCGGGCTGGGAGGACAGGTGAGCTGCAGATGTGTACGCAGGTCACCGATCTGTGAGCCGGGCTGGGAGGACAGGCGAGCTGAGGATGCGTACGCATGGCACTCATCTGTGAGCCGGGCTGGGAGGATAGGCGAGCTGTGGATGCGTACGCAGGTAACCGATCTGTGAGCTGGGCTGGGAGGACAGGCTAGCTCTGGATGCGTATGCAGGTCACCGATCTGTGAGCCGGGCTGGGAGGACAGGCGAGTTGTGGATGCGTACGCAGGTCACTCATCTGTGAGCCGGACTCAAATGTGGTCACAATATGTATTTTAATTTTTTTAATTAATAATGGGGGGGAGGCTTTGATCTTGTTGGGGATGTTATGGCATCCTCTGTTTTTCAGATTCTATACCTTTGTGGGACCATTGGTACATAGACACACAAATGCATTCCTACACAAGCATAAGCAGATTCACACATACAAACTCACACACACGCATGCACTCAAACACACGTATATGCAACAGGCGAACGCAGGACCGCAGTGTGGGAGAGAATTTCACTGAGTCACTGTGCTGAAGTCTGGAAACATTAATTAACTGGATCGTCTCTGTTTTCCTGCATCTTACACACTCGTACACACAGTACATCCTCCCTCCCACACACACAAACACACACACGCTGTCAGGGAAATGCAAACACACACTAGCCGGCAGGCAGTGCTGTCGCCGGAACATGCTGTGGGAACACACACAGTGACGTGCACACACCTACACCCACACTGGCCTCGCACTCCATCTTCCCAGTGTACCCTGGTACCACTCCACATATCGGCAGAGGCCCCCTCCCCCAGCACTGTTAAATAGCCGTCGGCTCGGCTGGTGCTGCAGTGAATTATAGGGGCCGTTCGCTGCGTGTCTAGCGCCGGGAGAGAGCTCCATTTCGGCACAGGGGAGATCAAATGAAAATGAATGTAACGTAAACACATGCCACAGCTGGACGTGGGTGGACTCCATCTCCATTTTCGGGCAGCCGAGCGGGAGGTTGGGGGGGGGGGTGTTGCGGGGCAAAGGAGGGGCGAGTGGTACTGGTGTGGACCAATGATGTACACCTGCTGCTGTCCTAGAAGCATCCAGGACCCCGAAGTAAACTTAATCAAGACCCCCAGGAGGTATGAAAAAGGCTTTTTAGCTGTTTGCAAGTGTCAGACAGCTTTTGGTCAGAAAAATGAATGTACTGATATTAAAAAACACTGGCTTTGCTCTGGAAATGAGTTCTTTTTCAAAATGGTTGTCACAGACAATCTCTTTCTCTTTGCACAACTTTTTGATTAGATTAAAAGGTTAATTTCAGAGCACTAAACGATCACAATATTTTATTTTTTATTTCATTGCTCTGTACCTAAGAAGGACAGGTAAGGGTCTAGTGACAGGGGTGGGGTGAAGGCTACATAGTAGTTATGAGACTTCTCACAGAAGATTTGCTGTTGTGAGGAACAGTCAGACATGCCCAGCCTTAACAGTTTATGGTGAAGGACTAAAATAGGATGCAGCCAACCCTTACCAGCACTGGCATGTTTTGTTAAGATCTTTTAATTGGCTGGCTGCTGTCATGTGACGGAATGCACATTGTGGGGCAATGTGAGCTCTCTATGTGCGTGACAGGCCGAGTCATTAGCGCGTGTTTGCAGGCAAACATGCCATTAAGATTATTTACACGTAGTGAAGCCGCGGGAGACGGCTCTGACCACAGGTACAGAAGGCGTCTGCGCTGTTAATTAAAGCTCGCTTCATCGTTGTCATGTTGGTGAGCCTCAGACAATAAATCTGCGAGAAAGAGGATTAAGGCTTCAAGCAATCTACATGTAAAATAGGCTGATTCACCAGGCAAAATGTGATTTCATGTGTTTTTATTAATATCTGTTACATATGTATGTCATTGGCTTTTTACTGGATGTATTATGGTGTCCGTACTGTGGAAATGTGGCACATTGCCTCAGCTGGCAGCACTCTGACCTCATGCCTCCAGCGTTGGGGGTTTGCATCCCATCTGTGTGTGTGCAGAGTTGACATGTTTTCCACCTGCTTGTGCAGGTTTCTTTCCTGTTGTTCATGAACAAGTGAATTGGTGTCTTGGTCTGAATCTGTGTCCTGCAGTGGACTGGCATTCTGTCCAGTGTGCCCCCTGCCTCACGCGCTGTGCTTCCTGGGATGGGCTCATGGCTCACTTTGACCCACCATTTATGTGGTTTTATTGTTATAAATGTGTATGTAATCCAAAGAGTGAGGCGCATAATGAGATATTTGAACTTTTGTAGGCGAGGTATGAGTAGAGGACCTCAGAAATAGCTGTGGGCCGTGGCTGAGGTCCGGAGGCTTGTTGGAAAGACATTCGGAATCCCAAGGAAGCAGAGGAGACACTCTGGATGGAGCCTCAAGCAGCCTTCAATACTTCAGGGTCAATCACGTGAACCCAACCCATTGCCCCAGCTTGCGTGAGATGGTCAACTTCATCAAATAACCATGGGATTAAAATTAAAATCATACCGCACATCAGATGGTCTCATGTTGCCGTGGGTTACATCAGAGGCTCTGCGTTCAGAATTCCGGCTGATTAATTAGGTCTTTCCAGGCCTTTTTAGTTAGTGCCTCTTTGCTCCTGGAAAGCCTGTCACTGGAAAGCCTGTCCCTGCGCTCTTGGCATCTATGGCGCGTCTTTCCAGAATTCGTGCTAACTGCTCCACGTCGGCTAACTGCATGCAGTCATCTCAGTCGATGTGGGGAAGCCATCATATTTTACTACCTGAGAAGGAGACGTGGAGGGCCACAGGCTGCCTTGTCACGGGAAACGCCGCTGCACAGAGATGCTCTTGTTGGCATCAGGGCGTGCTAACGACTCGGTCGATGTCACAGATTTCAACAACAGCTCAATATCAAAGGCTGTAAAAGACACAGGAGTATCTGCCAGAGGGAGTCTATGGGCACGCAGGTGTGTTTCACGCTCATTATCTCCAACAATTTAAATGTAATTTCATCTGTACCCAGCTAGATGGCAAAGATTCATGAAATGTTAAATATTTGTCCTTGGACATTTGCATGAGGATGGTTACACTTATTTCAATGTTTTTTTTATCACTCGCCAGAGAGTCTCGCAAAAAGCAGAACATCGGTACAGACGTGGAAAATCCAGCTGACAGTGCTTTGGTTTTCCCTTTACACCTGACCAGCCTTTTACAAGAAAGTAACAGCTAAAACCCTCAAGCTGTGAAAAGCTCTTCTGCTGGTGGTGCTTTCGGACAGCTTAGGCCTAGGCCCACGTCCTGATTGTTTTGTCTCTTTAATAATGATAATACGGCAGAATCAGAGCGACCTCCCGCTGACTGGATGATTTGCTCAGGCTGGGTCGTGTCTTTTCTGTCCAGTCGAAATGTGAAAGAAGGTACGGGGTTGGGACTTTGCCAGCTAACAACCTTTGCTCTGTCCTATCAGATGTGGAGAACAGGGGAATGTTATTTAGGTGTAATGCCCATATATCGAGTTGAGATGTAGCTACGGGGGAGCGGAGGGGCTAACTGACCTCTGCAGATAATGTCCTCAAAATTGACATTCATTCAGTCATAGTACAGTTTATTTAAATGAGTTAAGTTCCTCAGCGCACAATTTCAACCTTGTCTATTTCCCCCCTTGACATTATTAATGCCTGTTCTATACCGCTGGAAATGTCTCACCAAAGCAAGCGAGGTCAAGCGCATTCGTCACGCAGGCGAACCTGTTCTGGGCCTGTCTTCCACGCCTGCCGTCCTTCCCGCCGGCGCTAAGCCAATCCTCGCCGTCTGGGCCAATCCGTCATGTCGCGCCTCAATCACAGAGCTCCTTCCCACGGAGATGATGCCACCCCGGCTTGTGGGGTGGAGAGGGGGTGATTAATCAGGACGTGTGGGAAACGGCCCCCTGATCTCTCCTGGCAAGTCAATGCAGGCTCCCCCGAACCTGCCGCCACGCTTAGCGCCTCCGAAAAGAAATCCAGGACGCCTACTTGTTTTTCTTAGAGTTTAACACCTAATGAACTCTGGCCTGTTGAAGGTATGACAGTACTGCGGCATATGAGATTACTGTGGGAGAGATTACACCGCGTTATTATTGTTATAAGCTGTTGTTAATAACCCA
This sequence comes from Mormyrops boulengeri, assembly GCA_026781065.1. NCBI lineage: Eukaryota > Metazoa > Chordata > Actinopteri > Osteoglossiformes > Mormyridae > Mormyrops > Mormyrops boulengeri. The sequence goes on along the minus strand of JAODLD010000052.1, from coordinate 3,688,289 downwards.
AAGCAGCTCAGTGTTAATGTCGGGAAATTTTATATGTAATTTTTTTTTCTGGGATAATTCAGGTTAAGTATCCTCTCGAGGGTAACTGTGATGCTCATACTGCTCTTTGAAATGGCAGGAGTCAAACCAGGCACCTGGGGGGGGAGGGGTGGTTCAACAGTGTCAGAAATTGTTTGCAATCGCACACTGGGAAATTACAGTGCGTGCCTGTGTGTCAGCCCGCCTCATTTAGCATGGTGATTGAGTAAGATCCGTGTTCCTTTGTGCACACGTTATCTTTGGCTGTATACGGCGCTGTCACTCTTAATAAGATAATAGAATTCCTCAAGGCAGGTTTGAGTGGGTTGTAGCAATGGTCATGGAGGAGAACAAGGTCACATAAGGTACCTTACAGCTCTCTGTACCCAACCAAGTAAAACTGAATAAAAAGAAGGAACATGAAATCTTAATAGGATGCTGAGCCACCAAGACCCACCAGGAGAGCTTCAGTCAGCATTGGCGTCGATTCCTCCAGCAGATGGACATCTGGAGAGATGATATTCCAGAAGCAATTCCATCATTTGGTGTTTTGTCGATGGTGGTGGATAATGCCATCTCAGACATTGCTCCAGAAGCTTCCATGAACGTTCAGGGTTGAGATCTGGTAACTGGAGCAAGCATAACATATGATTAATATTGTTTTGATGAACATAAAATCACTCAGTAACCCTTCATCTCCTGTGGAAGTGGACGTTATATTGCTGGAAAATTCCACAAGCGGGATTGAGACCCCAGGATGAACGTGATCACCAAGAACAGCTTTTCATCTTTTGAAATTCACCTTTGACCTCCAAAGTGTTTAGTGGACCTAAGTTATGCCAGCGAAATGTACCCTGCAATGGAACAAAGCTTCCGGAACCTTCTTTTGGTGACCATCACAAAAGTACTCATTCACTGGTCTTTAAGACGGGCGACATATCCTGCTATGTGACTTTTCCACAGCTCAAGAGACTGCTTTCTGTGTTTTCTACGCCACCGTACTGGTAAAATGGTATTTTTAGGTGTAATAACAGGTTTATATACCACAAGCCACCCACAGTATCCTTCTGTCCGAAGTTCTTGACAGGCTGGTCTAAATGACACTGCCCAGCCATGCCTGATACACTTTCATTGGCAGCTGGTCCTAGTTGATGGTTCCTTGCCAACATCACCTTAGCCACGATTCCTCGTGAAACATCAGCCGGCTGAATAATCCCACAGTCATTCATCTCACGAAGTCACTGAGGTCTCTTCATGTTAACCAGGGCATTTTTATACAGGACCCCAGGCATGATGGAATGTTAATTGTTTAATTATGAGTCACCCCTGGGTAGAGCACCTGTTTTCCACACAATCCGTACGCCTCGTGAACTCTAGCATTTCCTTCATTTTGGTGGGTGGGGAAATTCAGGGGGCTGTTTGGTCTTTACTCATCATGGAGGGAGGCCATTCTTAGCTTCACCTAGCCAGTGGCTTCCTCATGTTCATCCTGCAACCGATCGTGACAAATCCACATGCCGCCATGCTCTCTGAATCCCTTGCGCCACGTTCAGTTGCCGCATAAGGAATGTGTGCGTCAGCCTTGCTGTCATCCTCCAAGAAGACCCTGAAATCTGCAACATCTATTCCTGCATCCCCAAACCCCCGAGGGTGCCTCATGATGAAATGGAGCTTACAGAAATGCCCACCACCACCCCCCCCCCCCACTGCCAGCTAATTCCCATGCGTCCCATTCCCATCCCGCCAGTCAGACTTGACAGCGACTTTGCTGCCAATCTTCATCTCATGGTAATAGCCTAGAAAAATGGCACCATTGATATATATTCAAACTTGCAGAGTGCTTTACAGATGCCTCCTTTTAGTCTCACTCTCCTGATTGTTTAACCAAAGTAGTTCAAGCAAAGTAGTTGTCAATCTTGCGTTTCTGCTATTTCTAATGGCTATCATAAGGTTAGGGTTAGAATACAATGATTGTTAGCCAGCTGAGAAATCATTAGCGCGACCCTTACGGTACCGCATGTTTCTCTCCGGTGTTGTGGTGGTTAACCAGGCCTCCCTGCTGCTGTGGTAACTGTCATCAATGCTTCATCACACGGACGCCCGGGAAGGCGGGGGGTAGGAGGGGTGGGGGTGACATTCCAGAGATTGCTAGACTGCTTTGCATCTAAATAGATCTCACACCGATGGCAGGTGCCAGCGTGGGCCGGGGAGACTCTGGGAATGAAAACATTTTTGCAGCCAGCCAATCGAAGCGTTGTCAAGCGGGACTTAGCGGTATGCCGAAGCTACCGTAATTAGGCCGGCGGATCGACGCACTGCGCTGTCCGGCACGCACACGGGACACGGCTCTCCGTCACGGCGATGCTTTGCTGTGTGTGCCTGCAAGGGGGCAAGGTCAGGTCCCAGTAAGTCAGTCAGGCTCTGACCCTAACATACCCAACACAAAGGTCAGGAATCCTGAAAAAAGGGTGGAGAAACTGGGTAAAGGATAAAACTATGACTTATGTCAGTTTCTCTGAATTAAAGGAACTATTGAGGAAGTAGATAGCATAGCAGAACCTTCAGGTAGCGATACACCTCAAAACATCTATCCATCAATATATCTTCCTTAATCGCTTATCTAATATAAGGTCATAGAGAGCCTGTGCCAGGAACCACAGGGCATTGCAGGACACACACACCCTCACATTTTTGCACTATGGGCAATTTCCATTCATTCATCCATCCATCCATCTTCTAACTGTTTATCTGATGCAGGGTTGGGCGTGGGCAGTTCCAGCCAGCATAAAGTACAAAGCAGAGGTGCATCCTGGACCCAGGCCAGTCCATCACACAATCACTATGGACAATTTAGAGATGCCTGTTTACCTAACTGCACATCTTTGATGTGTATGACAGGAAAACCCAGAGGAAACATGAGCCACAGGAACACACAGAGTCAGGGCAAGATTCAAGTCCCCGACCGGGATGGCGTGTAGCTACCATGTCAGTCTTTGAACGGGCCTGTCGTATACATACACCATTCCACTCATCTGCCGTACATCATGGTGCTGAGATGTCTGCTGCGTCTTTGGACCAAGAGCAGCTGAATCTGAAGCTGTAGCACTACGGCATGTGACTGACGCTCTCTGGTCCTGTGGCTTTGCATCAGACGAGCCGCTCGTGCAGGTTCGGCTGAGACAGCGGTGCCTTTCCCGCTTGGCACTTGTCATACCTTGTTCGTTCTGCTGGAGAACCCCACCACTCTGGGGCTCAGTTTATCGACACACGCTGATTTCGTTCTCTTCGCAGTGATGCTTGGGCTGTGAGATCTCATTGGATTCATCTGATGTTTGAATTGGATTAGTTGAATTCAATTTAACCCAAACTTATTTTCTCAATGTGTGCTCTAATGTAACGCTGGCTCAGTGGGATGCTGTGTAGTCTTACACCTCTGCAATTGGGGGTTCGTTTCCTGCCTCAGCTACTTGTGTGTGTGGAGTTGGAACACATTCTCCCTATGTTGGTGTGGGTTTTCTGCAAAAATGCAGACGTGTGGTTTACAATTGATGTCGCATTGTTTGCCCTCTGGTGGACTGGCAAACCAGGGTGTTCCCCGCCCTGTGCTCTAAGCAGCTTGGGAGAGGCTCCGGCCCCCCCACAACCCTACACGGGATAAGCAGTTCTGGGAGATGGATGGAGAGCTTAATGTACCAGCATGGATTCAATATCAAGAGGATGAGAGAAGCCTTGAAAAAACGTGCTTTAAATTTCCCTTCTACCTCTCTGTGTTTCCTTTTGTGCTTTTAACTGTATTTTCATTTTTTCAGCCAAGCCTAAAGTTTAACCATTAATCCATCAGGAGATGGAGCTAAATCCCATATACCTATATGAGCTTTCGTTACTCCCCCTCACACATACATAAATGCATTTTCAGTCAGATCCTCTGCTTTTTTTCCAAACATTGTTTTTTTTTTGTTGATTAAATAAACATGACAAGCCCATATTGAAAAAATTTTTCAAAATAAGCACCAAAAGCAGTTGTAAAGAAAAAGATTTTAAAAAGCCTGATGGTTCTTCATGAAAAAATATGTTGGGACTTCCCCTTTGCCACTGGTAGACCAGGTGTATATAATTCTGTCCTATTGCAGAAAATTCTCAGTGTGGTTGTGTACGGGTTTGGAAATGAGAGGATGGGTTGCCCTCCCCCCCAACCTTCAAGCGTTGGTGGATGGTGGTGAGGAGGGGGGGCTCAGGGTATCCTCTGATTCTCCAAGCAGTCCGATTAGGCCTTTGGGCTTTCACTGTAGGTCCGTCCTGTGTCAACACGTCCTTATTTATGGATCTGAGCTCAGTCACCCTTCTGTGGGAGAAACGTAAATTCATTTGGCTGAATGACTGTAGAACAAATGGTCTGTCAGGAGCAGGAGGTGGGCGGGGGAATCTACTCCCAGCTTCTATAATCAGACATAAATCCCAGCTTGGCTGGACAGCCTGTCTTCTGACTGCAGCCAAATAGAGCGCTCATCTCCTCACTGCAGCCAGTGAGAACGCTTGCTTCCTCACCTCAGCCAATGGGGAGAGCAGTTCACCATCACCGTGGCTACACCTGTTTGTTTATTATACCCAGTGAGAAAATCTGTCAGAGGTGCCTGTGCATGACTGGGGTTTGCAGACGAAACTTTTGGAAAGGGGTCGTGTGAGAGTGCGGCCCCAATTTTGACTGCAAACTGTGTTTGTGTTTTACTTTCCTGTTAAAATGCAGGCAATTAAAAGGAGATATAGATTAGTGCAGGGACTGTACCTGAAAACATGTTTATCTTACACCATTCGGAGGGATAAAAAGAGACAAGGAAGAAAGGCTGACCTGTGCTGTGCCGTATTTTACAGAGTAACGTACCACAGATGTATCGTATGCGGCCTGTCTGTAAGAGAGACGCGGCAAGCTAGATAAAGGAGCCTTTATTTCAAAATGGAGTGGAAAATGTCTCACAAATACGGATTTTCTTAGGTGTTCCAGCCACAAGGAGGCTCAGGTAAAACAGCAGTTAAGGGTTTTAACAGTTTAGTTTAGCACTTTTGCTCACCTAAATGCCCCATAATCTTCCTTCTGAACAAGTCCTCTTCTTTGCCCACCCTAAATCTAAAAACGAACAATACAGAAGTGTCTATACATTGTTAGGTGTAAATATAACCTTTATGCCTTTACGTGTGAAGTAATTTGTCCCTAAAAGCATGTTGTTTCTCCATCCAACCATCCATCCATTTTGTATACCCACTTGTCCTGTGCCGGGTCACGGGGGCCTGGAGCCAATCCTGGAAGGTATGGGCGCCACCTTATTAGGTACATGTGTGTTTATACTGTATATGTGCCCAGTGCAACTATGAAAGAAGCATTAATGTTTTCACTTTGTCAGTGGAAACTGACCTTTCCCTCCATATCGGCCTTTTTACATAGTAGCATTTCCCGTTAGCATATTAACATGCATGGCTTGTTATATCATTAGCATAGTGGGTACCCTTGGTTGGTAGCCCAGCTGGACTCTTCCTCGAGAGAAGCAGGCATTTGTATCTGAAATGACTCCCATCGGCTGGTTATGCGCCCGTTACATTCCTATGGCTCCTGCGCATTGGGGTGAATGTCCTGCTAGAGGAGGCACCTGCCAAGCTTCTCCTGAGGCTGCACCATAAGGCCTTGGCAATAGGTGGCTGATGGTGAGGGTGTATACACATATGTACGCTTCCACACGATCCCGGGAACCCCCCATCCCCACCTTAACATTTTGGCGGCCTGGCTCTCTGCCAGCCCCCAGCTGGTCTCCGGACTCTGGGCTGTCATAAATCTGGCCCAGGTATAGTACCATCATGGTGCTCTGGCCCACTTTTATCTCGCTCTGGGGGGAAAGCACATTGCCACCCGGACCCCTGCTCTCCGTGGCACAAACCGTCCATCACAAGGGGGAGGAACACTCCTCTCATACCTTAACTTACACTGCAAGATCAAGTTCTACGAATGGGCAAAATTTCCGGCTGTTTATGTTGGACAGCTATTTGACACAGAAAAGTTTGAGATTCACGCAAGACAGCAGTGCTGTCCTTTGACCTTATGCTGCGAGGAGTTTAGGGATCGTCAGCAGTCCTTGCCTGTCCCACACACACACATTATCTGCTCTGTTTCCTTAAAGCTCTCCTGTGTTTTCCTGCCTCCACAGATCATACGCATAATGTATGTTCACACATGTCCTGCTCTCTGCCAGAACAGAACAGGTCATAATGAAAATCCCTCAGTCAACGTTCATCTTCCACCCAGCCTAGTCAGACAGATTCCATCCATCCATCCATCCATCCATCTTCTAACCGTTTATCTTGGTCAGAACCATAGGGAGCCAGGGCCTATCTGAGCGGCACATCACACAGAGCTGCTCTTCACTTTGGATGCCAGTGTCAGACAGATTGGCTTTTGTGAGGGCAGATTACATCCAGAGCACCGCCCTGTGGACGGTAATAACATGCATACCGAGACACGCTGTGATTCACAGATTCCTACTGTTTAACCTCAATGCAGATCCGGGGAACCGTGCGGGATGTCCGCTGCAATAGGGATTTAACGATTCATCTTTGGAAAAAAGAAAGGATTGTCCCTTCCTGCCCCAATGGCTCGTAGGCGCGCGCGCCCGCCGGGGGGGGGGGGGGGGGGGGGGGGGGGGGGGTGGGGGGGGGGGGGGGGGG
>JAODLD010000052.1:3661592-3675531 GCA_026781065.1 Mormyrops boulengeri | reverse complement strand
CCCCATGCACCCTCTTGTTTTTGACGGACTTCCTTTGGAATACACACAGGATGTCGTGGCTGGGCTCCTTGGGTTGGTGCTTCCAGCTCGTTATTCATTCCCCTCTGCATACATTGCAACATTTTTTTTCTTTTAAGATGCACTCAACTTCAGATGTGTCGCTCCGGCTGGGGAGATTTATTTTGCCGTTGATTTGCAGCTGGGCGAGTGCAGACTGACGCGGAGACGGAAGAGTGGGTGCCGCCTTCACAGCCATGCAGCCGTGCAGCTTCGGATGAGGGCAGCAAGGATTGTGAAGTTTCGAGTACCTATACCAAATGATTGTTTTTGGTTTAATCCAACTGCAGAACATCCATAATGTAGGGGACAAAGTGACATTCATGAAGTCACAAGTGCTCTAGAAATACATAGCAGAACTTTGCAAATAAACATATCTTCATACATGAATTATCCGGATCTCAAAATCAGCAGCATAACTTAAGCTATCATGCAAAAAAACATTGCATGGTCCCTCATTTCCATACAGGCCATGCGCTGGCCAGCCCTGGGGTCCTCAAGCACCAGCATGCTGGCCAGAATGCTGGAATGGGATTGGATGAGAAAGGATGGGGCTGGGATGAAATTATAGATTAGCATGTTCAAGTAGGCCCTGCAATGGGTTGACGCCTCATCCTGGGGTATTCCCTGCCTCGCACCCGTAGCTCCTGGGTTAGGCACTGGACCCACACACCCCTGCCTAGGACAACCGGTATAGAAAATGGACGGATGGATGTTTTAGGTAGAATGGGGAAGGCAGTAAGTCTTGGGGGGGGTATTTTTCATTTAAACGTCACTGGAGTTCTTGTTTCATTTCCTCCATCTTTCGCATTTCCACTTAGACCTGGAATAACTCTGTTAGCACCACATGCAATGCTGTTATCAGCCGGGGAGGGGGCCATCAGTAGTACAGAAAGCAGGCGACTGCCTCACAGCACCTGTGGGGTGTGTCAGCGCGGGCTATCTTCACAAGCGCCCTTAGCGTCGGTCGGCAAGTGGCCCGAATCAGGGCTTCCTTGTCAAAGTCTTTGTAGGTTCTGAATGGTGCGGATTATCGGTCGGAAAGGAGAGAAGGGAAACGCAGACGTTTGTACGGAGAGCACGCTCTGAGCCGAAGGCTGCGTTTTTCACACTTAAAAGACCTGACAACAATAATGAAAGAGGTGAGAGTGTGTAGGGTGGTGGGGGGGTAACGGTGGTGGTCTTTTTCACAGCATTGCTGTTTCTCTGCATTATTCTTTTATATATATATTTTTTTTCAGTAATTTTAGCCAGTGAAACATCTGCGGAAGCCCTCCACTAGGGTCATGCATTTAGCTGTGACTTAATTTGCCGAATTCGTCAGCTCTCTTTTGAGCCCCCCCACCCCAGATCTGCTGTTAAAGTAATTGGAGAATCAGACCCATACCAAAGGGAATAGATCCAGGACATTCTGAACATGCTGATTTTGTTTTCAGTCTCTGTCTTCATATATTTCACCAGACAGCCCTAATGGTTGGGGGGGGGGGACATGCCATGTCGTATAAAGAGAAGCAAGTAATATAAATAATAACTCTAATGCTCTACACATAGTGCTGTGGCTTTCATTCAATTTAAAATGCGTGCATGTTGAACAAATTCAAACATTAATATTGATACAAAATATGAAATTCCAGCAGAGAGCATTGGTTCAATGAGTATGTCAGATGTGTCGCTCTGTCTGGGGAGATATATTTTGGCGTTGATTCACCGGTCTGGTGACAAGCCCCTTCATACGCAACTGAAACCTCTGGCAGTCTTCTGTGAATCTTAAATTTGCCTTCTTCCAGATGCTGGTGCCGTAAGACTGGAAGAATAAGATTGGTTCTTTTCTCTGTCTACTTTATCCGTACCCTGTACGTAATTATTTTACATGTCTTACCAGATACTTTTTAAACAAATCCTTCCCACAATGCAAGGAGTTGTAATTTCTCCCTAATGACTGTGTGGCAGATTAAAGCGTGGCCTCTGTGAAAATATCAGACCGAGTCCGGGCCGTTCCGTACAGTACTTCACAAAGTCGCGCCTACCAGCCTGTCAGGCACCTGCTGGTTGTTAACAGGGAAAGGTGTCCCCCCACTACTGCACAGCGCTGTGTGATCCAGAGTGTGAAAGAAAAACGATGGCGTGTCAGAAAAACGCACGTCCTGCCTTCAAGGTCTTCGCAGGGGTGAAAAAAATCCTGGGAAAAAAATAGGTCGAACTGAAACGTAGTGTCAGGGTCCCGTTTGCGCTGCTCCAAACGGCACAGCCACTCTTGGACAAAAGCAGTTCAGTTTTCTCACCCTGTCTGTCACCGCCTCCTTCTGCACGTTCTTGTATGGCTCCCTGAACAAACACCATGCTCACTCCATGATGGAGGCGTGTTTGTCCTTCAGGGCAGCTGAAATGTTTGGGGATTTCTGGGAGGATGTTAACATAACCTCTGCAACAAACATCGCCCCTGTCGGATGCTAACATATGTTTTTGTCGTTTCTCCCTTCACAGATACGGAAAAATAGTTTCAACAAAAGCAATCCTGGACAAAAACACCAATCAGTGTAAAGGTGAGTTCTTTTTCCCCCACATGAGGCTTGTGTGATTGGTCAGGTATTGAAGTTTTTAAACAAACATGTGACCGAAGCAAGATAAAAGCAGTACCCTCTGACAGCACATCCCTTCCTTCCTCCATCGGCTGTTCAGGATGGTCCTTCACCTCATCTCCACCTCTGTTCCTTTGTCATTATATCCAAATCTTTGTTGTGGGGGGAGGGGGGGGGAGTCAATGCCATTGTCCAAACAGGCCAGGCATGATGCCTTCAAGACAAGGGTGTTGTACATGGCGTTCTGTGTGGCAGGTCGGAAAGTATGATGCAGCATTTTTCCGGAAGGTTCCTGTGGTGTTCAGGTTCACCCTTTGTTCCTGCAGTGAGAGGCACAGACAGCAGGGTTTTGAAAGGTGGCATCTAAAGTCAAACAGAATCATGAGTCACACAAGTTAGCACTGAACATCCGGCTCCTCCCTTTCTGCTGGAGAGCTCACCATCACTTTCTTTATAGTGCTTTCTCATGTCGGCCCAGTCTGGTCAAGTTATTACATTTTGGAGGGAGTTGCACGCATGCAATCAGTATTACGCGATGTAGACGAAATTCTCACCAAGGGTACAATGGGCATTCTTTTACCGAGATCTGAACTTGCAGATCTTCTGGCCGCAGTTCCTGTTCTCTAGCAGCCGAGCTTGGCTCCTTCAGAAGAAAACAAGAGCCACACGGGTGCCGTATGTTCGTTAGGTAGCCCCTGGTTATCTGTGCTTAGCAGGTGGCTTAGTCTCCAGCCTTCATTCCGTAGTTCAATTTCTGAGACGTCAATCACAGGCCTCCTGTTTTGCAAGTTCCGTAATTGCCTCGGCAGCTGACTTTTTGCACGCCACTTCGGGGCCTAGTGGTTTAGGAGCCACGTCTCCTTGAATCGATATCCTAGCTGGGGGAGGCTGGTGGGTCAAACGTGAAAAAAAGGAACCCATCCAATTAGAGTGCAGAAAGTGGGATTGCTTTGACCCCCCCGCCTTTGGCTGCCAGCTCCGCTCCTCTCAGCGACCTATGCTTCACTCCCCATCCCCACAGCAGCTCGTGTTAGTGGGAAACACTCGATTCAGTCGGCCGGCTCGCCGAAACAGCCCCGTGAACGGTGCAGAGAGATGAGGTCATGACCCACAGCGCACAACATGGAGCCTTAAATGGCCAGCCGTGAAACAAAAATGGAGTGAAGTAAACCCTTAAGCCCCAACGTAGACTGCCCCCCCCCCCCAGCTCTCTTTCCACAGTCAGCTAGATGCGTGAGGTCCTTAAGGTTGCAGGAGGGGGCGACGGTGAGTGGGGTCTTCACGCCTAACTTGTCTGGGAATGTAGCGTCGTTAAGATGCCGGAGGAATTGTTTCCCAGGCGCAGAATGTCGGCCCAGTGGCCGCGCCTATGCCCAGCTGCTCCGTAAGAGGGTGGAGGGCCTGGCAGCCCTGGGTTGGAAGGGCGGGGGCGGGAGGGGGAGTGCAGGCAGTCTCCCACCCCTCCGCTCCAGTGCCTAAGAGTCGAGCAGCAGAGCTCAACCGTGCCGTCACTGACCCATTAGAGGTGACACTCAGCCTCGTCACCTAATTTCTCACCTAACTTCCTGTCCAGGGTGCAAATTTCCTGATCAGTGTCCCATTTGCTAAAGCTCTGTCGCATGACATGCTTAAACATCCCAGTAAATATTCATAAACATCTATAAATTTGTAACTTTTATTACCCTGTAGCTTAAAGAAATTGAGGGACAAAAATATAAAGCCAACTTGTTTGTTTGAGATCCACGATGATTCACACTTTACAGTTACTTTATTATTCCACACCTACTTTAAAAGCAGTTAAATGCAACATGCAATGGCGACGTCTTCCTCCCAGATCCCTTCCAGATTTACATGTGTTGATAGGGTTTATCAACACATGTAAATGTCAAGTATCAGTAGAAAACTTGTCCTGGGTTCGAAGTATCAGCAAATGAATGAATCATTTAAATGTTAATGCTCTGCTTTGTTTGTCTGCTCGGATCCCTCTTTCCTGTATGGACGCTGAGACTCTATTTAAGCAGTGTTGAGATGGTTTTACAGTTAGGATGCTCTCTTTCCTTCTAAATGTTAATAAACCAATCAGACGAAGTCATTCCTTCTGACCAACCATGATGAAATTGGAACTTTAAGCTTCTGCATCATGGCTCCCTATTTGACTATATAGCTTCACTGGAAATCTGGGGCAAGTTTGAGTATCTATGCAATAACGTGGCCCCAGGAAGAAAGGAAAAGTTAGATTGTGCATGAATTTAAGCACGTGTGTCTTTATTTGCTGCAGGCTAGATGCACTTTACACTACAGAAAAGCTCTACACGACCTCACATATAATAGCAAACCCCACAAAGGTCTTAAAAAGCAATACCGCAGACATTAAAGCAGGACCCGGTCACCAAAGAGACAATTTTTCCTGAATGAGCTAGGAGGCTGAGGAAATGACTTCAGTGTTTGAAGGACTTCCATTTCCTCTGCTGGGAGATAACTCCGCGAGCGATATCCCCCCCCCGCCATCCCCGGCAGGGACCAAGGGAGTTGGTTTTATTGTGAAATTGTGAAGGTGATCAGCATTTATCTCAGATGGTTCACTGTTTTTTACCTTGTTTTGCTGACCAAGATGACTTTCAAAATGGTCCTTTTATTGCTTGGAGCAACTTGTCTAAGTCCATTTATGAAAGTGCGGTAATGAGTACCATGCTGGGTAAAAGTTTTCAGACTGGTGCCTTAGCGTCCCTATATTTTGAAAACATTATACTTTATATATTTGTAAGAATGGGTGGGCACTGACATCCTGCAGCAGGGTGAGGTCAGGTTATGTACGCTTCGGCATGTAGTGTGGGCAACCGATAAACTCCAAAAAAAACGCCCAAATCCCCAGCGTTTAATCCTGCCCCCCTCCCTTATGGCCTCCCTTAAGTCTTGTCTCCGGTATTCACGCCCAGACGCCAATGCCCGATCCCACCCCCTAGTCCTTTCCAAACCCCCATGCTCATTTTGCGTATTTCCTTTTGCGCCAAAGCTGCCACGGTCGTCATTTCATCTCTCCCCATCCCCCAGTATGTCCCTGCCCTTCCCCCCCCCCCCGTCAGGCTTCTGTCCTCTGCCTGCCCACAGCCAGTCTAATGTGATCAGTTCTTTAAAAACTTTCAAGATCAAGCCGAAGATTTTAAGATTCTGCTGTAAGAGACATTGCACTGAAATGCAAGTGAAAGCTAAAGATTTAAAACGGAAATACGTCGATTCCATTAAGTTTAGATCTTCAGCCTGATATTTAGTGCTGTTGGCAACAATTACAGGTACATTTGATTAATATGTCATTTTTGAGCATTAATTTGGGGCGGCATCCATTTTTTTTCATAGATCTGCACTTAACCCTGGATGTTTTTAGTTTAGATATTCAGGTCCTTGGCAACAAGGCATTTTAGTCTGAGCTTTGACATTCACTCTCTACTACTGAGGCTGTTTCAGTGCAGCTTTGTCCTTGAACTTCTACTCTGTTGTTCAAATTTGGGATCCTTCTCCTGTTTCCTCCTTGCCTGGCCGCCTTGATTTCTGGCAGCGTCTCCACTTAGCAGCATCTGAATAATACAGTATGCTTCACTTTGCTTGATTATGAGGTATATGAATGTTGTATTTGAGGTTCTGATCCGCAGGGCACAAGCACTGTAATCCGCACCTCCGTAGAAAGATTCCTGGTTGCGCTTTCCTGAAATGTAGAGCTAACTCAATATCCTGACAAAGGCAGGTTTTATAATGAAACCGCAGAGAATTACCATCATTATTCTGTCGCAGAAACATCACACACCACATTTTCATTGTTGAAACCTAAACTAGGAGACCCTGGAAGTACAGAGTCTTAGTCTCTCTTGATCTTCTTAAAGGTCCACCAGAGTTCCTGAAGGATTGGCTCTGACATCGCGCTCTCCTGTTGAGTCCTGCCGTCCATGTGTACTTACACATTCACGCATCCCATTGCCGTCTACATTTGCAAGTTGTGAGACCCAACACTTTCTAAGTCAATCAGTCGGCTTTGAAATGGGTGCTAAGTTCTGTGAGCTTTAGGGCAAACAGAGAATGACTGATGTATATCCCTACAGTGCATATTTACATACATTTGGGGTAAGCTCACTGTATTACATTTCAAACATATGAAATACGCTTCAGCTGTGTTTGCTCAATGCCCTGAGAAATAAATAAGCGGGGGGGAAAAAAAACAATTGCTGCAAAGCAATAACTCAGGCACAATGCAAGGCATTGCATAAAGGAACAAATAAGATAAATTTATGTTTTATGTCCTTTGTAAGTGAGTAAAGGGGAATGGGACCAATCTGTGTTTCCATCATCCGTTTCTTATTAGATGCCTTGGATATAAATGTTTAAAAATGTGTTTTTTTCTGTTATACGAGTTGCTGGTGAATTTGTGATTATGTTTTGCTGATGAGAATTTTTTATTTTTTTTCTCCTGGTGTCGTTCCCAAGTTGCTCCACAGTTCTAAGCTGGATTCTGCATTCCATGTCATCAAGTTAGTCAGTGTGATTTTGGGGTTCCGAGTTGCTTGTGAAATTCCAATACAGTCCGGAGTTCCTCTGGAGTCCCCAGTTCCCTCAGGCTCTATCAGTCATTCCAGCTCTATCAGTCATTCCTGGCTCAAATCCAAATGTTTAATTCGTGATCCATAAATAGCAGCCTGTCTCTGCATTCCTAAACTCAGACTCTGCTTCCCCATCCACTTCCTGCTGCCTGCTGTCCGCTGTGTGGCCCCACCTTGCTGGCACTGAAGCTCCCAGCACTGAATGCCTTGTAGAGGGACATGGCTAATGGGAGTTGGGTCAAAGACTTTCATTCACTCGCTTTTTTGGCAAAAAATCAAAAAGCACATCTCTTGAATTAATATATTGTCTTTAGGGCACCAGCAGAGGGCAAGTCATGTCTGCTTACCACGATTTATCTCAAGCCAGTTACCCCCTCTGAATGGTAATGGTCATGTCTCAAATTACCATTTGGAGAAATCGCTAAAGAACATGCGTTCTGCATATGGAACCACTTACGTGTTCTTTCACAGGAGCACAGCGATATCACGCACTGTACAGATGCCCCCAACATCGCATGCTTCATTGGTCTTGTTCAGACTTTGCCCTTTCATTCATGACCAGTTCATCATCTCTTTGATCACTGCTCAAACCATTCCCTTTGAATTTTGTTTTTCTCAGGGTCATCCTCCTGTTTTGTGTTTAATTACTATGATTATGCTGGATGAAGCCCCAGGACCCACTGGACATAAACAGGAAGTAGCTGCCATGTGTTGCCTGGGTGCTCCAGGAACATGCACACTTACACCCATGCTTTCTGGATATGAGGCTCAGTATCAGAGGGTTTCCTTTGGCTTTAACTCCAAGCAGCTCATGGCTTTCCGCTCTGGCTTGGTTAAGCTCTCATCCTGGAGGGTCAAACTGAATTCATCCAGAGGACATAATTACAGGCCTTTTGGTGTTACAATCAGGTGCTGCAGAATCGTTGGTTTATAGACAATGTTCCTTTCTCCTTTGGTTTATAGTTCAGTTTCCTTTTCTCTTTGTTTTATAGTTCAGGTTCCTTTCCCCTTTGTCTATACTTCTGGTTCCTTTCCCCTTTGGTTTATAGTCCAGGTTCCTTTCCCCTTTGGTTTATAGTCCAGGTTCCTTTCCCCTTTGGTCGATACTTCAGGTTCCTTTCCCCTTTGGTTTATAGTCCAGGTTACTTTCCCCTTTGGTCTATACTTCAGGTTCCTTTCCCCTTTGGCTTATAGACTAGGTTCCTTTCCCCTTTGGTTTATAGACCAGGTACATTTCCCCTTTGTTCTATACTTCAGGTTCCTTTCCCCTTTGGTTTATAGTCCAGGTTCCTTTCCCCTTTGGTTTATAGTCCAGGTTCCTTTCGCCTTTGGTGCATAGTTCAGGTTCCTTTCCCCTTTGATTTATAGTCAAGGGGGGTGTCCCATGAAGCAGGATTTCTCTGTTAGCTGGGTTAACTTTTGCTAGAAATAATGATCATCCAGTAAGAGTTTAGGAGAGGAGCATTCCTATTGGACAATCATGACCTCAAGCTTAAGTTAACCCAGCTAGCTGAGAAATCCTGCTTCGTGAGACGCCCCCAGGTTCCTTTCCCCTCTGGTTTGTATTCCTGGTTCTTTTCTCCATTGGTTTATAATCCTGCTTCCTTTCCCCTTTGGTTTAGAGTCCAGACTGCTCCCTGTTGTGAGTTTCACTTTGATGAGGACAATCAGCCATCGGTTACCCTTTTTGAATTTGAATTACCTCTAAGTCTTTACAGGAAACTTTTCATGTGTCATATACATATTGTTCTGGAAAGTGATTCTTAAAGTGCATCAAAGATTATTAGGGACAATCAGATGTCAAACTTTAACAGGATTCCTGGCCTCTTACTGGCTTCTGCTGTCAGAAGGCATCAGGATTGAATGAATTGCATTTTTATATTGGCTTTTGAATCAGGTGGCTGCTGTAATTTAAATAACAGAGCATTTGCGTGTTTATTTAATACACTTTGCCACAGTGCCAGAGTGGTGGTAACTATGTGGAGGTAAGAAAACAGCTCCAGTGTCAGTTTTGTTACAAACCCGGGGGCCACTCAAGTGCAGAATGGGTGCACCAGCAGCCTGATCGCCTTCACCTCGGGTTCAGCTCTCTTCCTTCACCATGCATTCTTCCAGGAACTTTGGTGCCTTCCTCCGGAGGCTGGGTGAGTGAAGGAACGCCATGTCTTTATTAAGGATCTTATTCTGCTCTAAGTTAATGCCGTCGGAGCACATGTGAAGGGGTGGAGAGGACCACCAGCTGAGCTAAGCTGAAAGGAGATGTCAAAACAGGAGAAGACAGGAAGTGAGGGTGGAGAGAAATCTTTGAGGCATTTATTATTCTTGGCAAGGGGGATAATCGGGACACCAGGCGCATGCAGGAAGTTAGTGACAAATAGACTAATCATGTGATTAAATCTGTCGACCTTCATGTATAGAAGCAAAAGGTACTTAAGTTGGTTGTTGGACAAATTCAACGACTCAAATTTGGGTTTCAAGCCTTGAATGTTATGTGGCCTTCAACACAAGTGGAAGTAGGAGTGGGTGTTGCTTTTGTGATGGACGCAGAGATGGGCAGGGTTGAGCTGAGGATCCATTGTGAATGGTGAGAGTTCCTCGAGAGTGAAGGGTCAGTCTCCCTCCAGTTTTCTGGATCAGTGTCCCAGGGGTAGGGCTGCTGCATGAGGACAAGGATACCTTCCCAGGCTGATACGTTCTGCTGAGAATGTGGGATGGAGTGTTTTCCACCTTCTGAGAGGCATCTTTCACTATCTCCCCAGGGACCCTTGCAGGGCCCCATTCCATGACCACTTTGATGCACCTGCAGCTTGCCGCAGTGCTAATGCTGAAGCTGTGGACCACTTCGATGGCAACGTGGTCAGAGGTCTCCAACCTAGAGATGGCATCTCAACATAAGAATTACTCGAATTACTCCCTGCTGCAAAAAAGTGCACCTTGGCAATGAGGACATTTCCAAGAATCTTGTCTCATTTTATAGCTAATAAAGTGAAACATCCCCAATTGTAGGCACTGGGTGAAATGTAGGTTTGGGGAAGATTCCTACTACAGGGAAGAGATCCAAACCAGGCTTGGGCTGGCTCCGTACTTCCCAGAATGCCACCTGGCTATTTAATACCTCAGCAAAAGCCCTCTGGATCCTTTCCTTCGTCAGTGCATAGTAAGATCTCCGGTCTTTCTCCGCAATACAAAAATAAGCAAACATTTCCCACCCGCCTGGGGACCCAAAGAGCTGCTTTCCTTTATCCTGTGGGGCTTAAATAAAACCACCAACAGCAGCATGGATGACATTGCTGCCCCTGTTTAAAATACATTTCAAGACTCTGCTTCTTTCGGTTATTCATGGACATGCTGGTGACAAGGGCAGGCTTACAAAACCGCTCTGAAACATTTAGCGGCTGAGCTGCATGCCGAGAGCCGGTCAGTGTGAGGGTCCACATGCTGTGCAGTTTTCGAACCCATTAAAGACCCATAAAAAGCACAGAGCGAAAAGGACTACATGAAGTAAACAACCCTATTCATCAAACAGGCTGCCAGGCCCCCTTCTCTTAATCAATTACAATTGCTTATGCATAGCCAGAGTAGTGCCACCTATTGACTGTTCATTGTCAATGTTTTTTTAATTTTGCACGGCTTGTTGATGCCAGCAAAGATGTGTATTCAGGTCCCTTGGGCCTGGGTTTAGCATTCAGTCATAGCCCTGCTGACTTCATGCCTGTCTTCATCTAACCCCCCCCCCCCCAGCTGACAGCTAGCGCTCTGATAAAATGAAAAGGCCACAGACTGAGGTTAGGAAGGTGCAGTCATTCTGTGTGTATTTTTCATAACCTGTGTCACTGAGGTCACATGCTGTTGTATTAGAAAGGTGTATTTCCCCTGGTAAGGAACATGGACACTCGTAGGGTTACGTGTGACAGCCGGATCGTGAAGGAAGCATGACGGTTATTTTCTGATTTTTATAAAGACACCAATGACAGCTGTGAGACTCCCATTACAGTGGACCTGCATGTCTCCGTTTCCCTGGAAAACAAGTCGCGTCAGAAAAGCTTTTAGTCGCCGGCTGTGGGAATGCGTGGATGTGGCGCTTTCATTGTAGTGCTGTGTATTGTGTTTTCTGTGTACAGGCACTCCTGTGTGTCTGAGTGACAGGATGCGATGGAGCCATGCCGATCTGTGGACCTCATCGCTTTCAAAGTCTGCCCGAGAGAGCTAACAGATTTCTGTGTGCAACATTTATAATGTGGAGGACATAATGTTAATGGTCAAAAAACAACCTGTTATGCTTGCTGCCGCTAAACTGTTAGCAAACTATTCAATGTAAAAGTACTATGAGCAGTGTAAGAGTTAGAGTACAATGAGCAGTGTAAGAGTACTTTTTACAGTGTAAAAGTAAGATTGTTTTTGAGTACTCAACACTGTTAGAGTGAGGTTACTTTTAGTAGTCACTCGTGTGTACATTGCATATCCCCCCCTGACCGTCCATGTTCTCTGACAAAAACAACATACAAAGGGTTTGGGGGGGGGACAGTAGACTCTCTTCATTCCAGAGGAATGCCGGGATAGCGACAGACGATGGACGCCCCCACCAGTTTGGGAGCATTTTGGGCCGTCTCTAAGTGCCCAAATTTCACGCTTCATTACCGAGGTTATTGCTGAGCATGGTGTAAAATAGGATTATTAAAGACACCAGATGTAATAGCTTGCACAAACAGACTGCAGGTGTGGCCGGCCTACGGAAATCTCATAATTTGCAACATTTATAGAGTAGTTTGGTGCTAAACGTAGGCAGAGATTTATTATATGTAATAATATACATGATGTGCTTAAAGAAAAGTCCAGAACTTGAAGAGGTATTCTGCTTGCATGGTTTATAATAGCACATTGTTCTCCAAATGGTTAAAGGGAGTTTGAGCCGGCCTGTGCCTCCGTGTGGGCTGCTGCTGACAGCCGCGTTTCCATAGTAATGTCAGAATCTTCCAGGTAAATCCTCCCATAAGACCCCGAACAAAGCCAAAGCCGTATCTGTTTAGCGGATAAGTGGCAATGGAAATAAACTCGGAAATGGCGGCGCAGACTGACGGCCGGTACTAAACTTTGCTCTGCACTACGGGGTTCCGTGGACAGCCACTTCCGCTCCTCCCCCTCCCGTACCGTTCATCTCTGACATGCTCTCCCCATGTGTCTGCATGCCATTCACATTTTTCTCGTCTTCTATTCACATTATCTCAGCGGCTGAAGGGGATCGGTGAAAAGCAGCGGCCTGGTCATTAGTGAGGCGGCGTAGGCTCCGCCGCAGCCCTGCAATGTTTGGCCTCGGGGCCTCGACTAGCGATACCGCTGCCGTTTACCCCAAATGACCCTGGGCGTGCTTAATTCCTCCGAGGGTGCGGACGTGAGAGTGCACGTAGGAGAGCGAGACTCAGCTAGGAATGGGGTCAAGCACTTAAGAGCGCTCACGGCACAGATTTGAAATCGGGTTGGAATATTTGGTAATTAGCCGGCCCGGACGCCTCTGGCTCAGGCTCAGGCTCCGTAGCTCCATTTTTATGCTCTCCATGGTGGTGTGGCTTTCCTCTGGGCCCTCTGCTTTCCTCCCACCGTCCATGCATCTTAAGGATGCCCCCTGCTTTGTGGCCTGTGCTTCCTGGGTGAGGCTCTAGGCTCACCGCAGCCTGGTAGTGTGGATCATGGAATGGATGGATGGCTGTCTATCACACCAGGCTGGTTCTGCAGTGTCCATTGTGGGCAGGGCTGGGGGACAGTGTCAGGGGGCATAGCCAGAATGTCTGTAACACAACATGCTGTTTGTCAGGCGGTGGCCAGATTTCGGAAGGTGAGCTAATAACGGGATGCCCCCCTTCCTTCCTATGAGATCACCAGTGACCAACACTGTCACCAATGGGCTCCCAAAATGACAAACATATCATTTATGGAGTGTGTGTTTGTACGCATACAACACCCCACCACTGCTAATTATCTGTAGTCCTATGACACCTTAAGCACTAATTTCTTATAAACCTTCACATTGATCCACTGCCCACAACTGCTCTTACTGGGACTGGTTAAATGGTTCTTCCAGTGATGTCCATCACTACGTGTGGATGACGACTGCGGTAGGAAGGGGGCGCTCACCGTCTGTCCGTCTCTCTCCCTCTGTCTGCAGGCTACGGCTTCGTGGACTTTGACAGCCCGGCGGCAGCTCAGAAGGCCGTGTTGTCACTCAAGGCCAGTGGTGTGCAGGCCCAGATGGCCAAGGTAAGGGGCTCCGGGGCAAGGCGGGGATCCACAGGGGTCCACTGGGTTGAGCAGGGACCCCCACTAATCCTGCTTAGCAGTGAAATCAGATGCTGGGGTTTTAGGCCGTCCCGGTGCAGACGATGGTGATGATGTCAGCACTTCTGTTAAAAGTCGATGCGAGGCATTGCAGGAATGCTGTTCTGGAGTGGAAGCATTTATAAGATATACGTTCATAAAGACACGGTGAAGTTCATGTAAGCAGTAAATACGGAGAGTTTATGGTTCATAGATGTGCGAAGGGAGTGGTGTGTGGCTTGGGGGAGCATGATAAGCGGGGGGGTGGATGGATGGATGCAAATAGTCATTTCTGCATACGGCTAGTAAATAATATGCCTCCCCTGCACTGAGCTTTACAATATGATGTCACTGATGATCACGTGTGGCTCCGGAAACTTCTTAATGAAATGGATGCAGAGAGAGAGC
>JAODLD010000052.1:3639481-3650746 GCA_026781065.1 Mormyrops boulengeri | reverse complement strand
TTTGGGCCCTTATCTTGCCCAAACGCCTCCCACGCATGTACACACCCCCCCCCCCCCCCGTCCCCCCCCGTCCCCCTACCGCCCATGTGACACGTCCGCCACAATCTTTTAGCAAATCAATGGTAATGAAACCTTACAGAGGAATGCATTGACATTTATGTAGCTTATTAAAACAACGGCGCCGCGAGGCACGTGATTGAATGGGCCGGCTCTGCCGCATGCCCTGTGACCCCCCCCCACCCGCGCCTCAGGCTCAACGGCACACCCAAGAGCTCTGGTTTGAATAAAAGTGTTGTGATGGGTTGGGATTAGCACCGGGTCCTGCGACTTGTGGTGGTTTGGGTGGGGGGCCTGAATATATGGGACTCAAGACCCGGTTTGGTTCCAAGTGTAGGGGTAGATGGGGCTGGTGCACCTGGGCCGGAGCTGACCATGGGCTGAGACTGACCCAAAGCCGGTGGCTCAGAATGAATCTGCTAACTCCTGGGTTTTCAAAAAGACGTTTCAGTAACTTTGTGCCTGGATCCATCACTCTGAATCACCCTGACTGGGATGATCAATCAAACAGTCAAACTGAGACACACACCCTCCACCCAGCTCTCAGAATCATGCGGAAAATAAGCCCAGCTGCACAAATGAACAAAATGCTGGAGTAAAATGTGACCTGAGATTGGCACAGTAGGGGAAAGATGGTCCACAAAACAGCTAAAATTACTCCAAATGATTCGACGTTGGGCTACACGCCACAGGCAGAATTTAATCAGATACTGGTGGCTTGCCTCTAACAGCAGACGAAAAAGCTGGCATCTCTGCATGTAGCTGATTTTCCCCAAGCTTCCGGAAGCTTCTGCGTGAGCTCTGTCGTCTTCTGTCAGCTCGGCATAGACGTGCAATGTAATAACAGCAATGCTCTGGAGACCTGCCAGTCACCCCTTGAAGGAACCCAGGGTCAGATCGTCACTCAGACCGAAATATTTCGCAAAAATGCAAGACTCCCCTATTGTTGGTAACAGGTGATGGGGGACCATTATAATCACTAGTATCGAGCCTGTTGGAGAGGTACTCAACACCTTCGAGACTCCAGGTTACATGGAACACTCCTTATCAAAAGACAGGTGTGGGTTTTCTTCTCTTTCCTCTTCTTCTCTGGCTCCTCCCATGAGGCACTGCTCTTCTCCCCCAGGGCATGCTGGGTAAGATGTTCCTGCATTTGAGAGGATTGCTCTAAACTGGGAGTAATGGCTGTTTCAGGGAGCCGTTCTGTTAGTAGTGCCTGTGCTGGTGTCTGCATACGTGTGTCAGAGCTGTGATGCCAATGAGGATCAAACACGCATCGGTATAATCTGCTGGGATTGCTGAGCAGGAGAGCTACAGCAGTGAAATAAGCATCCACCTCCCCCGCTTCCCAGCTATCTGTCTCCATATCCATTATCCGTGTGCATTCATACTGGACTGCAAAGTCCCGACCAGAACTTCAGAGTGTCCTTGTTAGTCGTGTGTCAGATTAGTGTGTATTACATGTGGTGGCCTTGCCTGTCATGGCACTGTCCGCACTCACATGTGTATGTGTATGTGCGTATGTGTGTATGCATTCATGCGTCTGTGTTCACTCATCTCTCTGTCTATGCGTCTGTCTCGCAACCTTTAAATCCCGGCTTTGGGCGTCCTCTGTCGTCACATAGACGCACGGACGCGGCGGGAGCGCCGGCCAGCTGCCGCCACTGGGCCCCGCTGACAGCTTCCCAAAAGTGAGCGATGGCTTCCTGACAAACCGGGTGCCAGTGAGCTGTTTGGGGACGATGCGGAAATAGCTGCGGGTGGGGCAGGGCTGGAAACTCGTGGAGGGCGGCCTTGAGACGCGGATGGTGGAGCTTTACCTGCCAGCTGGTCCGGCTTGACCCTCCGGACAGAACGTTCGTGCCAGGAACGGACGCCAGGCTGGGCTTTCCTCTCACAACCGTGGCCCTTGACGGAACCCCTCGCTTGGGATGAGGGCCCAGCCCCCATACAGACAAGCAAACAAAAGGGACACACGCTGGAGTGGGCCCTCAAAAGATCGCCAACGCCCGAATGGAAGCCAACAATAGCCGTCTGCCAAAAAAACAGGAAGCGGTGCCCGGATGTGCATTTAACTCCCAGCTGTTTGCATGCCACTACAGGCACCTCTCTAGCCACACCCTGGGGGCGTTGGCAACTGGTGTCTGTACCCGGCCAGTGACGATGGCCGTTGTGTACCTGGCTCCAGCAGGGGGCACTCTCATAAGCCAAAATGATGTCCCTCGTTCACCTCGCCATGAAACCAGCCACAGGGTCACGTCTATAAACTGTCACTGTGCTAGTGCAGTCTCAGCCCTCCGGCACAGGAAGTCAGTTTGGGCTGGGCCGCTCTCTGTTATGTCAGCAGGTGTCCATCATCCCTTCATGCTTACGCGGAAGCTGCAGCTTGTGTGTTTCAGAGGATATTTTGCCATGCTGGTCAGGTTAAGTACCATGCCAGCCTAAAAATGCCAACTTAACAACAGCACCATATAATGAGGTGCGTATCCTCTGAGGCGTAAACACTGTTGTCGCTATGAATGCCCTTTGAATGACATTGAACATCTATGGTTGCCCACTAGGGGGTGCTCTTCTTTTATACACAACCTCAACAGAATAATATCAGCTTGATATATTGCATAATTAAAAAATTTTATTTAATAGAAAATGAAAAGTGCTGGAAGCAAATGTACTCCTAGGTTGATCACGGAGAGTGTTGCTGGGAAGTGAATGTTGTTTGTTTTTATCTGAGGGAGAGCGCCTCTCTTTTTGTCCTGTCTGTCCTCACATAGCACGTTTTACCCCTCCAGTCTCTGTCCTCACATAGCAGGTTTTACTCCTCCAGTCTTTGTCCTCACATAGCATGTTTTACTCCTCCAGTCTCTGTCCTCACATATCACATTTTACCCCTCCAGTCTCTGTCCTCACATAGCAGGTTTTACTCCTCCAGTCTTTGTCCTCACATACTGTAGCATGTTTTACTCCTCCAGTCTCTGTCCTCACATAGCACGTTTTACCCCTCCAGTCTTTGTCCTCACATAGCACGTTTTACCTCTCCAGTCTTTGTCCTCACATAGCATGTTTTACTCCTCCAGTCTCTGTCCTCACATAGCACATTTTACCCTCCAGTCTCTGTCCTCACATAGCACATTTTACCCCTCCAGTCTCTGTCCTCACATAGCAGGTTTTACCCCTCCAGTCTCTGTACTCACATAGCACATTTTACCCCTCCAGTCTCTGTCCTCACATAGCACGTTTTACCCCTCCAGTCTTTGTCCTCACATAGCATGTTTTACCCCTCCAGTCTCTGTCCTCACATAGCACATTTTACCCCTCCAGTCTCTGTCCTCACATAGCATGTTTTACCCCTCCAGTCTCTGTCCTCCCATAGCACGTTTTACCCCTCCAGTCTCTGTCCTCACATAGCACGTTTTACCCCTCCAGTCTCTGTCCTCACATAGCACGTTTTACCCCTCCAGTCTCTGTCCTCACATAGCACGTTTTACACCTTCAGTCTCTGTCCCAGTGAATGTAGCTTTTCCCAGCTTTTCTGCCCCTGGCCCCCCAACAGGGATATCGACAGGAAGTGATGAAAAAAGAAGGGTGGGCAAAAGCGAGGACAACCTGCAGAGATGTAATAGCGAGAGAGTCTTCAGGAGAATGGAAAACAGTTGGTTTCAGAGACACTTCAGCGCGGCTTGCCAGGATTCGTGTTTTTGACCAATAGCCGGCGTACACGTTACCACCAGAGCCACTTTATTCGTACTGGAAGGATACGGTGTTGACGGTAATTTAATGAGACAGCTGGGGGATATTCGCTGTGAACGCCAGCCAGGTGTCACTCAGTACCACTCATACCTCCTCCGCCTCATGGTCCAGATCGAGCGCTCATATGGTGCAGAGACGTATAAATCAAGACGTCCCAGTACAGCTACACCTTGTATGGGAAAAATCCCCAGGCCAAAAGCTTGTTCTGTCCATAAAGTAAAATGTACACTTCAAACAGTGTTCTCCCTCCAGAAGAGCAAGTCCTACCAGGCACTCATCAGACTCATTAGGATGAAAGGTGTTTGACTCTCCGAGGGCGGAGTGGCCATCTCCTCCCCACACATCACTCTGAAACAGTTCCCGCGGTAACGGCGATTCGCTCGAATAAACACATGCCACCGTCACGCAGAAGCTGCCGTGCAGATCGGCTTTTGACTGAGGCGATCAAGGAATCGACCCTCCTTAAACAGGGTAGTCAGATTTCACGAGATGCATGACATCGAGCGCCACGTCGCTCGTGGACATCGATATACCCTTGCCAAGATTACCAAGGCTCGTCTTCATTACTGCTCTCAGAGGGGGCTCTGGCTTTGATATTGAAAACAGCACCGGAACAAAAGAGGTTGCTGGAATTCAAATGGGAGCCTTTTAAAACCTTGCTGGTAATGAATCCTTCAAGTTCACGCAAAACCCAGTGTCTTTCCATTTTTTCAAGAATTAGTATGTAGCGTCTTCCCTCCAACAAAGCTGGAGGGAAACATACACGAGGATCCACAGTGTTTGATTCACAAATATTACTTTATTAATGAGATGAAGTCGGCCATTTTATTAATATGTATAACACTGAGAGACTTTGTGCAAACAGGCAAAACATGAATTCTTTAGCATCTGCTAATAAATATTTGTTTGGGGTTTCACAACTTCCTGACCACCCAGGTCATAACGTACAGACAGCGTACAGGCACAACATATCATTCCAGGAAAAGAAATCATTTGGATGCTGAAAAAAACGTTACTTAAGCAGCCTAAAAATGGCACTATCACCCTGCTATGCGTGTCCTGGTCCTCGCCAGTTTATCATTCAGCAGTGTGGCTACAGTTCAGTCCTATTCTGATAATGAAAGTTAGAAGAATCAATGGAATGCCTGCTTCATGATTGTACATTTACCGAAAAATATCCTGTTTCTCTGTTGTTTTTGCAAGGCAAATGTTGAGCAAGCAGGAATGGTATGATGTTATCGACAGTGTCAGCATGTGCGCCGTCCTTACTCTCCCTCCTGGCCTGTGACAGTCGCGATTTCTCACATGACTTACATATAGAAGAGTGCAAAATGCGGATTCAGCACAGCAGGTCACGGGGGACGCCTCTCCATCATGTCACACGCTTGCCGATCTTGCACGCAAAGCTCGGGAATGGCTGCAGGGACGTCAGGAGCACAAACCTGTGATTCCAAGTTGGAATTTTGAAGGTGAGCCTGTCGCGTGGTGTTACTCCAAGTTGCGCATCCAGTGGCCTGCGTGCCTGGTGAGGTTAAAGCCCGGGACACAGTGATTAAACCTTGGCGAGGCTTGGCCGACAGGCGCGACGTGGCGTGGCTTTTTGGGGCCCTGCTGGATCCTGCGGCAGCCGGTTCACCTGCAGGGTGGCACGGGTCCCAGCGCAAGGTGAGCGTCTGTCCGCAGCAGCGGCCGTACTTTCAGCTTATACTGCAGAAATGCTGCCTGTTCCCCAGTGCCACACGCGTCCTCTGACGTTTCCCCCTGCCTCAACAGCTTCCTCTGACTTCCGCCATTTTGTTCTTAGCGATGGCTGCCACTGGCTGAAGAAAGGTGCGTGGGCAATGTGGACACCCAGTCATCTGGCAAAAGACCAGTCACACAGAGTCATATGACCCCTGAAACTGGAGTCATGTCTATTGTTTACTTAACTTCTACTTCCTGTGCATGCTGTCTCTACTTCCTGTCTATTCATCACATGGATGGAACTTGCTGGAAGAGATCAGAGATGGGTTTTCAGTTTTCAGTCTGCCTAATTGCTTCGGTGAAGCTATAATTAGAGGGCAGACTCACCTGGCGAATGAACCGGGAAGACGAAGCTTACCGTGAAAGTGTTCAGCAGATGAGTAGACTTCACATTTTCACGTAATCACATGCCATAAATGAGCATGCGCAGAATATTTATTGGTACAGTTTTACATTTTGACACCCACAGTGGTGGGTATGAAATCCGTATGTCTGCCCCCCCCACCTGCAAGACCATGTGACTCTATCCATGCCCTATGCCAACCAAGCTCCTGACTGTGCTGCTTTTGCCATGATTTCCATGCCACCTTTCCTGAAGAGTGTTGCCAGAGATCTCGCAACCCCGGGGTACTAAACAACCCAGAGTTCACATGCAGGTTCTGGCTCACTGTGGAGAGCTGGAGAGAGGCATTTTAGCCATGTTTAAGGGCTGCCTTTGATCTCAAATCCACATGGTGGCCACCGCCCCTTTAAACAGGCAGGCGGGGAAGGTTTTCAATAAACATTTTTCTGAAGAATTAAGGCCTGGGAGGGACGTGGCGGCAGAGCGTAATGAGCTGGCGGTGACTGGGGAGCACGCCCGCCAGCTCAGCTCATCACGCCCACGCTAGTCTAATTGCCTTCAGTAACAAAGAGGGAATTTATTAGGGGGAGGAAGGTGGGCTGCATATAGGGCATCAGGAAGCGAAAACCAGACAGACGCCATCGGGAAAGGGGCACGAAGACTCATCACTGTAGGCTGAGCATCAAGTTAAAGCCAAGGGTGGTAGAAATGATGGTCGAATGAAAGTAGGTCCTGAAAGGCAAGTCAGGGTCCTGCAGCTGGAACAGGTGATTCCTGAAACAGGGCGTTTCAGTAGCGCCCAGCCGATACGGCAGGGGGCAAACAGAAAGCCTCTCCCCCCCAACCCCACCTCGGAACCTGGCATGTGCCTCCTTCCCATAAGCAATGCCATGACATGGGGTATTTAAGATGGACACGACTCAGCAGATGAAATGTGCAAACAGAGGACATTCAATGGGGAGGGGGCTGAACGTCGTCTCCATCTCTGCATTTAAGTCATGAATGTTGGGTTTGGGCTGAGAACGCTCAGGATGGGTTCTGGTCTCGGTTTTCACCCAAGTCGCACATTACCAGCACAGCTTTCCAGCTGCATCCAGAGTGCTTTTCATCGCTGGTTTCCGGGCTCATTGCAGAAGCGGCCCGGTCCGAGTCTCCCCCGACTGTAGGGGCCTTCACCTGCTGTCCCTCATGGCTCAGCACGAACCATTGAGGGAGGGGTAATCGCTAGGCTGGGGGCATCCCTGGGTGGGGCACAGTCAGGATTTCTGTTACAAGCTTATGCAAAGATCATGCAGCCCGCTTCAGAGCTACTGTTAGCTCTGTACAAAATCTGTCTTCGAAAAGCATTACTATGAAGGCTTTGGGTGCGGAAGACACCATTAAATGACTTATTTATGGCATTTTGATATTATGAGACACATTATGGGAGCATTTTTGGATAGAGTGTCAGGTGGCACAATGTGAATGTTGCGTGTAATTTTTTTTTGCACTGGTGTGTGTGTGTGCGTGCGTGCGTGTGTGTGTGCGCACACGCCATTCTCCATGCACAGTGAAGACGTGCTTTTTCCGTTGTCCATGCAGGCCATCTCCTGCCAGCTGATCCCACTCGGAAAAGCCCCATGGCTCTGTCTGCATTCCCTTCCAATGGAGCCTGCATCATCTGACTCCGGTTATTCTAATTATAGCAGCCGGAGGATCTGGGAAACAGTGGGGGTGGGGGGGACCCATCACGCAACCACATGTGGCCCAAACCGTGGTAGTCAGCACCGCAAGGTTTTTTTTAACGCCTCCACGGCAACTGAGATGAAGGCCACGAAACTTCTGCTGTGAGGGTTTGTATGGCTCAAGGATGGGGGGGTCCTGTTACAAAAAGGCTGGCATATGCTTTAAGCCCCCCCCCATCCCAAGGGACTTGGCATCCATCTGTCTGCCATCCCATCCATCCAATATAATGTTAATGTGTCTATGGTCTATAAAACACACTGAAAATGGAGCACATGACTGCTGCTCCTGGCTGACTCACCCCATTGGTTCTTCAGAAGATCACCTGACCCTCCATAGGCTTCCAGTGGGTCCAAAACACCTCTTAGTTTGTAAGCCACCAATTCCTTCTATATCTTTCCATAAGCTGTTCTGAGTAATTTCTCCTGCATGTTATGCTCAAACCTTTGAAAGGAGCTCTGTGCAGTCCCACCTGGTGCCAAACGCGCTCAGAAGGGCTGGGAAGATGATTAAAAGCAGAACTTAATAAACCAGCATGATGGCCATCTGGACTGGGAGCATCTTCGCGACCATGCCTTCACTGGCCATCGATTTTCAGTGGTGATTGACAGCAACCACTGACCAATGACGTCGCTGTTAGAAATTGAATGATCTGGTTGGCATGGCAGCACAACGGCATGGTGCTCACTGGGCTCCACCAGTGACAGAGTTGTGGGCACGGATGGGGGGCAAATCCATGTGGACTTGGCATGGGCACAGGGATTGATCTGGACAGGTCATTCAAGGCAAGGATGGGATAGTTTGAAACAAACAGAAGGGGGGGGAGGAGGCAAGCCAAAAATAATATAGCTGTTTTGGCAAAAAGGAAGAATCCAAATGGCATACGGGTGTTTGGCTGTGGAAAACGGAATACCAGAACAAGCTGGTACCAGTGGGACAAACAGAACACACCCAGCACAGGACGAAGGCTGTGGAACCAGTGAACCCAGCCAATCGCGGTCACGTGACCAAAACTAGTATCCAATAATACCACAGACCAACTTTCTGGAAGTCGGATTAATTTTAAAACAAGGCCGAGCTGGGAAGAGGACCCTGCAGAGGTGTCCGCTTCATTCGCCAGCTGCTCCTGGTCTCCCGCCTGTGTGCAGAAGCCGAACAGGAAAAGTCTTCAGGGGACGTTGGCGTAAAACTCGGGCGTTGCTTTCATCTGCCTCCCCCTTCTGTGTAATGTGTCCATGTGAAGGCTCTTGCTCGCTTCTGGTAGCTACTGGGGGGTCAATCACTGTCAGTCATTAAAGCCCCATAACAACATTGTGAAGCAATATCACAGTGTGTCAAAATGGCATAAAATTATTTACAGTGATGCTCTAAGGAATGGTGCCTTCTAACAGACTGCTGAAAGGAATGAGAAGATTTCAGAGAAAAGCCATGGTGATTAGCTTTGCAGAGTTTATTTGGTTTCTGTTCCTGTTTATATGATGGGGCTTTGGGAGAAGCGTTGAGATGTGAGCATCAGGAGCAGGACAGCTGGTCTGTCTGTCATTCTTTTGGCAGCCTCTTTGTCTGCAAGACATGTCTGTTGGTCTGTCTGACTGACCAGAAGGACAATTGTGTGTATAATACCTCCTGAGACAAAACAGTGATTTGACACCCATCACCAGAGCTATGTATCCATTCATTTGGGTTCCTTTCATTCAAACCCCCCGCAACAGTGATGTGGCAGTCAGTGGCGGTGTTTACAGCTAGTGAAATCATGCATTTCCATATGGCCCCCAAGGTTTGTTGGCCATAAATAGTCTATCCATCTACTGTCTGAAAGCACTTATCCTATTCACAGTCGCGGGGAGTTGGGAGCCTATGGGCACAAGGCAGGGAACAACCCAGTATGCACCCCTATGAGCAATTTGGTAACTCCAGTTAGCTTCAGAAACCAGCGTACCCAGAGGAAACCCCACAACAGCATGAGCAGGACATGCAAACACCACACAAATGGAACCTGGCAGTGACTTTAACCCAGATCCCAGAGGTGTGAGGTGACAGTGCCAACCACTGTACCACCATGCTGCCCTGCCATCAATAGTCACTGCACTAAGTATTAAATAAACACACTGCTTATTTATGAGGTGCTGAAGCAGCATGTTCTGCTAACCAGTTAGCTGGCTACAATCTTTTGATTCTACTTGCTATTTGCTTATTTTTTTGAACATCTGACTGACTTTTTGAGTGGGGGCCCAGAAACAGCAAACCCAGGCCTGGCAGTGGTCACATTGACGCGTATTTGTGTCTCTTTCTTCTCACCACTCTGTTAATGGAGCAGTCATTTAAACACTTAGCATTGAAGCGATTCTATTTGAGTGACAGTATGTGTGGGTGGACATACAATAAAATACTAACATTTATGGCGAATTCAGTGTTGACAGTTATTGTAGGGTCTTGGTGAACAATCCAGGTAATTACTGCTACGACGCCTTGAACAGGATGGTGAATCAATTCAGCTCAACTCAGATATGTGGCAAAAATCGACGCACTGTCACTGGTCCACCAGAACTGCCAGCAAAGTGGCATTTAGGTCTCCTTGTAATGTAGAGGTCAGAGGTCAAGGAACGGTACCAAATCGACCATTACGTCTCATTGCAGTGTCTTAACCTCGAGGACTTGATAGCCCTCGATGACTGAGTATTCCTGTGTATAGTATTACCATGGCTTTACTTTGTTTTAGATTAGATGCACTTTACTGAACCCATATGGACATTCTTTGTAAAACAAATGGCTTTTTTCTTTACCTGTGATTCTTACATGTGGTTAGTCTTTTATTCCCATTTGAAGTGGTTCCTTTTGAGCCAGTAATAAGCAGCTATCATGCTTCCCCACGGCACCAGCTATGGGATCAGTTAGTGTTCTGTGGAGGGTGTAAAGTGGTCGACGGCAGCCAGATCGCAGCGAAGCGTGCTTTTCTGCAGGGCTGCGGCCCGCTGGGAGACCATTGGCCTCCTGCCTCTCAGATCTGTCGTACCGTCTCCACTAGATTTCTCCTTCATGCTCTCAGGAAAGTTCCTCTGGAGTCCTGTCTTTCTTTGATTAGTTACCAGAAGTATAAAATCAAATAAATCATGTTTATCTGGGGATTTAGTTTGAAGCCATTGAACTTTCCAGGGGAACAGGAGCTTGATGAATCAAGTGTTCAGTCATGAAAAGGTTGGTCACTGCTTTTATTAGACACCATGTTCCTCAGCCCAGACACCATGTTCCTCAGCTCAGGCACCATGTTCCTCAGCTCAGGCACCATGTTCCTCAGCTCAGGCACCATGTTCCTCAGCCCAGGCATCACGTTCCTCAGCCCAGACACCATGTTCCTCAGCCCAGGCACCATGTGCCTCAGCTCATACACCATGTTCATCAGCCCAGGCATCATGTTCCTCAGCCCAGACACCATGTTCCTCAGCTCAGGCACCATGTTCCTCAGCTCAGGCACCATGTTCCTCAGCCCAGGCACCACGTTCCTCAGCTCAGGCACCACGTTCCTCAGCCCAGGTATCACGTTCCTCAGCCCAGACACCATGTTCCTCAGCTCATACACCATGTTCATCAGCCAAGCCAACATGTGACTCAGCACTGACACCATGTACCTCGGCTAATCCAACAGGTTCGTCACC
>JAODLD010000052.1:3574001-3590416 GCA_026781065.1 Mormyrops boulengeri | reverse complement strand
CCTAATTTAGTTTTTTGAGCTGTTGTGCCTCCCCCCCCCCCCACCCAGTAGCTCAGACCATAGCACTATCCCAAAACCTCCACACAGATCATTTGTTTTTCACATCGTTACATTCCCTCAAACATACAGTCATGGTCGTAATTATAATACATATTGTGGGGCTCCACCCCAGAATTTGGATGTGCTCATAATCCCCCCAGTATATATTATAATTACAGCCCCCCCCCAAAGGTGACTGCATGGCTACAACCTTACATGCAGATAAAAAAAAAAAAAAAGTGCCGTGTTGTATGAAATTCTCTATTTTGTTTTAGATTTTGTTTTGAATAACATCATCTCTCCTAATCGAGTGAATCGAACTGTTCATGCCAAATTAAACTGAAGGCGTGGGACTCACTATCATTTCCCACCACAGTTTCTGCCATTTTCGTATTGGACAATTAAGTAAAGTCTTTTTTAATCGATGCCAATTTCAAAATTACTACTATTTAAATAAACAATTGAGTAAATTATACCAGCTTCTATAATTTATTATTATATTTACAAGTTATCTAATTTAATGGGTAACCTAAGTGAAAATCCATTGATAGAAATAATGTGCATTTCAATTATTTAGGGACCAAATACAGATGAGACTGCAGAATAAAATGTATCCAAATGCGTCTGGTCTTTTAAGGTTTATAACAATGCAGTTACATTCATATTGACCATCTTCTGGACGATCGCCTGTAACATCGCCATAACTGAGTTGAGGCCAGGCTTGCTGCTAGACATAAAGCTCTGTGGGGCCGGCCCACCCCCCATTACCCATATCGTTTTTGAAAGCTGAAAGTGAGATTTTACTGAGGCGCAGCACATAAATACTGGGGCATTGGTCCCAGTAAAAGGGGTCTAGTGACACCCATGGTTGGGGCATATCGTACATCATCATAAATACTGATAAGGAATCAGGGGCGGGAGGGTATCATACTGAAAGATTAACTTGACTTGTGAGAACAGGTTCAACCATGATGATGACAACCAAACTGTTTCTTTTGTCTGGTTGCATCACCTGAAATCACGGTAAATTCATATGTAGGCTACTAGACGGAGTTTAGAGTACCTTCTGCAGCCCAGATGACTCGGCTGGGAGGACCTTGAGCACCGATCGCTTCTATTCACCTTTCGTAATCTCTGAATCTAACCTCGTTTCCAACTGCATATGGTCAGAAAACATGGTCAAGCATACTGTCATGAACTGCAGGGACAGAGGGATCGAAAGCAAATGAAGTTTCAGAGCAAAGGGGATTTATCAGACTAATAATAAAAACAGTAAACAAGCAGGATTGTGAGGAATCAAAACATGGGGGTAGTAGGGAATGGTAAGGAGGGGCTCACACGGTACAACAAGGCCAATGACATATTTAGGGAGCATAGCCCTGGGAAGCACTTAAATACTAAACTAACAAGGGTGCAAACAGGAGGCAGCTGGGAGTGATTAGCAAGAGGGCAGGAAGGAGAGGTAAGACAGACATGCAAACAGGAGGATGTGGCTGATATGAGGGGCAGGGCATGACACATACAATGTTCTTTTATATAGAAGTTATAACTTTAACTGTATAATTTGACTCTGCATGGCAGTGGAGAAGCAGGGCGTTGCTGTATCATAAACAGGCCGAGTCAGGAGTTGGTGGAACTTTAATTCCTATTTCGTTACCCATCTGGGTCTATGGTTGAGCAACTGAAGGCAGCCCTCTGGAAGGGGGTTTTGAGCCACAAAGCAAACCCTGTAGGAAAAGCTGGTAAAACTGACACGTCGGGCAAAATAATAATTAGAAAAACCAAGAAACAGTGATGCTCTGGTGAGAGAAAAGTGTAAGTTAAACGGACTAACATAGCAGCTTTTGGACCGTGTTTCGTTTAACGCGTTTCCCGCATGTTTACCGACTTTAATTGGGTAAGTGACGGCTAAAGCACGTTTTTATCGCTCTGGCCACTAACCTCGTGCTGATCACTTGCGTGTGACAGCTTGAATCGTGTAATGCATACGGAAATTAACTAAAAGCTCACAGAGAAAACGATCCCCTCTCTCCCAGTCCACCCACCCGGCACACATCTGACTTCCTTCCCAATCCATCTTTCTTCTCCTTGGTCTTTCCATTCCTCGGTTCGGCTGCTCTCACCACCTTCCTATGAATAAATTGCTCCTTTATGACGAGTCCCTTTATTTCCACTTCCATATTACATTGATTTCACCTCCATTTTCTCTGGAGTGTAAAAAAAGAAAAAGAAAAACATAATGCTTGATTAAAGTGGCGTTTTCCATCAGCTGAAGGGAGCGGAATTGATGACATTTTTCCCTATGGCGATGAATGACTACAGTCGCGTGAAGCACCTTTCCATTAAAGTTAACCAGGCACCAAAGCAACGGGAGGTGAAATGTGCCAGTAGATAGAAACATTACCTAAGATTTTTTCTAAGGTTTAGCCTCGTCCGTCTTTAACTTCAACATCAACACAGCTGTTATTCCTTGCCCTTTCAGGGAAAACAGTAAAAAGGTCATTTGTGCGATTTTCTGAGAGAAGTCTTGCTATTCTGCAAACTTATACACGCCTCCTGTATGCGTTTAATGGCAGTGCAATCTCTCAGCACAGAGCTGGTCAGTATACCCCCTGAGCGTAGTGCTCACATTTCTTCTTACATGGTGAAAACACCTTAATGAATAAAAGATGGTCATGTGAGGTTTTAATATCGTTGTCTTTGTTATTACCTTTCGAGTCTACAAGCAGTCCATACGCTGGATTAATAAATAAAATACAATCAGAATCATGTTTATTTGGCCAAGTGACCTTATGTTCACACATACTGTAGGTACAGACTCAGGACAAGACGATGGTTAAATTCAATACAAGCAAGTCACATTATCACCAAAAAAATTTTTATGCATGTATGTAAGCAGGGCAGTATTTTATTTCACGATAAATAATTTGTATTTACAACAGGATAAAATCCACATCTGTGCCTCAATGAAATCTCACTGCACATAATGCATTTTCTCATGAGTGACCCAGAACCTGCTCTTGGCACAGGGAATGGCTTCCATTGATATTTGAAATTGTGATGTATATATACAGTAATAATCCATATGGTTGTGCTTATATCTTTTATGGTCTACATTTATGGTCACACTAATACTGCCAGTTCATATAGGATGTAACTGGTTAATGAAAACGGGTGGACTGGCCGGTTTATAACAACAGGGTAAACGCTGCCATATGTATCACGGATGGCTAAGCAGTGAGTGAGCAGGCCTGTAAGTGGATCTCACCAAGTCCGCATTATTTCCCACTGCGACCTCATTCTGAAAAAAAAAAACTGTAACGTTTTCAAGATTTGGAGAATTTTTTATTTTTTTTCTTGGAAATATAAATCATTATTTCATATCTCTCCTGAGCTTTTTATTTCTTTCACTAAATTATCACTTCAAGGTTTCACAAAAAAATCCTGTTTCAGTACCTGTAAAAATGAGATGAGGTGAAACGTTCTTGTTCATTTGCTACAGACGTGTGAGAGCACGCTTTCTCCATTCGCGCTTTCTCCTGATTGGAAAATCGGGCTGTCCGTCAGCGCTATTCTCCGCAAGCGGTTGGTCACCGTCGGGCCGGCGCTCGCCCGCCTCCCCGCCCTACCTGTCGCGGCCGGATAGGTTGGCAGGTCTTCCTGTTGCCCCGCCCACAGCGGCTCTTTTCCTTCCTCCTCCGGAGAGTCGGTCACATCGCATTGGGCGCCGGGGGGTCTATGTCCGTACCGGCTCTGATGTCCCTTCACGGAAGCTCTTGCTAGTAAATACTGCTAAGGTTATAACGAGCAGATACGAGTTTTAAAACAGGAGGGCGGTCTCGAGACAATCAGCGGGTCCAGGAGAGCGTGACCCGGCGCGCGGAGGGGAGGCTTCTCTTTGCGGAGCCTCGCGCACCGCAGCTCGCGCAGGAACATGGCGGAGCAGCGCGCGGCCGCCGACGGCAAGCACAAAGCTCTCGCCGGCAACGGCGGCGCGGCGTGCGGCCGCGGGGGCCTGTCCGGCGGTCTGACGCAGCCGGCGGGCTGGCAGTCCCTTCTGTCGTTCACCGTGCTGTTCCTGGCCTGGCTGGCCGGCTTCAGCTCTCGGCTCTTCGCCGTCATCCGCTTTGAGAGCATCATCCACGAGTTCGACCCGTGGTGAGTAGGCGCTCCGGGGGCTGTTGACCCCTCAGTTAATCCTCCCCCAAGCTCATCACCATGCTGCTGCTGCGAAATCGTTTAAGCTTCTTCCCCAGCGCAGTTAGTTCCACATTTAGCAACTTTTAAATAAATTTTATTGCATGTGGCTCTAAATACGTGGTGGTCGGCGCGCAGATCGCTCACCTGCTTTGAGTTAATGTGTAACCGCTTATCTGGCTTTCTCGGGTAACAGTCGGGAAAAGTTGGCTTTGTGTGCGATCGTGATATGGCAGAGCGTGAACTGTGCAAGTTGGTCCCGGCGTGGGGTAATCACGGGCCGGGGAAAATCACCAGCCGAATGGGTGCTTATTTAAGCACGGACAGCGGTCCCTTTGGACGGGCTGGGACTGGTCGGCTGTCAGGTCAGCCCCTCGCCGTGATTTCCGGCCATGTGCTCTTTCTGTCGTCCGTGCCGAAGCTGACAGCCGCCACCCTGAAACACGCACCTGTCCTCTCATCCTGTAAACGGACGGAGTCCCATACCTCCGCTGGCCCGAGCGCCACAGGACTCTGGCACGAGATCCCGTCGGTGCCCCCCCTCCGGTGCCGTGAATGGACACCGATCTGGGACGCTGGGATACTGCATATGGAATCCTGATTTCCTGCTTGAGGACATCTCCTGCAAAACGAGTTTTTTTTCCCCCCCTATACAGTAAATGCTGTAACAGTCCAATGAATATTTCGACGTATAACCGTACTGCCGTCGCATAAGTGGCGTCCTCATTCCAACCCCCCCCCGCCCCCCTTATTTTACCAAGAAATCCGTTCATCCAAACTAGTTTCCCGGCGCCGTGTTGCTGAGTAACTGTTAAAAGTAAATGAATCCCCGCGTTTGACCTTGCCAGCCTTTTCCTGCCATTACTCAGCTTAAACTGCAGATTAATGCTGGCCAAAGTCACCGCCTCTATGTGCCTCCAGATTATTAAAACCATAAAAAGGGGAACCCATCAGCCATGCAATTTCCCGTTTATACTATTAAATGTCCTACAGGTGATACAGGCAGTTGCATGATATTGATTTTTAAAGTGTGCCCCATGCATACTGTCAGGGCTGGTACTTCAATGAGGAGGCCACTTTGTGTTTAATACAAACCAGCTTTTTAGTTTTTATACATTTCCTGTGTTACTTTCTGCCTTTTGTAACCGTTTGCTACTTTAGATTCTGAGTGTCGAAAAATGAAGTCTCTCTCCTGCAGTGTGATCAAGTTATTTTTCTTGGGTCTAATAATGAGGCGTTTTGTACTGATTGATGGTCAAGTTTTATGGGGCAGGAAATGGTCAGATCTCAGGATCTCCGTTTGGGTCGCACGGTTGTAATGGATTTTTTATTACCATTTCCTCGTGGCCATGTGAAATCCTTTCTCCACAGCCTTGCAGACCTCGTCGTACCGCGTTCCTTGCTGCTCTGCCTCCCTGCATGTGTGGATGGGCCATATTGCAGCTAAATTTACAGCTGGTGTATGTTTATGAGCACCGGTGATATATATGATGGGGGCAGGCTCTCAGACGTGCGCTGTTTACTCTTTTCACGGCCCATTTGCATACGGGAGAATCTCATGATGCATTAAGGTTTAATGTACATATAAACAAATAGTTCAGAAGGTTGGCGAAGCATCGCTAAAGGCATTTAATAACGTTGTCGTGACGCCTCCATCCTGATATTTGTGTAATGCCTCACACATGGGGTTATTTGGAGGGTGGTCCCCTTGGGGTCCCTCTGTGTGAAGGTCCTGCTTCTCTCTCTGGCCCTCGAGGGGGTGTACTGGTCAGGCTGGTTCCTTGCGGGCGTGTGCTGTAGCAGGTCGCTGTTGGTCCAAGCCTGAAATTTGCACTC
The DNA here is from genome assembly GCA_026781065.1 of Mormyrops boulengeri. Lineage (NCBI taxonomy): Eukaryota > Metazoa > Chordata > Actinopteri > Osteoglossiformes > Mormyridae > Mormyrops > Mormyrops boulengeri. Next base: position 3,584,344 of record JAODLD010000052.1, on the reverse strand, counting down.
AGTTTTTCCCTCTTCAATTACTTTGTGAGCGGATTTCCTCACTAGACTGTGCTCAGTCCAGATCGGTGGACCGGATCTAGCCACTCGCTCATGGTTTATCGTCTTGTGAGATTCCCACATGTCGAAGGATTTGAAGAGAAAAAAGGCAGAGTTTTAGAAGCTGCTTCTGCGTTTCGGCATGTGGAGCAGCATGGAGAAGACCGGAGGAGCCCACGACCCTGCAGGTGCAAGGTCAGTGAGGGTTCTCTGCAGCGACGTGAGAGTGAATTTTTGCCGCGATCATCGCTGAGATGTGAGGACACGCTGCATTTTTGCGGTCAGGCGGCAGACGGGGGGTGGGGCTGTGCTGGGCCCCCCGGGAGCGAAGGCTCAGGATGGGTAACGTGCATCTCCTACTCGAGCCTGAGCCTGGTCTGGAGGGCTGCGGTGCCTACGGATTTTTGTGGGCTTGGTGTTCTTGACCAGGGAGGTCTGAGTTAGACTGATGGAAAGTCAGCCCGCATTTGGTAGGATGGCAGCATCTTACGATGGTCACCCTCAGTCTCTGCTGTCTCCCCCCCCCCGGCTGCTGGCGGCCCCCATGTACCTGTCTGTGCCAGTGGTGATCTTTTGCCTGCCAAGATCCTCCTCTGACCTTGATAGTCCATGTCTCCATTCTGTATTTCTGTTCTTCTTTGAGCTGTGGCTGTGCTTTCTATAGCGTGACATCTGAATGATCAATGTGTGGAATGTCTGCTACACTCCCCCACCCCCACACACACTCAATAAAGTATCTGAGGCTCCTGTACTTCCTTAAACACCTTAAACATGTTCCCTGTCTAGTGAAAGTAGGGGGGCCAGCTTGCTCTATTTGTGCTGAATAGGCAGCTCGTCACAGGCACTTGTTTTTCCCGATTAATCACATCTGCCACCCTGAGAACTTGTGGGTTTTTTCTTCATCTTCTGAATGTCTGTGACAAACCCAACTCACCAGGCTTCTATGTTCCTGCCTCTGCTGCACCCCCCCTCCCAGATGACAAGACTGGCAGCACAGGAACATGTGGTGTTGGTGGGGGGTTCACTGTTGGGGCTCCATCAGCCCTAGTGGGAGTGGCTAACAAATATTTTGGTGGATATGAGTTTTATGGGACCATGTAAGATTTCCTTCCATTCACCTCGTCAGTAAGCTGGTCCGCGGTGACAGCCTGGCTGTTTTCTCGCTGCGAGCTCTGTTCTTGTCTTTAATCATCCTGTTTCAGATTCTGGCGTGATGGCTATCACATTGTCAAGCAGCTGCACTTGCTGTCTTCCTCTCACACGCTCACCACTGTCTTTGCGGCCAGTGCGTGAACGTTGGTGCGTCAGTCCCGTCACCGCCTTTTCTTTTCTTTCCTACTTTGGGTTTGTCATTTTTTGATTGTGCGGTTTGATGAAAGGTATGAGAACTATGACAAATTTCCTGCTGTGGCCTGACGTCCCTGTTCTGGGGATCCAAGCACTGTTAAACACAGAGACAGAGGTGCTGTGCATCTCCTTCCCTGGCTCTTGGGGTTTCTGCTTGTTGAGTTTGTATCTGAGCTGGTCAGCGATCTCGCAGGGAGCGGGTGTGTGCTGTGGGATTGCCAGTGCATGTGCGGCAGAGGTTTTTTTGTGTGTGTGTGTGTGTGTGTGTGTGTGTGTGTGTGTGTGTTCAGTAAGTTGGAGAGGCTGTGTGGGTTTTTGTGTTCATTGTGCCCATGAAATTCGAAATGAGCCCTCGCTCTTTCCCGCGAGCTGCTAGCGAGAGATAAATGGCTTCGGCGGCAACAAGACGCACAGGTTGCGCCGCCCACGGCTGCCGTGTCACCCTCCGTGTGGCCTGGAAATCGCTGCCTTGCGTGGCGAACCTAGGAGAGCGGTCCGAGTGAGTCAGCAGGTTCATCCGGCTCCGGGAAGAGGATGGTGGGGGGGGGGGTCAGGGCCCAATCCTCTCCACTCCCACAAGTCATTTGGAGTAGCGCTGAAAATGTCCCTGCTTTGAGATGGGTATTCAGACCAGGGTGACTCAGCAGGATTCTAGGCTGCCCTGTGCTGTGGGGGCATCAACAGGCCTCCTGTCACCACTAAGAAATGCCCCTCCCCCAGCTCTTTGCTGTGTGAATGATAAAAGTTTGGTATTTAACATGTTCCCTGGGGGGTGTTCCACGAAGCAGGATTTCTCAGTTAGCTGGGTTTAACTTGGCCAGAAGACATGATTGTCCAATAAGATTTTAGGTAAGGAGCATTTCTCTTGGACAATCATGCGTTCTAGCTAAGTTAAGCCCACCTAATTGAGAAATCCTGCTTCGTGGAACACCCACCCTGGTTTAGTCAAGTTGTAAAAACAAGCCTTTTCCAAGACTGTGAGCATCATTGCTGCCTGTAGGAGGTGCTGTTGTAAAAGCCCTCATGTCCAGTGGATGATCTTGCAGCACCCGCAAGAGTCCAGGTTTAGGTGCAGTGGTTGGCTGCAGGTTAAGAGAGCCGGGATAAATGGCCCGTAAATCGTACATCAGAACTGTCAGGTGAGCGGTATGTCACAGCCGATGCCCAGTTGGGAAGACCTCACTCAAGTGGTGGGGAAAAACTTGGGTGTTTCTGCCAGCCTGAGCTTTCAAGTCTTGGCTGAGCAGTGGCTCTGCTTACGGGTTCTCCTGTCTGCGCTCTTGGATACTTGTGATGTTCAGAATATTTTACACAGGTTTGTTTCTCAAGTATATGCCTGTCTTGCATCCATCCTCCATTGATTCATGGTCTTGATGGTTTCAAGCTTGTTTTTTTTTATCTTTATTGAATCCTTCCCCTCTGCTAATCTCGAAAGACGTCTTTAAGAATGAGTGTTTGCTCTGCCCTGATTTGTTTCAGTGTTGTAAATTTAAAAAAAAAACAAATCTGTGGGTTTTCCTCTCCTCTGGGCTGACATGGCCTCCCTTTTTTCACACTCTGGGAACCATTGGGATTGAAAGCTGCATTGCTTTTTCTGGGGCCTGTGCCTGGTTTGTTGCCGACGCGCGCGTTGCCAGATGAACAGTTTGTCTCCCCGCCGCTAATCGATGTCTGAATGCCTCCCCCCTTCCCTGTCACTCATATCGCATCCTCTTCTTGCGCTCAGCTGTTTCTGAAATATCACTTTTTTTAGGTTGTGCGGAGAGGCTGTGGTGAAACAGCCTCCTACAGACGGGAGGTGATGGACGTCTTGCCAAATTGAGGCTGATTGCCTGGCCATCATCCATATTTACTCCATGCGCCCTCTATGGTTTCCTAGTTGCATTGTGATTTGGGGACTGACAACCCAACTGTCCCCAAAATCATTTCGGTGTCATAGCAACGGCACATGTTGTTGCTTGGCTTGTAATAAAAACTACTCCAGTGCTTACTCCTTCGTGCTTAATTTAAGAAAACAGCCACCTTCTCTCAAATGTCCCCTAACCTTTATAATGGCTGATTCTTGGACCCATCAGATTTTTCTTTGTTTGGACACGTACCTGGCTCTGTCACCCAAGTGGGCTTAGTTTAGCCATGCAGACGACTGGAGATTTAACTGAGGTTGTTCGGATTGGGTAACCTCGTTTATGTCTTTGTGGGCACCGCGCATTCATTTCTACTGGAAAAATGGCACTATAAACTGACAACCTTAACCCCTACCCAGCCCTAACTATAACCGTAAGTAGCCAAACGGAATACAGGAAACTGGTCCCCATGAGGTCGAAAAAACGGTTATTCATCCTGCTTTGGGGACATTCGGTCCTCACAAGGTATCTGGACCATGCACACGCACAAATACAGGTGAAAGCTTGGGGTCCAAACACGGGGCCAGCCATTTATCTTCCTCAAGGGCCAGACGGGGATGTGACTATTCTGACTAGATTTAAACTGCCGACCTTCTGATCACAGGCAGGGGCCCAGCCCCCTAAGCCACACACATTCGACTGCATTACGAGTCCTGCTTCTGGTCTTATGATGGCACTGATGGTTGCGGTGATTAGCCTGTCGGGCCGTTCTGCATGCACCCAGTACACAGCGTGTAAGTCTGCGCGTCTGCTCTCTATGCCACCTCCTTAATCAAACTTTACAGCTTGCCTGTTTTTAAAGCCTGCCGGTCTAAACTACCACCGTCGGCCTGTACGTTATTGGTCTGGCATGATAGTAATGCGTGAAATGGGGTTTTATTCTCCTACAGTGGCTTTAATGTACCTTGTTTTAGGGACATTTGGTTTATAGTTTGTCACTACTTGCTGGTAGCCTTTAAATTTCTGATCTTGTGCTTCTTTTGAATAGAATTATGTGGCCAAGGTAGTGATAGCCCTCAGATTCCTGCTTCAGCACTGTGTGTGTGTGTGTGTGTGTGTGTGTGTGTGTGTGTGTGCCCACCATCCAGTGCCAGCCTGTCCCCGTCAGTAAGCCCTGATGGAAGGTAATGGAAGAGTATGTCAGTTTCCACCCCCGATTTTTATGTTTGAATGTTTGCTGGCTATTTCCCATATTACTAGCCTAATAGAAGGCCATTTCTGATGCTGCAGTAATATGGAGGTGTGGTTCTCATTCTCAGCAGAGGGAGTGAGTGAGGGTGGCACGCCGGCTCAGCGGGTAGTTCTGTGGCCTCACACCTCCAGACTTGAATCCCGCCTCCTCCGAATGTCAGGTGGACATGTTGTGTCCTGCTGTCTGATGTAGGGTGTGCCCCTGAATTGTGATGTTTGCTGGCTGGGTTTAGGCTCCAGTGCCATCGCCCTGCTCTGGATGGATTAATGGATGGGTGGGTGAGTGGAAAGTTAAAGCCTTCAGCTGACCAGCTTGTGTTCAGCCCCTGGTTTGGATCCCCCCCCACCCTGGCACTGGGCTCCAAGAGACGTTAAAGATCACCTAGATGTGAGCACTCTCAGGACAGTGCTGTTGTCAGGCTCTCACCTGACCATGAAACACGGCTATATGCCTGGTGAGACTGTTCTGACTTACAACCTGTGTGACTGAAAATAACTTTTTTTTTTTATTTTTATATGTGTGAAGATTTTTGGTGGCAATACACCAAGCAGCACAACACTACCCATTGCACAAGTCTGTATATGTATACTTGCACGTTTTTTCTTTGAAAAATGTTTGCAAAAACTATTCTTAAAGTTCTCAAAAAAAAAAAAGTACTGTACTGACCATCCTGACCTCACACGCATCTCCCAGCCTCATTCTCACACCTAAAAGTCAGTGTGATTATCCTGTTTTGACATACAAACTTGCTGTCGGAACAGAGCCCAGTCGTAAGTTATGGACACTCTGTCCTGTCGCTAAGGGCTGGTGACACCAGTATAGAAAGCACTGCGCTTTGCCCAGCTTGGTGACGAAAGCACCACTGCTTAGCCTCCCACTGCTTGCTTAATATAAGCCTGAATTGCATGTTCACCCTGCAGGGAGACCCGAAAGACGGTGCCTCTTTGCAAAAGAAATGACCATGGAAAGATACAGGGCTCTCGTGCGTGTGATCCATTGGTTTTCCATTGGGGGAGGGGGAACATGCTGTGCCATTTGACTGTAGGGGGCCACTTGCTCCATGCCTGATTTGGTCACCCGTATGCCACTTGGCGTTCATTTTTCAGCAGTGAAATCTGAGTTTATTTTTATAATGCAGGAAGCACTGGTAGCATGAAGTGGCCGGCTGTCCCTGACATTAATCTTTCCACGTGCGCCTGTCAGTCGCTCGATCGATCAGCCTGCCAGCCCCAATCACTGAATACAGCCGATCTTGGCCGTGATTAATATGGGTACCTGTGGGACTGATTGTGCGCCCGTATCATTGGCTCGTTAATCATCTTTATCCCTTTTTAATTTTCAACCTGTTTATTCTACTTGGTTGGCGGAGTTAAGCTAGTAAACCCAAATTTAAATAAATCTAAACACTGCAAACTGTAGTTGAAATAAATGCATATTTGCTCTACAGACAGATAATCTTTCATTATTTTAATAGTTCATAATAAACGCTTGAGAGATTTGTCAGAAGCAGCCTGACTGGCTGCTACAATCTCTCTTTTTTTTTTGTTTTTTTGTTTCCCCCTGCCTCCCTTTTATCTGTTATTGTAGTAAAATCTTGCACTGAAATGATCATCTTTGGTTTATGTGATTTATTATTTGCACACCATTTGAATTCCCCTGTCTGCTGTGGTATTTTCACGTTTGTGCTTATAGATTTAAAGCTGTAACTGCTTTACAGGTTGGTCTGTTAATGCATCCCGCAGCATGTGGCTGTGACCTTGGGCTTTGACAAAGGTTCACGAAATAAAACATAAGCGGTCTTGTTGACCCAGTGACGGTAATTAATGTGGCCGCAGCCATGATGTTCAGACTCCCTCCGACATCCTACTTTGAAATCCCTGTTGTTGGTGTGAGTTTGGTTTTTTTCATTGAAATTCCGGTACTGAGTCTGCTTGTCAGCTGAGGTCACCAGGAATTGGGGTTGAGCAGGTGCTGGACAGCAGGGAGGCCAAATGGAGCAGGGCCCCCTTTTACAGATCAAACATGGATCAGGGCTGAAAGTTACTTGTACACTGCTTTATACAAATCGACGTTAGATGCCCTGAATTCACCTAAGGTGCTACACTGGGAGTGTGCCTTAGTCACTCCTGAATCTGCTCAGCTCACCCTTTTACACCCAGGCAGGCTAATCGGCATCAGCTGCGCTTTGTTACTCGAGGTGCTTGTCAGCCCTGAGTGTAGGGAAACTCTCGCCACGCAGATGAAAACTACCTCTTTTTCCCCAGTCCCCCCTCTGGACAGCTTGTGATATTAACAAGAAAACGATCAGCGATTTGTCCTCTTTCATTAAAATACAAAGTGCTGTGTAAGCATCTCTCTAACCACGCGTGAGGGAAGATGAAGCAAGTGAAATATCGACGGCGGTTTTTATATCATTTAAAAAATGGCTCCTTTGTCCGTACCGGTTCATAGTCTTGGCAGCGACACTGCTTGCTTTTGCTAACATATTCATTGTCACATCCTTACAGGTTTAAGATGAACATGCCAGATTAACAAACTGCGATTGCGATAGGAAGCCGCAGTCCACTTAATGCACCCAGACTGCTCTGTCACGAACACTTCACTCTGCAGCTGTCAAGCCTGGCTGATTGTCACAAAACTGCCCAAATACCGTCGATTTATATGATTTCTTCTAGCATCTTCTGGGTTTAGCAGCTTCTCACACCAGAACAAGGTTTTTTATAGACAATGTCTGAATGAGACTTTAAAAAAAAAAATAAAAAAAAAAAAATTGTAAATCTTTTTTTGAATCTACTCTTTATAGAGTTTTGCTTTGATAAACCACAGTTCTTTTGTATTCTGGAAATCGATGGCGAAAGGAAGCTATTTGGCTTCATTATCTTCCCTGTCGCAACAATTCTGTTTCGCAGGCCTGAGAAATGCTCCACGAGCGTGGAGCACAGCGTAAATCTGCATGGGCTTGATCCGGTATCGGAATTGCAGTTTGTCTTGGTAGAGAGGAGAGCAATTCTTAGGCTCATTTGTCTGATGAGTGCACAGAAAATGCGAGTCCAGTTTGGCTGCTCACATGTCATCTTCCCCCCAAATGGTTTAAGATGTTCCTTGGTGTGTTCTGTATATCGACGGTCATTTTTCGGTAGCGCTTTCCATTACCTGCGCCTTCATAATGCCCTTAATATTTTGTAAAGGCATTATGAAGGCGCAGCTCATGTAAAGCGTTGCCGATTTTTCTTTCCCAGCTGTTATGCAGTTACACTGTTGTTGGGTGGGGGGGGCTGGGTCAGGCTATGGTTTTTACATTTTATTTAAGCTGTAGCCTGCTCTGTCAGCATGGTAATGGGCCTTCGACTGATTTAAGTGTAAGAAGATATCAGTGGGCTAGCATTGTTCGATAGACCAGTATCACTATGGTACTGCAACACTAAAAATTTAAAATGATACGATTCTATCATGTTGCCGGTAGATTTTGCTATTTGATGCGAATGTGCTGTACATCTATTGCGCAAGCCAAAAAATAAACTAAAAGGTTACATCTTGTGGCGGACATGTCGGATCCCCACCTTGAGGATAGATGGCTTCGCTCATTTCACCTGTCTTGTCTGCGGAGAGATTGCTTAGATGGAAAATGGAAACCACTGTTGCCTGCTGTCTGCCTCTAGTTGATAAAGTTAGATATGGCGTTTATTTTGGTGAACAAAACTGAACCGAAACGATGTAGCTGCAGACCCAGCAGCCCCAGTCTGCAAATGCTGCAACAAGGAGGCAACTCGTCTAACCTGGCAATGCATCACCCTGATTTGTATTAGGAGCATAAGAGTCATCGGGTGTACATGATGAGATATACAGACACTAGTGATGTAATTCAGCTGTTATCACCTTTTGTTTGAAGCTATGTTTAGCCACAGAGTTCATTCATGTCCATTTGTAAATGGCCTTTTGCGAAATGACAAACACGACAAACACAAATGTAAATCTAATGTGAGGTTTTGGTAACGGCTGAAGCTAAAATCTGTACATTAAATGGTGTTTAACTGATCTACGCATTTCTCACTGATAACATTAGAATGAGATTATAGACTGTTGCTGTTGGTTTAAATCATAAGTAGGCCTGTTTATTTAAGCAATATGAAATTTAAACAGGAACAATTTTGGTATTAATACCAAGGTACCAAAGCTGGTATCAATATTGAAGTCAAAATTTTGTGATTGATCCAACTCTACCCTGGGCTGGGGGTGGGCAGCCTGCCCTTAAACTGGAATGGGGCGGCGATACCATGATCTGAAGTAGCTGATTGCACTCATCTTCTTCACCTGTCCCTTGACTCTCATCCTGTTCTCCAGTCTCTCTTTCATTTGTGTTCAGTCGTGATGAGTTTCTTCCCTGAAGAAAGCACTGATAACCAGCTCATGCATATGGGACCAGGACCAAGAGAGCCATTTCTGTTGGTCCCTCCAACTAGCGTTTGCTTCGGGTGTCTAATTCGACATCTGAGCCACTGCTGAAGTAGCAACAAACCCCACAACAGCCAAGTTTCGTCTGACCTTTTTAGAAGGTCCTGTCAATCCATGTAGTTGCCTTTAGTCACTCGCATCACTTATTAAACCGTCGTTTGAAGCCTGTACCCGGCAGCACTTGAGGGCTTATTGATGGTTTCTTTCACTAAACAGCATTTCCTTCAAGCTCCTTGATTGCCCCCCCCCACCCCCCACAAGCTGTCATACTCTGTCATTTTAGCTGCTGCCAATTGATCTCTCGCTTCCCCAGGCATCATTCTTAGAGCCCCGCGGTTCCTTTGAGAAAAGGCACGTAAGCAGTGTGGAAAAACTGCTAAAACTAAAACTGTCAGCTCAGGGACTAAATCTACACTAAATAAGAGATTGGGGGGGGGGTTGGTGCAGTGGCCAAGTGCAGTGTCCAAAAAGCATTAAAATGTAATACACTGGGAATTAGTTGTACGCAATAGTGAAATTGTTTCAGTTTTGCTGCCCTTCTCTCATAAATAGAGATGAATGCACTGGGCTGAAAATGTGAAGGAAAATGATGAGTGAAGTACGTATATATGAGCGGGGCTCCAGACGCAAGTCACAGCTGTTATTTAAGGTACAACAGCAGGCACCTTTTGGAGATTCCAGCAAGTAACATTTCAGTCATAAATTCATGTGCTCTTCAGCTGCAGTTCCCCGGGAATGTTAGCGACTGCTCTACTCTTGAACCTGCTCTGTCTGTTCCACCGTGTGAGTTAGGGTTTGAGTAAATCTGTCTGTCCAGATAGTACCCAGATTTATTTTGTATCTGACGCAGGGCCAGGATTTAAGGCCCAGTGATGCTCGGGGGCCGTGACCGGGTCAGTACCAGTGCGGCAGTAATAGGACGGTGCTCGAGCCTGGAAGCTCAGAGGCTCGGTAAGACGCGGCTTTGAAGAGACCCATCTCTGAACCCACTTAGCCTCGTGCTGTAAGGGAAGGCCCCCCCCCCACCCCCCCCCCACCCCAATCACTCACAGGAGACGTGTTTAATGGGAGGATTGTAGCAGTTACCACCGGCGAAATGTCGAAGCCCACGGAGATGGCGGACTATGAGATTGTGCTTCTCCTTGATGCCCCCCTCTCCCCCACAATGTTATGAATCCTGGAGCCAATGTCTAGGGTTTGGGCTGGGCAAATTGAATCGGGCACCCAAACTGTGTTAGAAGTTAAAGTAATGTGTTTAGCAGAATATAAATAAATATAAAACTTGCATTACTCATTCAAATTAAATGTCCGGTAAATATATTTATGTAATTATATTTATAGTTTAAATGATTCCAGGGGGGGGGGGGGGGGGGGGGGGGGGGGGGGGGGGGGGGGGGGGGGGGGGGGGGGGG
>JAODLD010000052.1:3562813-3573901 GCA_026781065.1 Mormyrops boulengeri | reverse complement strand
CTCTATATGGTGATTTTTGAGGGGTGCACCTGGCTGAACATGTCAATATTTTCAGCTGCTCTGACATAGAGCTGACCTTTTACTATTAAATCTAACAGGCAGAGGGCGCTGCATCGTCCTTCAGGGTCATAGGAGGGGCTGACAGACAGCCTTTCCCCATCCTCCTCACGGCCTCAGGTGGCGTCCTCAGTCTGTGTTGAGATGGAGAGAAGGAGGACCCGGTGCTGCTGGTGTGGTAGGATCCCAGCGTATCGACAGGCTCTCATCAGGACCCTGTCAGGTTTGCTTTGGGATGTGCGTTGGCTTCATCGATCGCCAGCCTACACCTCATGCCAAATCACTCTGTTTGAGCACCTTAAGCTCCATTCGCACCCAAGGCTCAGTTTGCCCTGCGTGACGCTCCCCCCTCGACCATTCTGACGCCACTGGATGTGCTGTTTCTCTTTCCCCATGTTCGCAGGTTCTCTAATAAAAGCCGGCTCTCCAAAGGCTCGGCGCCTCTTTAGATACGGGGCCCCGGGCCAAGCTGGAATGATGTTCGAAATACGGTCTCATTATCCCCCATCCTGCACACTAGCCTGCATTGGCTGTGCAGATTGATCATGTAATGGGTGAATTCCGTCTGATTTGTTCTTCTGCAGAAACTTCAGAGTTCAGCAGGGCATCTTCAGCCAAACGTGTGTAAAGCGACTCTCGGACAAACAACTTGGCAAAAGGAAAACGCTAGATGCTGCTGGGCCAGAGAAAAGAAAGAACTAAGAACTGGGCCAGTTACAGTGTCACTGGTGTTTCTGTGTGATGCACTTTTGCCAGCTAGGCAAAACTATTTCTGTTAAATAATAATACTGTATTGATCTCTATGGGGAAGTTCTGTTTGCCTGCCCCATCCTGATCTCGGAGACGCATCCAAACAAGAGCAAGCTTGGGATCACAGTGAAAGTTGGTCACCTGCATGGAGCTGAGGGTTAAGGGCCTTTCTCAAGGGCCCATGGACATGTAACTTCTGCCAATGCCGGACTTGATCAGACCACCTTCTTATCATAGGCACAGAGGTTGAGTCACATGCCGCCCCCTGCTTTATTTATTTATTTATTTATTTTTTTTACTTGCATTAAAGTGAAGGTGGGCGAGTAAACTAACATTATGTAATTCTTTTAAATCCATAAATATTTGGAACTCATTGCTGTCCGTTGTATTAGAGACTCATCAGTTAACATATTGGTACCGACTGTTTATTAAAAATGACCTTTGCTTTGGTCTGGTTTGCCAATCTTGACCGAAATTTGGCAGCCGATAATTAGACTACTCAATATCCAAAGCTAGCAGCACCAGACCCAAAGACATAAATGGTGAAATAATGGAGATGATCGCACTGGACCATCAGCTTTTTCCACACTGGAGGAGAAGGGATTTCATCGACTCATTTACCACTTAAATCCTCACTACAGTCTCTCAAGTCGGCACTACTTTGCTGATGTCTCCCTGCCTGCATTATGTGATGTGGTTGCTGCATGTATTCTCAGGACCTTAAGAAGTAACCAATATCAGTTCCACTATAGATCTGTGGAGCTTGGAGGTTAGCCCATAATCTATATTGGTAATATTAGACAATTGTGTATCAGTTATCGGTATTGATCAAAATTTCCACATCAGTGCACTGCTACATGGTATGTGATACCACTTCCCTTACCCTGGAGGCAGAGTCATGGTGGTTTGTAGCTCTAATATTTGGAGCTGTTCAGAAATGGCCAGCACAGCAAAAATGTCCCAGGGTGGGAATGGCAGGTAGGTCTGGGTAGGTGGCTGGAGCGTTTCTCCAGAGGTATGACGGACAGTGAGGCACTAGTGAGGTTGAATGAGCCACGCAGGTGAAAAGGTCCGCAAGCTGCTTCTGCGGTGGGAGACGGCCATGGGAGAGCGAGGCTGGCCTGCTTAGTCCTAATGAATGTCCCTCAAAGTGTTGGGTCTATGCCAGCTAGAGGTGTTCAGAGAGAGGTGCCCATTTCTGACTGGCTCAGTATGTATCCTCCTGTTCGGATTTTGTACTTAGTGACTGCAAAAGACAGGGTGAGGTGGTGGCCATAGTTTAGAATTTGGTTATTTTAGTGATTCATCCAACAGCGGCAGTTTGAGACTCTTAACTCACTCGGCCAATCACTGGACTTTCAATGAAATGGAGAAATTCTGGTTGGATGAGTGATGTGATGTGTTTAATACCTTCTTCAAGTGGAGTGCTGGCTCTGAGGCTAGGGATCTGTGCCAGCAACTCGGGAGGTTGCTGGTTCAAATCCCGTGAGTAATAATACTCCATTGAGCCCTTGAGCAAGGCCCTTAACCTGCAATTGCTTTGTCCTGGGTGTGACGTTAATCTCCATCCAGCCCTGTAACGAGGTCCTCCAACTTGCAGGGAAAAACCTGGGGGTTGGTGGCAGGAATGGCACTCCAGCCACTGGAAAAAACTCACACTGGTCCATTCGGACTGGTGCAGTGCTGAGGTGTCACCCGCCACATGGCTGCACTCAGGTTCTCACCCCTGAGGTGGCTTGTCATGTGATGGGTGTGGCAACACACTGCATCAGTGCATGCTCCTTATCTCTCTCTATCCTCAAGTGGTCAGTGTGCATTCTTTCCAACCAGTGTTTTGGTTCTGATAGCCGCCTATGAATGACATCGTCTGACAGCCCAGTCCGGTGTTGCTATTGGCCAGCCTTCCCAGATCGTCGGTAGTTCATATTCAGGAAGCGTAGTGCTTTGATGTTTAAATGGCACGCGAATGGAAAATCCCAAAGTAATTATCATCAAATTTGCAAGGCACATTTTCTGTGTTTACCCAGCGGCCGGCCGCCCAGGGCCCGAACGTGCGGCTCGCCTGCCTGTTTGGTTTTGCTCTGTCCTGATCCCTTTTCTGTTTGTCCTCCCCTCCCCCCAGGTTCAACTATCGGTCAACACACCACCTCACAACCAATGGCTTCTACGAGTTCCTCAACTGGTTTGATGAGCGGGCGTGGTACCCCTTGGGCAGGATCGTTGGAGGAACGGTAAGCCAGGGCCTGCCCCCCACCTAAGGAATCTGTCCCCTCTCAGCCTCGGGTTGTTAAGCTCCATGGAGTGGAGGTTGTAGGTTTGAGGCAATAATTTTCCCAATATCCCCTTCATTTTAATCATGCAAGTTGTATTAAATCGGCTCTGAAAATGGAGCAGCAGTATCATCGTTATCAGTAATTATCCGCTTATCTGCCGGTGAGGGAGCGATCCTGTTTGGGCCTACAAACAGGTAGCAAGCAATCCCGTAGCATGGTGAGAGATTGGGGGCCCTCTCCATTCTGCCGCTTCATTGTAATGAATCCCTTTCCCCGTCGGCACCTCCTCCACCTAGCCTTGCTCCTTCTTCCTGCTGAATGTCGGTCAGTGTGCCCCAGCTCTCTGTGGGCTCGCTGACTGCTGCAGAGTTGTGATGCCCGCCATTTGCCGTGCCAGTCTATAAGGCGGCCTAGCCTCGTCCGAAAGCTGGCTTATTCCCACATACAGTAGGCACAGCTTAGTGGAGATGGAGGCTGATGTCTCTCCCTGCCGTCATTTGAGACTTCGCTGCTATTGATCTTCTTTGTTTTTTTTTTTCCTGTATAGTGGTGATAAATGAATTTCCCATCATGAGAGCTCATTGCTCTGTGCAGAGTGACCAGTTTGTCAGCCAGTCTGGGGTACTGGCGGGAATGAGGGCTAACAGGATGAGACCGTAACCCCCTGTGTGTGGGGGGAGAGGGCTCAAGCTTTGGGGTTGGACAGCTCTAGAATCACGATTGATGCCAGGGCCCCCCAGCAGAGTTTTTTTTGGGAGGGGGGGCAATTTATGCTGCCAGTCCTTAATGCTAATTTTTGTATCGGCTGTCTTGTTCAATAATCAACTGCCGTCGTCTCGTACAAACAGTGCTTGGGACGGCGCTCCCACCTCACCCGTCAGTGCGCCGAAAGGCCGAGCAACACGATTGGTCCTCTCCATCTCTGCTACTCCCATTGTTCTGGAAACGCCGCCAGAGGAGCATAATGAAACCAGGAAAGATGCCCATTATGAGCTTTTAATGTGGCTCTGAGGCCTATTCCTGAGGAATGAAGCACATCCCTGTCTATTACATTTCCAAAGAGCTGGCTGTAAATCTTTGCTGGGATACGCTAAAATGTCACCTTTGGGTTCTGCAGATCACCTGAGCAGGGTAAGCACTTCCTAAAGCCAGCTTTTGAGGTCTCATCCTCTTTGAGATCATGGGGGGGATCATGAGGCTCTAGAGTCGTGCTTCCACCCCCAGGACCCAGGAGCGCTTCCGACGGCTGTCTTCTGAGGGCTCAGCGGTGTCGCTGTCTGTCTGCCAATCCCTCCCGACTGGCCGCCTGACCCCACGTTGAGAAGTGACGCACAGACCGGGCCTCTTCGTCTGACCCATGGCCAGCAGACTGCTCCCCCTCCCAGAAATCCATTGCCTTCAGAAAAGGCTGCACCGTGCCACCCCTCTAATTCCCTCCGCAGCTCTCTGCGCGGGCGGGGCGGGGGGGGGGGGGGCACTCACCCGGTGCCTGCTGCGGGCAATTAAAATAGTAATTATTTAGTAATGATGCCGGCGTGTGGCATTATTAGGAACACAGCCCCCAGGCCATATTCGGGGGGGCGAGGATGTGCACGGGGGGGGGGGGGGCTAAAGTGCTTAGTGAGGCAGACCATCCATCTCTTCTGGGACAGAAGTAATTACTAGTTTGGGACCCGGGACTCAGACAGCGCTATAGCAATACTCTGCCCCAAAGATGACCAAGATGGAGGTCATCGTCCTCCTCCAGTGCTTAATGTGCTAAATGAACAGTGAAATCCGCCATCTCCCTTAAGAGAACGTCACCTGCTTACCCTATTGATTACATTACACTGTACCGAGCATCGGGGAGAAATGGTCTTTGTGTGTACACCTTGGTCTGTGATGCGCTGCACGTTGCGATAGCTGCATTACCGAGAGAGGTTGTTGTCAGAGCTTCAGTCGCTCAGAACAGCCGTAAAATGGATCTCATTACATCTTAACAACCAGAAAACGTGCTGGATTCGGAGGGCTGCCGCCGTTCGGCATGAGCCGATGGTGTTCAGCTGCCTGAGATTTTGTTTAATTGCGGAAATGTTGACGAGTTTGTATCTGACATGCAAATAAGCTCCTAATGGCTCTGTGCTTTAGTCACTCTGGAGCTGCATATAGGGGGAATAATCGGTTTAGTGTGCACCTTCTACTGCGCGGCTGTTTCTCTTATTGGTTAATAACTTTGTCTCCCCTCCCTCCAGGTGTTATATCTCTCAGCTGATTGGTTAATGACCTTGTCTTCCCCTTCCTCCAGGTGTACCCGGGTCTGATGGTCACTGCCGGCCTCATCCACTACGTGCTGAACCTTCTCCATGTGACTGTGCACATCCGCGACGTGTGTGTCTTCTTGGCACCCGTGTTCAGCGGCCTGACTGCCATCTCCACCTTCCTGCTGACGCGGGAGCTGTGGAACCAGGGGGCGGGGCTACTGGCCGCCTGCTTCATCGCCATAGTGCCCGGCTACATCTCCCGCTCGGTGGCTGGGTCCTTCGACAACGAGGGCATCGCCATCTTTGCGCTGCAGTTCACTTACTACCTCTGGGTGAGCCTCGTACTGACACCCTACTGTCTCCTCTACTCCAGTTCCATGAGGTGGCCTCCTGGGATGCATTTCCAGCTGTCTTGAAGGAGGTCCCACATTTATGCTGAGCTCTTTAGCCGCTTTTCTCTCACTTTCTGGTCAAGCTCCTGTAAAACCATTTCTATTGGCTTTAGGTCTGTTGGCCAGGTCATGTGACGCGACACTCTATGACTTGTTTGGAGGCGGCTTGGCGTGTCTAAACTTTTGACTGGTACTTTGTGCCTGTTACAGCCTGGCTTAGTGTGCATCTGCCAGCCTAGCAGGTGAAATACAGATCCGTTTTATTATCGAGACATAGAAGTGGCTCTTTACAGCCGTCTCTGCTGTGGTAATCAAAAAATGAGAATTGGCAAAAATGGGGGGAATCAGAAAATGATTCTTTAAAAGCTTTCAGAGGAGGTGTGAATGCAGTGGGAAGTAGGACATGGGTGTTTGTGAACCTTTCAGCTCCTCCGGGGTCCGGGGGGATAGACCGTCCTGTTTGTGCTGAGCCCATCACTGCGACTGATGTAACGAATTTCAGTATTCTAATGAGACCACTGAGCAAGGTGCTTTTTTTCTGTTCAGATTTACTATAGTGTCTGCCTGGCGTTTTTAGCATTTTTAACAATGCTGCTGCACAGCAGATCTGTAATGTGAAACATCAAATAGGCCGACCGATACCGTTTTTTCTGAATGAGGCAGTTAACTGAGGCCACAGTTACCACCAGGAAAGAGTGCTTATAGCTTTTCGCCATTTTTATTTGGGGGATTTATTTAAAATTGGCAAAATAAAAACAAATGGGGGATGAAAAGCCAGTGCTTAAATCACGCATCCAGCAGCATTATCCCAGGGAAAGCTGGGCTGATGCAACATCGAGATGCAGCATCAAGTCTTCATAACATAGATCTGAATGTCTGGTGATGTTATCTGATGTTTTCATATTGCAAATTTAAGGACCCTGTCAGATATTCTGCTGTTGAAGTGCCTGGAATGAGGCCTCCTAGTGTCTATTTTGTGGCCTATAACGATCCCCCTTGAATTTACAGCCTTGGTTTGGACTGGCGTTTGACTTGCAGTGGTCATTGAAATACTTGCAAATATTTGTATTTGTTTTGATAAGGCGGGATACCTCTGTTTTGGCCAGACAGTTTTTGGTCTGGCCCTCAATTACTCAGATGTCATCTTTTGCCAGAATGGAGGGACTGGTGAATTGGCGGGACTTCAGGGTACCAGTGGGCTCGTCTGCGTGCAGAAATTATCGCAGAGGGCGGGGGAGACTTTCTCTTGCTAGTTTATTTGGCTAAACCTGATGCAGTGTCTTCCCTTCCTTGTCAGAAAAGATAGTGGAATTGGTTACCAGCGTATTCTCCAAAAGACGTAAAAGACGGCCATCACTGGGGCTGCCTTTATACCAAGGACATTCTTTTCCCCTTAATTTTTGACTGTAAATAAAAAGCAATGTTGTTCTTCATCCCACAGTAAGACTTCATTGATTCCCCAAGAGCAGAATAGGACTTTGATCTTCTGCTTGTCATGTTCATAATTTTTTATTTTTTAGTATTTTTCAATGCAGAGCGACTGACTTTGCACCGTTTCGCACAGCTGGGTGTTTCTATGGAAACCCACCTGGGTTATGTACCTGGCAGTGAGACCTTGAGGGGTCGATCTTTATTCTCCTTGCTTCCTAGCTCCCCCCCGTCCCTGCCTGTGCTTCTGCGCGGGGGCCTCATCAGGAGCTGCTGGCATAGCCTTCAGATGCATTCTGGCATCTCTGTGGAGGACATCAACACGATTTGGTGTCTTCCAAGATATCGGTGCGCGTTTCAGTGCCCTGTCTTCCTGATCTTCGCACGGAGCTCCCGTTCAGCTCTGTAATTTCGCATTTACCTTCAAAGATGTCGTCTCCCCCTCTCTCTCTCCTGACATTCGGACAGAGTGGTGTTGTGCTACTGTCTCGGGTCCTCTAACACCACTGGGTGTCACTTAGCCCCCATTATCTGCCTAGTTTACAGTGCTTACCCACAACGTCGGGGCCCGGCACTCTCGTAAAGGTCCTCTTTATCCACTAATAGCCCCATCGGCGGCCGAGTCCCCCCCCCCCTGTCCGCACCTCTCACCTACAATTGAATCCCCCCCCCCCCCCGAGACCTGCCCTTTGTGCCAGTGCCACCCGCAAGGTGCTGTTTCGGCTTGTTTTACCCTGCAGGGATCAGTGGCCGCAATTCAGTTAGTCTGCGCCGGAAACATACGGCATGACCCCGGCATGACCTCTGACACCCACTGGACAGGAGTCCCTGGGTCTCCGGTCTTCTTAGCCCGTGTTGGGGAAGCGCCCTGCTTATTCCCCGGCTCCCCCAGGAGATAACATCCAGAAACCACTTGCAGTGGCTGGTCATGTGACCCAGTGGATGTCTCTGTGTTAATAGCATCCCATGAGAAACTGTTCAAAATAATTAACATCAAATAAATACAGGAACAAGACAAAAATGGGCTCCTTTTACTATAAGTCTTAATGGGTAAAGATCACTTCAGTGACTTGCAAAAGGAGTAATTCTTCATATTCGTTCAGCTCCTCAGCAGAACAGAATGAAGCTTCCACCATGTGATCAAGTTGATCAGAGGGATTTAAATACCACCTGTTAAATGAATTTCATGTTTTTTTTTTCAAATCTGGAGTCCTATGAAAAGTCGCCTTCTGGGCCGTAAGCAGTCTGACTTCAGCAGTGAATGCCCGGGCATGTTTTGGTCCCGTTGCTGCTGGCCCGCAGACCGAAGCAGCAGCGTGTGGCTCACTTCCCGGGGGCGGGGGACAGGCGGCTGCCCTCTCATGCTGTTTAGCCACTTTCCCGTGAGGCTGAGCTGCAGGGCCTGTCTGTCTGCGTCGGGAAGGGTGCAACATGAGCCGAGCTCCAGACTTCATGGCCAATTTGAAGTGGTGGTGTTTTGTTTGTTGTGTTTTTTTCTTTTTTCCATTCGCACCTCCTCGATTTTGCTCTAATTAGAAAAGGATTTAAGCGGTCTACAGATAGACCCACTAACAGCATTCAGTTACGGCCTGCTAATTTGGCTCTTCTGTACAGTGACACGTGGCTGTGAATTATGATGATTTTAATCTGTGTGTGTGTGTGTGTGTGTGTGTGTGTGTGTGAGAATTCGGTTTATATTACATTGTGGGGACCATTTTTCAGGTCCCCATGAAGATCTGTGACAATCAAAAAACTAAAAATGTCAAAAGTCTCCTATTTTGTTTGGTTATTAAAGGTTAGGGCTGGGTAGGGCTTAAGGTCATCATGTTGGGATTAGAGTTTTCCCAATAGAAATGAATGAAGAGTCCCCACAAAGACATAATTACCCACCTGTGTGTGCGTGAATGTCCGTTAACCCTGCCCTCTGTCTCTCCCACCCTCAGGTGAAATCTGTGAAAACAGGCTCTGTCTTCTGGACAATTGGCTGCTGCCTATCTTACTTCTACATGGTGAGTGTCGACCGGCTGGGCACTGGGGAGGGCGCTCTGGGTTGACAGATCATCACGGGCAAGGGGTCTGGGTTCGTGAAGGGTGCTGGACGCATTTGGGAGCCAGGGAACGAATGCAAACGCCTCACGCCATTTCTGGACTCATTTTTTGCTGCTCATTAGTTAGATGTCAAAGAAATAAATCAAAATACAGCCCCATCCTTCGTGCAGATTCTGGCGTCCTGGCGATAGTCCTGCTAATGACCTGAAAGGGTTTCGTGCTAGGAAGGTTTGATTAGGGAGTCCTATGGAGGGATAAACCAATCGGATTAATTACAGTGGCCCCAACCCCCCCGCAGCAGAAGGTCTTGGGTGGCGTTGTATCGCCGTCAGCCTCATGTTTTCTGATTTTCTCACTTCTCAGCCGCCACAGAAAGGCTGGCTGGTGTCGTATGAACTGGGAGGGGTGGTCCTGGCTAGTTGGATACCTCACCTGGAGATAACCCCAGCTGGGCCTGTGAAAGGAACCCCTCCCCCCTTTTGCACTTCCTGTCTGTGTCTGTTTCCTGACCCCCCCCCCCCGAAGAAAACCCCCTGAGGTTTCTCTCACCAAGGATCGAGACCTCCTTGCTCGATGGTTGCTGGGCTGATTATGGCGCAGGTTCTGAACCAGTGTGGGCCAGGCTGCTGTGGGGGGGGGGTCTCCCCACTGTGAATTTAGGGACTGCCGTGAAACCACATCGGGTCGCCAGGTCTCCCATCTGCCCGTGGGCCCAGAGGCTGATAAAGCCCCCGCCTCAGGACGCTTGTATCTGCACACCCGCCTCCCCCTTCTCTCCCCCCCCACTCTGCCTTGAAAAGCTGCTTCATTTATCTCGTCTGAGGAAACCAGAGGAAATCCGCGACTTTAATAGAGTTTTTCCATGCTTGAACTACAACCAATTAGCTCGTGGTGCCGTGGAGATCCAAACAGCAGCAGGAAGAGTGACTGGATGAATCACACAGCACGGCACTCTCTTATGTGTCCTTCCTGTCTCTCTGCTGCTTTGAGTCTGTAAACAGCTGTCGCCTTTCATTGCGGCCTGTGACTGTTGACGTGTGGGTGTGTCTGTGCGGGTGCGCACCCCATGCGCGGCTGCACATGCACTGACTTGGCCGTTCGCCATCTTGCAGGTGTCTGCCTGGGGAGGCTATGTGTTCATCATCAACCTCATCCCCCTCCACGTCTTCGTGCTGCTGCTCATGCAGAGGTACAGCAGGAGAGTCTACATCGGTGAGTCCTCCACCAATCAGGGCAGTGGCTGGCCTCATCTCCACCAATCAGGGTGGTGGTCAGCTTTGGTTCCACCAATCAGAGTAGCTCAGGCTGGATGGTCGGTTGTCAGGTCTTAAAACCAGAAAGTGATACGATCAGTAGTCTCCTTTCTTTTGGTTCTTAACCAGCAAGCTTCTATTGGACTGAGAGGATATGAGTCGTTATAAAAACGGGATGGCGTCTGCAGAAACAGGATCTTTGTAGCCTGTCAGATGCCTGAATGGCCGTGTGGGTCCAGCCTTGCTAGGCGTGTTGCCCAGTTCCTATCATTTTCCGTGCCTGGTGGAGTGTCAGATGGTGCTGGCGGGGTGTAGGTGTGTCAGGTGTGGTTGTTTGTCTTTTTGTGGGGGTGTTAGGAGCTGCTGTGTGTTTGTCTGCCATCAGTATGATGGGAAGACCCATCACGGCTCCAGCCGTCGTGCTTTTTAAGGAACCCGAAATGCTTCTGTCCCCAGTGAGCCGCTGTGTCTCCATGCTAAGTGTGCGATTCTCTGCCTTCAGCATACAGCACCTTCTACATCGTGGGCCTCGTCCTCTCCATGCAGATCCCGTTCGTGGGCTTCCAGCCAATCAGGACCAGCGAGCATATGGCAGCGGCAGGTACTCTTCCTGGCGCCCCTCCCCCTTTTCTGGTCAGCCCCCCCC
>JAODLD010000052.1:3546504-3556890 GCA_026781065.1 Mormyrops boulengeri | reverse complement strand
CCCCCCCCCAACACACACACACACACACACACACACACACACACACACACACACACACACACACACACAGAGAGTAACATATCAAACTTATTTTGTGAAAATATCCCAGCGCTGGAGTTCTTGGGCCCTGTAAGTGTTTGTTCTGCGAGTCTGTGCAGTAAAGACCTGCGGCTGAGCAGATTGGCTGTGAAATACCTTCATATCCATCTTCATTCTCCACTGGCTCCTGGTTCACAGTGGAGGCTGAAGTATCTCACCCCCTTTTTTAACTACGATTGGTAGTGTGTTTGAGACCCCCCCCCCCGATCCATGTTTACATTTTAATTTTTTTGTTCTGGGGTTTAGATGACCTGGTTCGGTCCTGTTCAAAATGTGTGCAAAACAATAAACGCTTCAGGTTTGTGTAAAACCACCAATTTTGTCTTCAGCAGTATTTCTGTGGCGATATCAGCGTAGTTTAAGGGTGGGGGTGGGGGGTTGACTTAGGTTCTTTACAGGTTGCTAATGAAATGGGTGGATCATGTGATCTGTGATGTTTACGTACAGCCGCTGGCTCCTGAAAGACGGAAGCGGTGTCTGAAAAGGAACGCCCTTTAGTACACAGACCGCTAATTTCTTTAATTTTTCACCATGGCTCCTGTATGTCTGTAAGGTGCTGTTTCTCAGTGGAGACCTGAGTGTCCAACAGCTTTGAGAACTCATTCAATATTAAACTGTATCACTGCTGCCCGGGGAAAAAAATGAAATTAAAACATTACGATTATTTTTCAGCCAGTGTGATTGCAGTGTTATATTTGTGATGAAAGTGGCTTACCACCCCATAATGGCTGCCATTGTTTTAAAAAAAAAATAAATAAATAAATAAAACTTGAGTGAGCCGGATCAGCGGGGGAAGCAGTCACACTACATCTATTCCATTCCTTTAAATGGTCTGCTCTGGGGCACTGTATCCCTGATGGCAGAAGAAATTAATCACATTCTATTTTCATAAAACCCAACCACTGGAATGATTTAAGAGAAAACAAGCCATTAAAATGAAGACAAGTTAATTATCCAATTTATATTTAACGATGCCAATATCCCAAGTCATAAAAATAATGACTGACAGAAGTATTTTAAATTCATTCCCTCAGTCCTTTTTTCTGTAACTATTCGTCCAAGCCAGGGTCACTGTGAGCCAAGTCTGTCCCAGGAAGCGCAGGAGACGGACCTTGGATGGGATTCTGCACCTTCACAGGGTATGCAGACAAAAAAAAAAATCAAGATCTTTTGAAATCCTTCTGCTGCAGGGTTTCAGGTCCAAGCTGGGTGGTGTGAGAGGTTAAAGGTCAGTGTTGATTTTTTTTTAAATTATTTATAACCAAATAAGGATAGAAGGTGATACGGCTATGGCACCTTAAAGGGGCTCCGTGGGTTCAGCTGCTGTGGCTGTGATCGGAAGGTTGTTGGATCTAATCCCACAGTCTGCAGAATTTCACTGTTGGGACATTTATTACATTTTCACAAGCGAGATTGTTTTGCAGCAAAATTCAGAAGCGGGAAGGGAGGAAAAAAAACAGGCTGGTTTTTCACAGCATTCCTTGAGGTCCTCGAGATTCACTTACCCTTATGTATTGGGGGGGAGGGGGGGGTGAAGAAGTAGGCTAAATGAAATGTTGCAGGGGAGGAGAGAATAAAAATGAGAGTAGAGGCTTGATTTTAGGCGGCTTCATCTGTATGACCTGAAACCGCATACAAAGTCCTGAAGCAACGGGGCCTGATTCCTCATCACACCTCGTGCATTAGCCCTGCCTCTCCCATCCCCACGGGGTCCCCAGATGCCTCCTGGGGGGGGGGGGGCACTAGACTTCTCATTTGTCTGGATGCGTCTCCCTTGGGGGGGTTGTGGTAACCCAGCACCCACCAGGCAGCAGGAACGAGAAAACACACTTGCACACTCGCCCCGCTGACGCGAAAACATCTTATCCAAATCATCCAATCGTGTCGTATTACAAAAGCAGCCAGTTATACTGAAAACATTCAAATTAAGCACCTGCCCAAAAATACAACAGCACAACCCCCTGGGTCCTTATGTCAGAAGTGTTTTGTTTCCACATTCGGTTCCTGCGCAACCTGCTGTCAGTTTTTATTTTTGGAGTTGCAGACTTCATTCTGAAATTGTGAAACCTGGTGGTTGTGTACGGGATCTCAATGACTTATAGCAAAGAGGCGCAGAAGGTTGTGGGTTTGAATCCCATGGCCGGCTTGCTGTTGGGGCCCTTAACCAGGCCCTGTCCTCACTGGTATGTTGATTTGGACAAAGTGTCAGCAAATAAGTGTAAAACATCCAACAGAGATGTGAAAGACACCAGAAGCGACATGTCTTCATCAGGTAGGCTGCTCAGGAGTGAGGATGTATTAAAAATACCTGGGCATGCAGGATACATCCAGGTATCACTTGTACTCTGGGGCACAGTCCAAGTCACCCCCCCTGAGCACATGGTGATGTGCTGCCATGAGGAATGTCCTCTCACACACAGGGAAAACTCGTCTGTCCACCCATCTTCCATAAACTCTGCTCAAATATAAGGTCACAGCAATATCTGTCATAAAATGTAAAAAGGAAAAAAAGATCAGGATACAGAAATGACAACCAACATATGCAAGTGTATCCAAATCGTTTTTTTTGATTTGAATCCAGAAAGAGTTGGAGACTAAAATTGATATTAAATAGGCTTCAAATACGGAAATGCAGGTTTGAGGCTCTGAACTGATCCGCCTCTGGCAATTAGACCTCATCTGTGAGGCAAATTAAAGTTGGACATCTAATCTCCGCCGTGGAACTGGATTGGCAGGCCGGCTAATTAAAAGCTTTTTATCCTTTAATGCTCGGCTTTGCCGCTTTTATCCGGAAAATGGTGGCTTCTTTGTTGCTTTGGGGAACAGCATGTGGAAAAGGCCTTAACAATGGCTGCTCTGAAAGAAAACCCAGAATGCTGTTGTTGTTAACAGCTGTCAAAGGCTAGAAAACGGGCTGCTTTTGTGGCACGACTCAGGAAGACACGTGGAGGATTGGATTTATGCATGACCTTAGACGGGAGATATGTGGATATATTCATGGGAAGGGAACTTGCAGGGCGGGGAGATATAATCACCAGGAGCGGACTGGTACTAAACTCCCAAAGCCAGTGTCCCATTTAAATCAGTTTGGAGGAGTAACGGGTTTTTGGGACATGATGGTTTGGGGGAACTGACATGTCTCACACCCCATTGTCAATAAGCGATTACTGCCGTGTAAAGCAGGGTACCCACTGAGTAGGATGTCAGTTTATAACCTGAAACTGTAGAAGAGCATGGGAAGACAATGGAGAATCCAGCAGAAAGACATCCTGCAGGTGTCACAGTTTTTAGAACTTGATGTTTTTGGTCAGTTCTAGGGCTGAAACGATTACTCGAATAATCTGATTTGTAAAAATCTTCAAGGCAGATCCTCTGACTTGATTATTTGCTTTATGCTCCACTGAACTATTATGCACCGGCTGCAGCTGTCTGACTGCATAGAGGATA
This sequence comes from Mormyrops boulengeri, assembly GCA_026781065.1. Classification (NCBI taxonomy): domain Eukaryota; kingdom Metazoa; phylum Chordata; class Actinopteri; order Osteoglossiformes; family Mormyridae; genus Mormyrops; species Mormyrops boulengeri. The sequence goes on along the minus strand of JAODLD010000052.1, from coordinate 3,553,344 downwards.
TTAACTGGAGCACTGATAGGGAAATTAAAATGGGGAAGAGCACAAGAAAGAGACGAGTGGTAGAAACTATCAAAAGTTTAGGAGCATTTCAACTTCAGTTTAAAAGAAAATATTGTACAACGCAAACATCGTAGAACAACTTGCATTACCCACGTTTAAGTTGAAAGGCTCCCCAAACCTGACAGTGTTGATAGACTGCAATATGTTAAAATATATTTTGACAATGTGATTTTTGTACATGCTGGACTGTCATGTGGACAGCGTAGATGTGCAATAAACTCCAGACTTTTCTCAGTAATATTTTATGTGCACATTTTAGTACTGCTGTCTAAAATAGTTATGGGCTGTAGCTGACCTGATCACAGCCAGCTTTCAATATTCAAAGAGACTAAATAAATGTTATACAATTTTATTTCTTTTTCAGTAAACTGCATTCTCTTATATCGCTGTTTTTTCCGCCAGGATACACTTTCCATATTAAAGTGGGTGTGGCCATGACAAAAAGACAGTCTTATAGGAGCACATACAGCTACAACACGGCAGCTAACACACTGAACAGGAGTGGATTCCAATGTTTGCTCAAATTTGTGCAATAAAATTTTGGTTTTCATGACGAAAACGTTTTTTTTTTTTCTGTTCAAAGACCAGGCTGGCATAAGGTATTTTTATTTATTGTCACACTTAAAATATTTTATCCTAGTAATCGATCAATCGTAAAAGTAATCAAGACAATACTTGATTATAAACACAACCAATAGTTGCAGCCCTAGTGAATGCGCCGTGTGGAAACAGTATCGAAAGTGCTGCTTGCCGTGTGTCATTCCAGTAAACTGCTGAAGTGCTAGAAAAAAATGAAATAATATATCAAAAAACTTTCCTCTACAGAATTATTCAAGGCTGTGAGAGTTTGGGGTAACCTGATAAGGTTAAATTAAAGTAACAGTTTATTTCTGATATGCTTCTGTGAGGGGCAAGAATAGTGTCACGGTCTTGAACACAAAACACTGAAGATAATTGGGCATCCTACCTAGAATCTGATTGGCTCTCTTGCTGTGGTGCCACCAATCACTGTGGTCTCTTCACTCCCACTGGTCCTTTCCCAGCATCATGCCAGGGGGCATCAGGGGGCATCAGGGGGCATCAGGGGGGGCGTCAGTCACCCTGATCCACCAGATTCACACACCACTTCAAGGACAAGGCGAAGGAAGGGAGATCCCTGAAGGTGCCTTGGTTGGCGGATACTAGACTAGAAAGCCATCAGTACTAGTAATGTAGTGCATCAGACAACCCTCTGCACTGCTGGACAACATCTGGATCCACAATGAAGATGGCAGACATCTCCAGCAGGGGGCGCCTCTCCAAGACAAACATGGTGAACACACCAAAACATCGTCCAGCCTGACTAAATCTGAACATTCGAATTCAAACCTGAGCTTCACCAAGATCAACCACAGCAGGGTGATTGGGAAACGAATGAATCGTGTTCATAGTCACGATGACAAATACGTGACAAGTCTGCAGGGTCACCGAGCCTTCAGCATCATCGCGGCTTGCGAGTCTGTCAGCCATTAGCTGCTACATCCTTGTCCGTCTCATTAGCCCTGCTTGTGAACTGAAGGGGGTACAGATTAGAAACCACAGAGGATTTAAACATTAATGCGCATCGTAATGACGTACAGAGATGGGCCATTAGGCTGAATTGGATTACCTCGCAGAACAAACTGGATTGTAAGGCAGCCCTAATGGAATTTGTAGGACCTGTGAGCTGAATTAGAGGTTGATCTGAATTCGAGATAAAGCATAATATAGTAGTACATCCATCCATTTTACGCCGTATGGCATTACAACGAGCCTGCAACCAATCCCAGGTAGCGCAGGTCATGAGTCGGGCACTGCAAGGCACACACTGCAAGGCACACACTGCAAGGCACACACTGCCACACTATGGTACAGGGACAGGGGAACTCTATGCACAGAGGCAAGGCCCAATTCCCAATTCCAAAGCCCCATCCCAGGGTTCGTGGAAGTTTTACTTGCACAAAAATGTTCTGAGGGCAGAACTAAAAATGACTGGTTCAGAGAGAAAACCAATCAGAATGTTGGGGAGGTGGGGCCAACCAATCAGGTGTTTTGGTTCCCCCTCCTCTAGTTCCTTGTCTGTTGTGTAAGTAAATCGTCCATGAGCCAACCCAGGAGCTGTGACTAGGAGACACCATGCCACCTTACCAGCATAGACTGTGTTCAGCTTCACCTGGTCAAAGTCTTTCACCACTTCCAGTAATAATCAACTGGGTAAGTAAAACACCCAACAATAAACTATTCTAAACTAAATATTAATTTGTGGAAGAAGCCGGCATCAGCGCTCAATCAGGGGATCCACAGTGTTTCTGCGAGTTGCTGCAGGAGATGAGCCTCAACGCTGAGGTCAAGCCCTCGCTCCCCACAAGGGGGCAGACACCTTCCCCTGTGCCTAGCTCGCCCAGTGTTACCCGAGCAGAGCAGTGCAGTGGAGACAGGAACCATGAAGAGCCCCTGTATTACATCCATCCTGTGGCTGATCTAGACCTTTACATGCATCTAGAAGATTCCAGAGCTTTAGTGTGTGCTGTGTTGGCGCTAAGCATAGCTGACACGCTATCTTCCTCCTCGCCATTGAAGGACACACGGACAGCCCACCCGTTGAATCTCCTGGGGGACCGCGGCTAATCAGTTCCGCCGAAAACGAAGACACGAGAGTAGCACGTGCATTCGGCGACGCCACAGCGAATTTGCAAGGTCACCGTCACGGGGAGCCGGACGTGTGGCGGAGCCCATGAAGACGCCCTGTGAGCAGTGGGGAGTCGGCCTCACATCTGCTACAATGACAGGAGGGAACAAGGAAGTGGGATTAAAAAAATAAACAGGGGTGTGGGGGGGTCTCCTTGGGGACGACGCCAACGGTCACGCCAGCGTGAGCAGGAGGTCCGTCTGCTGCCCACTCGGCTGCGATTGTCGTCGTGACGAGGTTTCAGGGCAAGTGCTTAATTGGTTACAGTTCCAGTCAGCTGTATAACGAGCTATTAATCCCACGATGGAGTTTAACTAAACCCTGACCAGCGCATCAGGCCTTATAGCCTTTGTCAGCTGACTGACAGCCAATCACAATCACTTTCAATAACTCCTCATCCAATCAGGGCTGCCTGGAGCGTATGGCACGAAATACCAAAAAAATGCCATGTGTTTCTGTGTTTGGTTGCCTCATAGGACCAACTTGATTGCAGCAGCTGGCTTTAAATCAGACAGCAGAAAACCACAGAAAGCCACAGAAACAGCTTAAAAACACACAAGCGCAGCCCCCAGAGGGCAGAGGTTGAATTCGAACCCGAAAGCCTGCGAGCCGAGGCAAATGCATCACCTGGGAAGCCGCCATGACTCCCAGAGACAAAATCACAGCCAGCCTATAGAAGCCTTTCGGTTTTCAGTTTTCATAGCATGAAAATTAACTGTCACGATACTTTTAAATGTGTCCATCTCATTTTTTCAATCTTAGTTAGTTATGCTGACTTAACACCACGCTAGCAACTAGTGCTATATTTATGGTGAGAGCATATGGACCATCAAAAAGGTAAAAACTTAAGTAAGTAATTATAAGATACTGCAAACAGTTAAAGCAATCTAAATAAGATTTAGACTAGTTTTTGATAAAATCTAAAAAGCATCTGGCTTGACTTTACTAAAATGATAAATCTGCAGAAGAGTTATAAGAAGGACAACGCAACAAAATGTGCTCAACATTTAAAGGAGTTTTATGTGCAGGATACAAGTGGATCTTCACCGGCATGTAAAAATATGTGGGTTAGCCTGATGTGCCCAATACAACACCTTGTACAGATAAGGAGCCCAGAACCAACAGATTTTAAAATTTAGTTTTATTCAGTCATATCTACATAAAATCTTCTCAAAACTCTTATAGTTATGGTCTTATAGTTATGCACTCCAGCCATGCAGAGGGTATCAAGATTCACCCGAAACAAACCCCTGATAAGAACGACCCGGTCGGCGTTGTACCCATATAGGAAACAGCCGACGCGTGGGAGTTCAGTTCCAGCCAGTCGGCAAGTCAAGCAGACACTTGGAGAGGACACCGGAAAGGTCAAGGCAGCTACCGCAGCGACGAACACGTCAGCCATACTGACCACAAGCCGGGGAAACAGCTTTAAGCGGCAGTTAGAATGTGGAAGTCATTCATCCTTCAAAAGAGCTTTTAAACCAGACTTAAAACACCTTTGTGACATATCTGCCACTGGTCGTTTGGGGGTACCAAGGCCACTGCATTGTAGATACCAAGATGAGCTTCAGAAACTTCACCATATATTTTAGCAAAGTTATCCATGGCTAATATCTAACTTTTGGCTAGCTTGATGGGCATTAATGACAAAGACTCAGCTGTACGTACATCAAGGACCAATATTGATATAGTTCCTGTTTTAAATATTTCACTAACCACCACTGTGTCATGTGCTTCGTGCCACAGTAGCATTTTCTGTTTATGGTAGCAAAATCTGACAAGGCAGCAAAAAACGACAGAAACCATGGCAATTGCCCCATCATTTATTTTCTAATCAGTACAGTGTGTAAAACGTTATGGTCACAGACAGCTGCAGTTATATCTAAAAAATGTTTACAGGTTTCAACTGTATCCAGCTACTTGGATTACATTAGCTAGCTAGTAATTTTAACTCGCTGCATAATGTAAACCAATCCGAATTTCTGTGTTGCACCATAACAGAACATAATCTGCAGTTCAAATGGCTTCACAGACGTTCCTTCGGATAGCAAAAGATACCAAAACTAAAATATATAAACACTGCAAATAACAAAACTGTGTGGGGAGTTTGAAATGGGGGTGGAGGGGTATTTCGAAACAGCAACCTTCAGAAATGTTAAGAATAATAAGTTAAGAATAATAGATTACATGCCTTTACATTATTCATTGCTAACAAATTATGATTAAAATAATGATTAAAATGTGTAAAATAGACAGCCATTGTATGGCTGGGATGGGGGGAGGGGGCGGGACAAATAGTAGTCTTGGGGGGGCCCTGTCGAAAAAAAAAAGTCTGAAAACCTCACTGCCTTAAGAGTTGAACCACGGTTAGGCTTTTTATTTGGGTTAGTGCTACAGTTAGACTTAAAGCTTGGGCTAGGATTGCTAGCGCTCGGGCTAGGACTGGGATTACAGTATGTGCTAGGGTTTAGGGTGCCCTTGCTAATAGGTTACCCTTAGAGTTGCTAGTTAGGTTCAAACTAGAGTTAGGTTTCCAAATGGGGTAAACCCTAGCTCTAACTATAATCTCCACCCTAACCCTAATAACATCCCTAACCCTTAGACAGATTCCAGCTGTGTAATATATGCAGACTTAATTCTTACCTCCTCTCTGACAGCTGTCACTAAGGCTGTTTCATTAGCCATACATCTCCTTGGATAATGGCACCTGCTGCTTGTAAAGGCTGACAACAGAGCGTAAATTAAAATCGGTGTCCTTGAGAGTCCGGCTGTTAAATCACACAGGAAGGGCCGTCACGGGATGGACCACAGAGCTTTGCTTTTATGGAGTCAAATTTCAAGGCTGACAGTGTTTCAAAACAGAAACACGGATCTCACCTTTCTACGCTGGATCAAGCTCCTCCTCCAGGGGGCAGCAGAGAGCTCAGTGGAAGTCAGGGGTGTCAATCAGGCGCTCTTCATCTGATACAATGTACACCACCTGCAGGCCGAGTACAGGGCAGCAGGTCAAATTTGATCTTCATTCAGTTGGGAGGGTTTTCCTGGAGGATGACGACCTTCACGCGCCAGACATCAAACTCGATTGCCATGTTCAGCCAGCAGGGATGGGAGCCAAAGCAGGAAGACTTCCGGAGGAGCACAAACTCCCCACTGGCTCACATCCAGCTGCACCACGTCCCAGCAAAGCACTAAGCACTCTTCGAGAGGTCATGTGATCAAGCAACCATTCCCCAGCCTAAGGCACCGAGGTGAAAACAGGAAGCAGTGCTAGTGAAGATGAGTTTTCATTCAGTTATTTATTCCCCCACCCCTACCCAGTGCACGGCAGATCATAACATGGCAACGTAAGGGAATTTCACATTCATTCTTCTATACTTGATACTCCAGACATTTTCAGTACTGATAGGGGCATGAAATATGATCAGACATAACACAGGTCTAATACAGGCAGAAGCTAATGACACCAAAGGCGTGTTTGTGAGCACGCTTCCCTTCACAGTACAAGATGTCATTCTAAATACAAGCAAGACCAAAAGTCTGAATTCATAACAGCACCCAAAAAACAGCATTTATCTCCTCCTGACTAAAGCAGAGATGAACCAGGCCTGACGTCTGGCAGAACTGTCGAACTCGGGAGTTTCAAGTTACCTAAAGCTAAGTTGTGTGTACACACAATCAGTGCTACAACCAGTGCTGCATGTTTCCTGTTTACCTTTGTGCCTGGGTCAGAGGTACGGTGCCAGGTCACATGGGAAGGGCACACAGAATATACTGTGTATCAACACATACACACAGAAATAAGCATCACTTTCGCCATCAAAAAATTTAAAATTTATAATAAATGAATCTCACATTTCTCCTCACAAACCAGCTGTATTTTCTATCCATCTTGACTGTGCGCATACAGGCTTATGTTCAGGTCCACTTTCGCAGTCAATACAGAACACGCATATTTTTTTTGGGGGGGGGGGGGGCGGGGTGGCGGGCATTGGAGGTCTATGCCGGGTTCTAACGCGGCCTCCTGGGAGTTTTTCAAAAGAAGACTGTGGAGCTCAGACAGCAGGAAGAGGGGG
>JAODLD010000052.1:3522671-3546494 GCA_026781065.1 Mormyrops boulengeri | reverse complement strand
CCCCCCCCCCCCCCCCCCCCCCCCCCCCCCCCCCCCCCCCCCCCGCGCCCCCCCCCCCCCCCCCCCGGGGAGCAGTCATTGGATGTCTATGCCTGGGTCTCACTCGGCCTCCTGGGAGTTTTTCATATGCAGACTGTGGAGCTCAGACAGCAGGAAGACGGGGTGCATGAAGACGGCAGGCAAGGGGACGGATGAAGGCACAGGCTGATTTACCCCACCTAAAAATGAAATGGCATTTTGGGGGCGGAGTCCCTGAGCATGAACCTGACAAGGGTACCATTTGTGAACATTCCCTGCATGCTTCTATGCCAAACAAAACAGTCATTTTGCACATTTATCACACTCAAAGAAAATGCTTCGAATTTAATCCAGAGTGGCTTCTCTCTGCCCTATCTGCGAAGAAAAACTGCCATTTGCACTTGGGCCAAGTAAATATCAGCCATGGCAACATCGCATCGCAGTGAGTATTACAATCCCGACCCGGTCTCCTCCCGTCACGTCTGATACCCGCAATCAGAAAACGATGGGAAACAATTTGACTGATTAACATTTTGCCCTAGACCGCAAACAAGAACGTCAGGGTAATGGTACTGTTGCTGTTTCAACAAGACTAAATCAACACATAATCTAACAATATGGCCTGGACAGTAATATGAATAAGAGAATGATATGCTAATAGGACAAATAAAGCAAGCATGTGCTCTATTATGCCGCACCTTAATCTCTCCTCATTGGCTGTGTCGACATACACTCCCACTCAAATTACCCAATCATATTCGGGAAAGCCCTCAGAGAACAGTGAATTCCCACTATACATTTATTCCAAAGGGCAAGGTACATGTGATCGGGGCACCTTTTACCTGGTAGGAGATTTCGAAATCTTGAACCAAAACCAAACTCTTCACACTTGAGGACTTCCTGAAGAGCAGGCAAGCCCCAGCGGGCCGGCTGATGAGTCTGACATGTCCGTTTTGAAGGCAGAATGAAATAATGGGATGAGAAATCTGAACGACGACCTTCACCAGTTCTGGCTGGGGCGGAACTGGGGGAAAAAACATGCATCTTTGCATAACGTCACTAGCACGAGATGGAAAGCCACCAGAGAAGAAGTCTTTCATTCCATCAGAAATATCATCTGGAAAGAAAGTGTATCCTTCTTTTGCATTCATAGATTGGTCGCGTCTATGGGAGAGATGCCCTGAGATACAGGAACCAATCAGCCACCTTGATCAGACAAGACCGGTTGGAGTCCATCGTGCACCTGGTTGTCCTTAATGTCCCCCAGAACCCAAAGCAGGAGGAATAACACAGAAAGGCCTTGCCCAACTGGGAAATAGGGCATGTTCCTTGAATTCCTGCAGTACAGTCCTCCGACCACAGGGTGGGGCTATGGCCGTCAAAACATGCAGAACTCATCTTATAGTTTTTGCTTTCAGGAGGTCTTTATTTGTTCCACTTTGGCACAGAAAGAGTGAACATGGCAGAACGGTCAGGCCTTAGGCACCGTCTCGTCTTTTCTGTGGCATGAACACAGTCCATCTGCACATACAAGGAAATACTCACGCTGGACACCAGTTTGCCTGCATGCACTGAACAGAGCTGCACACATTACTCTTTGCTTGTAAACATTATTGAGCTGTAAAACATATCAATCATCCTGCTCCTCCCCCCCCCCCCCAAAAAAAGAGGCACAGAGTTTTGAGCTCTTCAAAATGCAAGGCACTGAGAAAATAAAACATAGAAGGAAGACAGCAGGGAGTGTAAAAATAATAGCACTGGCGTTGGCTTTCAGCAGCATTTATTGCATAAACTCAGTTGCATAGGTCCAGACAGACAGGGACACGAGTCACAGTTTATCTCCAGGTGCCCGTCGCTGGGGTCAGAGCTTGCGAGGCTGGTCGCCTCGAAGCTCAAGGGGCCGGACAACAGGGCATCCGGGACCGACTCACCGAAGGGCGGGGCGTGACCCGGGGTGGGCGGGGCTCGACCCAGGGAGGGTGGGCCAGGCGGGGCGGCCTGCGTGGCCCTCTGCTGCAGAATGCTCAGGCACTCGCCCAGGCAGTCCAGTGTGGCTGTAGAAGTCGCTTTCAGGAGCAGCAGGTCCTGGTCCAGGCAAGATACCGGCCCGCAGGTCGGCAGCGACTCTATGGAGTGCACCAGACTCTTATGCTTCCCCTCAGCCTGGTTCATGACCTGGAAGGACAAAACCAGACAGTCGCATGACCACAGTCAGAGAGATGTGACCAACAGATGTGGATATACTTATTATTACTATGATACTGTTTCATAGTATGTATTAGTACATAAACACACACCAAACAATTATAGTTAATCCTTTGTTATTAATCATTAAATGCGCATACATATCATTTAATCGAATTAAATTCTTGCTCACAGTAGTTGGAAACATACAGTATGACTATTTCCATGGTAACTTGAATGATGTTTGTCTCGCAGTGGGAAACACACCATTGAGTATTTCCAGCTAATTCTTTATGCTTATGTATCTGCTACCAGCTTAAATAAAAATGGTTGCGACAGACTAGCTATATAATTTAAAAACAAATTAAAATATAATTAAATATTCCTTTTAAGTGAAGAAAAATGAAATATGCGACAGCAATCCAGAATAAAATTAGAGACGTAATATCAAAGACTTATTAATCCTTTCTTATGCCTTCATAAGGAAGTTTGTGATGCAACTACATATGTAACGAGCAGATAGGGTCACACCAGCAAGTGGGAATTAGCCTCTTATACCAGGCTGGGGCCTGGGATTCCCAGCAGGATCTGGGGTCTGGGATTCCCAGCAGGATCTGGGGCCTGGGATTCCCAGCAGGATCAGTCAGTCACACATTCACAGGCCAGGCCGCTCCACCCCGGCTAACAAACATGCTCGTTCATTTATAGCCCTGCGGCGTTTTTCAGGACCATGGTACCATCAGCCAATCAGAGCAGAGATGTTCGATGTTAATGAATATTAATGAGTTTGACAGTGGAAATTCCAAAAATAAAAAAGCAGAACTAAGCTGTCTTAATAATCATTGACTGGTGTATATTTTAAAATACTTGCTAGTGCTAATTTAACATTTAAGGTGACTGAGAGGAAAGGAGAGCGAAAACGCAGATCTTTCATGGCCCGGCTATATCTAGACATCACTGATACACACAGCGAATTTACGGCATGCAGTGCAGTTCTACACGTCAGCAGCATACGTAGATCTACACATGTCCACGTAATGAGTATACAGTTCTCAACTGACTTAAGGAATCCATGGCACACACCCTTACACAGGGAAAATTTTGCACCCATTCGGATGCACCATCTCATACCATTCAAGACACCTTATAACTAAAAATATACTAGTAATATATACTATAGAACGGTCAACCTCTTTTTGCACCCCGTCCCAATTTTTACTATGCCAGCTCCGTCACGACCCTCTATCAAGTATAAGTTTAAATTAACGCTATGATCAATCATGCAGCGCACTCTGCAATTTACTGCAATCAATGCCTATCGCACAAATCTGATTGGATGCGCCGGTGAATTTTAAATTACACATCTGTGGTTTGGCTACTTGGGTTGGTTGAGTGTTCACTTTTGTGCTAAGCAATTGCAGACCCATTATATAGGCTAATTCTAGGACTGAGCTATTAGTTAAGTTCTCCCCAAACGAGCTTGATGGGCCGAATGGCCTCCTCTCGTTTGTAAATTTCGTATGATCTTATGACTGGGGATGGGAAATCTGATCCTGGATCAGCATAGGAGCTTGCTGGTTTTAAAATGCATGCATTTCCAACTCTGCCTCGCGACCCTTGCACGTGTTGAGCACGTAACCTTTTTATGTGAACACTTCTGTAAACTCTGTATATTTTGCATCCTAATTTACTTAAGTGGGTTTTCCATATGCATGTGCCCTGCTGAGACACTCATGGCCCAGCCTGCCCAGGGCCGGCCACACCTCCATGCCAGCCTACTCCTGGCCCAGCCAGCCCAGGGCCGGCCACGCCTTCGTGCCCGCCTACCTCCTGGCCCAGCCTGCCCAGGGCCGGCCACGCCTCCGTGCCCGCCTACCTCCTGGCCCAGCCTGCCAAGGGGCCACGCCTCCGTGCCGGCCTACCTCCTGGCCCAGCCTGCCAAGGGCCGGCCACGCCTCCGTGCCCGCCTACCTCCTGGCCCAGCCTGCCAAGGGCCGGCCACATCTCCGTGCCCGCCTACCTCCTGGCCCAGCCTGCCAAGGGCCAGCCACGCCTCCGTGCCCGCCTACCTCCTGGCCCAGCCTGCCAAGGGCCAGCCACGCCTCCGTGCCCGCCTACCTCCTGGACCTCCTGCAGTCTTCGGGGGTACCGGTTCCTGGAGTCAGGCAACTTGTTGTGGATGATGGTGACGATGCCCCTGGAGACCGCCGAGGCAGATGGCGGCCTCAGGATCCCGGGAGGGGGGGAGCCAGCCGTGAGAAGCGTGAAGCTGCCGGGCCAACCTGGGGAAGACGAGCCCTGGGGAGGAAAAGCAGCTGTATCTCAAGCGGCATCGCCATGCCCCCCCCCCGCCCCACAAATACATAGAGCTGCAGTCAATACTAACGCTCCACAAACCCAAAAGCTGGACTTCAAACGCCATTTTAAACACTGGTTACACTCCAATGAACCCTAATTCCCCAGAGCAAACGAGGGTCCTCAGCTTAAATGGATCTTTATAGCTTGCAATAAAGATAAGACTTAATACCATGTTCTCTCCAGATGAGCTCTTGCGTGCAACGAATTTTTACAAAAGCAGACACTTTAAGATGCAAAAAATCCCTCCTGATGACTATTGTCTTGAGTTTAAAGGAGACTGGTTCCACTCCCACACCAGTAGGGCTCCTGGCATCCTGCCCACAGATACGTATGCGAGTCTTGGTGGTGATGGCGGACGGGAGACCTCAAAACCCACAGTAGGCAGAATTACTATACACTGTCAATCACTATCTGTTCAAATAACACAGCCAATGAGGAGTGGGTTCTGAGAATAGCCCCGCCCATCGCCCGGAAGTCTCATCCTATCCATCACTGGTGCTCAGGCGTACAAGATAAATGCCAGTCACCTGTCCATCCTGGCCGATGTGTGTTCTTTCTACATACGAGAGCTCATCAGGATGCTTCCATTTTCCCACCTGTGACCAGAAACAAGCAGAGCTTGTGCTTTGAGTGGGACCAGGTTAAAAAAAAGAAATACACAGAGCAAAGCTGACACGGCTAGTGACGCCCATGACAGAGATTCAGGTGTGCGATCATCTGGTCAGTGGGAGGTCACCACCGTGTGAAAGACCTGGTCACTCCCTCATCAAGGAAAATTGATTATAAAAAACCCAGGGGGCACAGCATTCTACAGAAAAAACGGGGGGGGGGGGCAAAAGGCCAAAAACCTCTTCATAGAAATGTGCACTTAACCTGAAACGACCAATCAGGGCAGGCATAAATCACCCACTCAATCACACCCATATCAGATGCAATAAAAATGCATGATGTAATTAATAGGAATCTAGTACTACTGCAAAACCTATAATTGAAAAATGAATTAGGAGCATCTGTGTAGCATCTGTTTAGAAAAAAAAAATCCTGCAGAATCGATACAAACAAATCCAATTAAGAGTTACTAGTAACGACAGTCACATGACCCTGTGCAGGAAAATTGATTGGAAGGTGGATGGATGGATGTTAACAATGATATCCTGAAAAGGGGTGGTTCATTACCGTGTGGGGTGAATGTCAGACAGAGACAGGAACACACCAAGCTGCGTTACATAGTGAAAGACTGACACACAGCATCCAAACATGTCATAAGACATTTTATCCCCAAATGTACAAACAGACCATTTTTAGAGTTGCATTATTGTGGACAGTACCCCAGTTTTGATGCGTTACCAGATGCCCCCCCCACCAAAGTAGTTGGTATGTTCCATTGACTGCCATAAACATGAAAGCCTCTATATTTCATTAGGACTTCTGGTCTCCAGAGATACAGTGCCTGTTTTATTACTTGTTCGATATTTGTGTTATTTTCATATCCCAAACTGTTTTCATTACTCACCATGTGAACGTCACGGGTCGGAGGCCGACCAGAACCATTCGACACGGGAATTGGGTACAAAATGGCTGGGTTATTAAGGAGGGTTTTTTTTTTCCCCTTTTTGGGGGAAGAGAGGATCAGGGAAGAGTGGGCTCAACACACCATGACAAATATGGTGCCGTTTCAGCAGGGAGACAGTAAGTACACTCTAAGGGTGGCTTGGGCTGGGAGGGGAGAGAAAGACATTTAGCAAACACAGTACCGTGCAAAAGTGCAGCCAAAGAAGATGGTGTTTAAATCATTTTCATGCTGGTATAAAACTAAAAAAAAATATTATGTCTATCCAAGTGCATTAGCCGTTTCAAAACCTCTCCTAAAATCAGCCCAGTATTTGCACCAACTGTCCAATGCAACAACGTATTTTTTGACTCAAGCGCTACCCAACCTTGCTTGGCTTTTCAATACCTCATTGAGCTCTTTAAAATTCTTGTTTAGCTTCTAATGTGTTGCTGTCAATTCACATATGTCCTAATGTTAAATTGTGTGTGTTTTTTCTTAGCAAATACTCACTTATTACGCAGATAAACAGCCTTGAACATTTTCTTTGACTGTTCAAGATTGTTGCACAGCACCGTACATGCTATATGCCAGAAATATTTGGAACAAGAACGGAATTATCACAATCACCTGTCAATCCTGAGAGAGACTGTGTCCCCCGCATTAGAAATTTGACGTTAACTCTATTAGAATGCCTTATGATTTTTAGTTGCATGTTACCCATTCCAATACATTGTTCCTCGTTAAAATATATCACAAAATGCCTGAGCGATTGCTGTTTGAGGTCAAAACGGTCACGTGTTCGCAGGAATATAATGAGATCTGATGCAGGGAACTCTAAGATGCAATTAACGAGCGGCAGCTGACGTGGAAAAACTCCATCTGGCTCTTTCAGCGAGCAATCAAGCGCTAGCCTGGGGGAAGCAGATCATGGCAAAGCAGGGGGGCACGGAATGTTCTAGAGACGGCCGTAAAGAAGCCCATAAGAAACTAAAAGGGCCCACCCAAAAGTGTTCCGAGAGCCAGCTTACAAATAGGTGTGGAATTTCCACTGAAGAACCCCCTCCACCCCCCCATACCCACATAAAGGTCAAGTCTTTGCGTCTGCAGGTTTCAGTAAGAAACTGAAAGAAACCAGTTGTTAAACCAATAATCACCTGGTTGGACTCTGGGTTGAATGGATTTATCCTCAGAGAGCACCCACCCCCCACATACCTCAAGGCTTCCATTATAGTGCCCCCTGGTGGAGGCCAGGAGATGGTTCATCCAGAAATGCTGCTCTCTGGCATTGGCCGCTGGAGACACCAAAGGACACGTCAGTGAGGAGGGGGGAGTCAAAGGAGGCCAGTCAAACACACACACATACACACGTGCAGTGCATACACACACACACGCACACACACGCGCAGGCACACTTGGGAGGAGCACATCAGCAGAGAGGGAGAAATGTGGTCCATTTGCCATATTGTACATAGTTATTACTACTTTGTTACAATAAAACTTGAAACTTGGAAGAGAAGCCGTTCGAAAGTCACCATTTTCTGACACAAACATGAGCGAAAGCTATCATCACAATCACATGGAATATAAAACCATTACATTCATTATGATGCGGCCACTAAAAACTCTAACCCTAACACAACACACACACGCACAAATTCTCACACACCAATCTCTGCCCCAACCGCAAGCCTGTATATCACAGGATAATGGATCTTTTTAAGACTTTAACATCACCTGATTTGCACCTCAATCACAGGCCTTCCATCTGGAGCAAGACCTTCTGTGAAAGACCTTCGCCTTTCAGAGGATTCTGCAGCTCCATCTACTCACAGGACTCTGAACCTAGAATCTTCTCTGCTGAATGTAACAGAACTTCACCAATTACTGTAGCACCCCGAGGCAGAACGAGTACACGCTCAGAGCCGATTTGGTCACGATTATTATCACTGATGGTTCATTAATTGCAGTAAATTATGAGCAGTAATTAAAAGGGAGTCGACTGGAACTGTCACAGACACAATATCGCTGTGGTGCGGGAGAACGAGGTCATTTTGAGTCATTGCGATTGCCTTCACAGAAATCCCTGTGAGGTTCAGCTCAAAAGTTCAGATGAGATGGCAACCTCGTGGGAGTTTTACTTACACAAAAATGTTCTGAGGGCAGAAGGAACAATGGTTGGTTCAGACTGATAACCAATCAGATTGTAGAGGAGGTGGGACCAAAACATCTGATTCGTTAGTCCCACCTTATGTAAGTAAATCTCCCAAGAGCTGTAATAGGCCTAGGAGGGCCGTCTTGACAAACAGCACCTCCAAGGTTAAAGGTCATTCACTGACCAGGACATTTTTCCCCAATTTCACAATTCAGAAAACCTGAAAAAACACAACTTTAATCATCCATAATGAATTTGATTTTCTCCTTAGCGTTCCCTGGGCCATAGAGATCCATTCCCATCACTCACCCTGATCGTGATCAACCTGTCTGTGCCCTTGGCTTTATATCTGATTTAAGAACCCCTTTGGATGTTGTTATAGGTACATTCATCGCTATTCCAGCCTCTATCAGATCACAGGAGACTCCACACATGTCGGCTTTGCCCAGTACAACAGTCTGTTGCTCAAAGGAGATCGAGAATCTGATCCACCTAAATGCTCAAGATGCATCAAGCCTAACAGCTTCTATTGGGGCTGATGGCCATGAAATCTTAAGCAGCATTATAGTGCTATCATATAGCAGTGTCCAGCCATTGGTCAGACACTGATCAGGTGAGCGAAACATGAGGACTGGACAATGAAATCAACCAGTTAGTGCTCAGGGATGTAAAACTTTCAATAGCCTTTTCCTTTAATGAATGACACAGCATTGAAATGCCAACTGGAAAAACTTTGCAGAACGACACACAAGTCGGGAAACTCAACTGTTTAACAAAGGAACGGTTTCCATGGCAACCACTTTCAGGTTCACAGTGTAGTTATCTCCTGCAGCACTCTTGCACATTACAACTGTGCATACACTAGCCACATCCAGAGAGCCGCCACCCCCCGCCACCCACGCCCCCATTCACTGGAAACAGCCCACAGGCTCAAAATCCAATTAACCAAGCAGTGGCCCTGCTGACCCAGAGCAAATCAAAGTTTGAAAATGTCAGATGGGGTTCAGGGGGTCAAGACAACAAGACCCCTCAACTACACAGTCCGCTACACCTAAACACACAATCGCTGATACTTAAACGATCATCAGAAATCGATCACGTGCCCAGAATCTCCAATACCAGCCCCAAGCCTTAAGTCACTGCTTTTCGGCTCAGAAAAAGGGTTATGGAGAGTTACAGTATCTCTGAGAAACCCTTTGGCTCCTGATCCTCCATCTGTGTTACAGAACAGAGGCTCCTCGGCGCCCAGAAGGAGATAAAGTCGACTTCACACCCCTTACAGGCTTTTACGTTTTAGCAGCACGAAGGATATTTTTATCCAAACCCATATAGAGGAGGTGAGACAGAGGCCACGCCAGCGATGCCGGGGCCAGGCAATGGGTACCTCGGAGTTTGTAAAGCTCGCCGGTGGCAGACAGCACAGTGAAGGTGTAGGGAGCTTCATCGCTGGGACGCACCACGGCCCCAGGCAGAGGTAGCGAACCCCGCGGCTTCTGGCCCTCCCCAGGTTCGCTGATGAAGTAGCGAAGTTGCCCACAGTCTGTGTCCAGCACAAAGTACCTGGAGCAGTAGAGGGACGGAGGAGAAACTCAGACTCACCACCTAACTTATACATTTATACCGCAGTTTTTTTTTTCTATTGAGGCCAAATGCCTTTTTGAGGATTTGACAGCAAACACCCTTTTGGTACTTAAACCTGCAATATTCTGGTTGCTAACACTGATGACGATAAATGATCACAGACACAGTGAAACATTTAATGTAGTTTGTAAGATGAAGCCGGTTGAGTAAACCCCAATGCATTCATCTACCACCAGTGTTTCCCAATCTGGTCCTTGGGGACAAACAGTCGGTCCATGTTTTTGCTCCCTCTGAGCTCCCTGCCAGACAGTCCACATTTTTGCTCCCTCCCAGCTGAGAGTGGACCGCCCACGAGGACCGGATTGGGAAACATTAACCTACCGCAACCAATCCAACACAGGCACACAGCAAAAGACCAGTCTGGACATGGCACCAGTAAGGAGTCACGCTGGTGTGAATGGCAACTCCATGCTGAGCAGTGGGATGAGTGTGGAATGAAAAGTCGACCTCTGTACACAGAGCCGGGTTTGCTTATTGGACTCACAGTCTCGGGGGGCGTACAGGCGCAGTGCTACCCGTTAAACAAAAGATTTGTTTCCTACAAGAACACAGTCACATGACATAAATCAACACTGTCAGTAAAGGAACAAATACATTTGCGATTACTATACCCGGATTCCACTGAGTGCGTCAGAAATACTATATCGACGGTCCCCAGACAGCTGACGCCAAAGAATCACAGCCTGGAGCTCATTGTTAATTTTACAACTAGCGCTTTGACACAAATATGTGACACCATTTCAGGGAAATATATTCCATAAAAATCCACTGATGTTGATGAAAAATAGCTGTAGGACAAAAAAAAATAACAACGAGAATACATTTCAAAAGAAAATGGGGGGGGGGGGGAAGAGATAAGACAGTTTTGCATGTTATGCTTTCAAAGGAGTCCAGACAAGGCCCTCAGTTCACTGAAGACGTCCACTCTGTACTGCTGGTTCTGAAGTGCACTGATGTGAGAATCTCTCGATATCCCTGGTGGTTACAGTGAAGAATTAAGCAGGGTTTCGGGTTAAAATTCGCTAATGTTTATGCTACTGTTATGCTTCCATCCCATCCAACTAAGCCTCTATGACGGCATAAACACAAAGCGAGGCCCCCAGTTCCACACAAACGATTCCGCTGACAGGAAGCGTTTTGGATTTGGAAACCGAGACGCAATCGCAGGCAATTATCCATCGACAGCGTGACACTTTGTACCCAGCCGCCCTTTTCACTGTTTTTCGCACATCTCACTTTCAGCGGAAACAGCTGGTCGCCATGCCGCCTATCGGAGACATTTCAGGAAGAAACTCATACGCAGCCACTGAGCGTTTAGCCTGAATCTTTACACAGCTTCTGCAGTCTTCCCAAACAGGAGAAGATGGCCTCATTCTCTCCATCCTTCTTCTCTTCGTCATGAAAGTTCAATCCATTTTGACGCCATAAAAACTTCATAGTGACGGATCCTGCTGGCGGAATATCAAGCTCCGCTCAGCAAAACTCTCCAACGCACGATTATTACCGCTCAGGCCAATGAACTGCCACATGCTGCCCTTATATATTTATAGCAGTACTGTGTTTTGGATAATACTGCCCCTTTGCCATTATGGTGTATATAGCGGGGTGCGGCCACAATACACATATGTAAAATAAGTGCACACTGTTATGTATGTAGGTACACAGGCCACGCTTTTAACCCAAGCTAAGGTTTTATCAATTTCGCAGCTGGACATTTAAAGTTCTGCACATTACTCAGGAGTAGGACATGAGCCAGCAACATTCGGGTTACCTGTTCTCATTAACCATCACTCCCCCTGCTGGCCCCTTATCCATAATAGATTTGCTAGATGATGGAGGGTGACTTAGCAAACATGATTATCCGAATGACCCAAACAACACACGCATGTGGGCGTTTTTTTTGAACATTGGTTTTTGCTAGACCGTGTGCCGTGTTCTAGCGGTCCACGGGTTCTGCCTACAGCACTCTACTTGACATATAACCAACCTGTAATCATCTGTAATATGCACAAGTTTAACTCCAAGCCCGGTGGCTGAAGAAAGGTACTACATCCCACCCACACACACACACACACACACACACACACACACACAACATAATTAAAAACTAAAGGGAACTTTTAAAAATGATGAAGTAATGAATGAAACAGCTTCATATGAGGCGAGACACTCAGAAAGTTAAGAGTTGACAGGGTGCTGGGATAAGGACTGCAGACTGGGACACTGTCAGTCGAATCCCAGCAAGTCACAGCACTCAGTTGCGTCTTCTGGGGACACAGACTTGTCCCCTAACTAGAAGGCAAAGGCTGAGTTACGCCGCAAAGGGCAGGATCAGGCTCAGACAGCTAGAGGAGACGTTCTAGACACCGGAGACGTTATGGGGCCTGAAAGGATCGTCCTGAGACCTGAGATGAAGGCCAGGTTATGGCAGGTCACCAGCTGGCTGGGACACCTCCAGGGCCAGGCTGCAGCTTCAGAGTACTCGCCAGCATGTTTACTACTGTGAAATGCTTGCATAAGGCAGACTGTTGATTTAAGAAAAAGGAACGAAAATTAAAGCACTAAAGCTTCTCTTTCTGGACCCGCTTCAAACAGGGGCCAGGAAGGTGGGACAGCCTGTCCAGTTCCACCAGGAAAGGAGGATGAGGATGGGAAGGTGCTGAAGCAGAGAACACTGGACAACGGACTGGCAAAAAGGGAGAGGGGGGAGGTGAGCTTTGAGGTTCAACCAAGGCCAGGACTGGCTGGGGAACGATGGGTCATAACACACACTGCCTGGATCTGATCAATCGATTCACATCCACATCTTCTGCAGACTTCACATTCTATCCTGACAGCATCCTCCTGGAAAATTGAAATCACTAAAGACAGGCCCCCCTTGCCATGACGACGTAGCTAGCTGGGTCATCACAATAACAACGCGACGTCATCTGCAGCCCTGGACTGGCCTCAGATAGAAAAATTATATAATCCTCAGTTGATCTTTCGATGCATATTTTAAAATGCTGAAAAGGCAATCCAGGAAGAATTTGGTAGGGCTGTGCAACAGTGTTAATGTTCGGTAATGTTTGGTCAACAAACTTTGTTGTTTTTAAGTTATAGAAAAAGTTCTTAATTTTTTGTTATGAATTTACGGATTACGGGTTTACAAGCACCAAATCGCATGCATACATCCAATACACTTATCTCTATACTAAACAAGATTCAGATTCTTAATAAACATGCGGAAGCGTAATGAAAGGGTTAGCGCTAAGCCTAAGAAATGCCCGTCTCTCCGAAACTGCGTTTTGTTTTAGAACCTGCACAGACCCCGGATCAGTGATCATACCGTGAAAAGAGAACTTGTCTAATTGATTTATTTCTCCATTAACCGGTACTAAACAGAAAGTTGTGTCATGAAAACCTCCCAAAACGCCCGACATCACTGGCTGCACACACTTCCTGATACTCGCCCAATGTACTGCAGTCTAATCGGGGCGGGGGTGGGGACACATGTTTTAATTAAAATTGTATGTTTGTGATTTGATTTAAAACTAATGTTTTTAATTTTCAAATTTATGATGGCGTTTGATAAGCCGTTTCGGAAAATACGCAATATTGCATGTATGGGCTAGAATATAGTCTAATATTAATGTGACTGTAATAAACGTGCTTTCCTAGCAGAAGCTGGAAAAGAACATAGTAATATACACTTTCACTAATCGCCCGGAGCAGAGAGCCGCTTTCGCTGTCCTTTACCTGTGTTGCCAGCCCTGGACCAAATTGGTGTATTTGCGCAGCAGCCCTTCCACACGCCGCGGGTGAGCCTGCTGCCCAGGAGAGCCGCTCCCCGGCGCCCCTCTGACATCCGCGCCCCGGCTGGCCGAGACGCCGCCTGGAGCCGATGCCGGGCTGCGGGACTCGCCTGTCACGTCGTTTCTCGCCGCCTTCCCGCGATCCGGTTTGGAAAATGTTTTATCAATCCCGTTCTTCTCCATGCCTCCCCCGACGGGACCCACAGGGCACTTTTATTCATTCAAATCATCGGTACGAAATGCGCATTTTATCCCCTACTTAAATAACGAACTTAATGCATATTTTGTCGCTCAGTGTTCGGACCCCCCGTTTCCTCCATATTCCTCTCCCGTCCGGAGTGTGTTTTCATTTAAAGGCACCGCGCACCGGTGAGTGTTAGTCCCTCGGTCCGGTCACTCCCCCCTCCGGGCATGTGCGCCGCACATCACGGCGGCGTCCCGCAGTGTGCGCACCGGCTGTCCCGTCGCTGAGGCGCCCATTTAGCCGGGAGAAAAAAGATCCATTTGAAATTCTTTAATTGTAATTATACATTGCTTTGAAAGTGCTGCTCTCCTGGATTTAATTAAGAGACGGTAGCCTGTTATAACGGTGCAGTTTGGTAATAAAAATGTTATGGGTTGTTGTTTTGATCAAGTATTTAGATTTTTAAATGCTGGCAATTCATGTAATAGCGGACATGCCTAATAATTAATTCACATTAAGTAATGAGACATGGGTTTAAAGGCTATGTCCCAGACCCCGGCTCAGGGGTGGACCGGGATTAAAAACCAGCCCTGAACCTTTGCCCAGACAGGCCGATCCCGGGAGGTGGGGTCTCCCACAATAAATTTTGCTGAGCAGGGGCTGTTGTTCTTGATGAGTTTCACTATTCAACAAACACAAAAGCCCACATGGAAAATGCCCAGTGTGCCAGATGGCCAGTCGAAGCCTGTCCGGCGAGAGACGTACGGACTCGGCTCCGCAGCAGCGGGACCATGCCCAGCCTTCTTTAGTAATCGTACGGTTATGTTTGGTTTTGTGCACAAACAGCACAAGCAGTTTGCTTTGCGTGCGCATGTGTAGCATGTTGTTTTTATTGAGTAAAGAGTATCAGAGCAAGACGCGCTGCAAACTTTTGAGACGCAACCTCCAGAAGACCCCAAAGCACAAGCCCCACAAATCCCTGCATGTCAGAAGATGTGCGGAGCTTTGCAGTTATGTAATTGTCCCCGTGGGAATTACGCAATCGAATTTCCCCTCTTCTTGCGCATGGAGCCCGGCTCGGCTCAGCTCCTCGAATCAGCAATATTGGTTCCTCGGGAATGTAAACTTATTTCGAAAAAATCTTTGATAAGTGCATTTCCCCTTGCAAAGCTAACAAATGGACTGCGTAAGGCTGACTCCAGGCTGGGGAGCAAGTAGCCAGGTGACATGGGGGTGCGAGGCATTGATAGGGAGAGGAGTGGGGAGGAGGAGGTTTGTGCATTCTGGGACTGAGAGAAGGGGGGGATTAGGGGGGATTTGCATTCTGGGGCTGAATCCCATATATTTGGTTATGAGGCACACATGTAATAAGATAAGTTGAACTTCATTAATTCCAGGGAAAAATTCTGGAATGAATGCCTCCCAGCTCTATCTCACTCCAGGATGTCCATACCCACCCCTGACCTTGCATTGTCTTTAAAAGCATACACTATTTCGACAAAAGTATTGGGACACACCAATTAATCAGTGAATTCAGGTTTCATTCAGACCCATTGCCACAGGTGTATAAAATTAAGCGTCTAGCCATGCAGTCAGGTTTGCAAACATTTCTGAGAGAACGGGTCATTCTGAAAAGCTCGGCGATTTCAAGCATGGTACTGTCATAGGATGCCACCTTTGCAATAAGTCAATTTGTGAAATTTCTTCCTTGCTAGATATTCCACAGTCAACTGTAAGGGGTATTATGGCAAAGTGAAAGTATTTAGGAACAACTGAAACTCAGCCACGAAGTGGCAGACTGTGTAAAGTAACAGAGTGGGGTCACTGGGTGCTGAGGCGCACAGTGTATAAAGTTGCCAACACTCTGTTGACTCAATAACTGCAGGGTTCTAAACTTCCTCTTGCATTAACCTCAGCATAGAAACTGTGCTCTGGGACCTTCATGGAATCACATCATCAAGTACAAAGCCAAGGGCTGGATGGAGTGTTGTAAAGCACGCTGCCACTGAACTCTGGAATAGTGGAAACGTTCTATGGAGCGATGAATCATGCTTCTCTGTCTGGCAGTCTGATGGAGTCGTCGGGGTTTGGCAGATGCCAGAAGAATGTTACCTGCTTGACTGCATTGTGCCAACTGTAAAGTTTGGTGGAGGAGGGTTAATGGTATGGGGCTGTTTTTCAGGGGTTGGACTAGGTCCCTTAGTTCCAGTGAAAGCAACACTTAGTGCTTCGGCATACCAAGACATTTTGGACAATTCAATGCTTCCAACTTTGTGGGAACAGTTTGAGGAAGGCCCTTTACTGTTCCAGCATGATTTTGCCCCAGTGCAAAGAACAAGGTCAATAAAGAAATGGTTGGGTGACTTTGACTAGCCCACACAGAGCCCTGACCTCAACCCCATCAAACACATTTGGGATGAACTAGAACAGAGATTGTGAGCCAAACCTTCATGTCCAACATCAGTGCCTGACCTCAGAAATGTTCTTCTAGATGAATGGCTAAAAATTCCCATAGACACACTCCAAAATCTTGTGGAAAGCCTTCCCAGAAGAGTGGCAACTGTTATTGTTGCAAAGGGGGGACCAATTCCATACTGATGCCTATGGATTTAGAATGGGATGTCATAAAAGTTCCTGTAGATGTAATGGTCAGGTGCCCCAGTACGTTTGTCCATATAGTGTACCTGCATGATATCTGCATCCATCGATATTTTGACCAGGGACCATCAGTAAAAATTTACACGAAACCCAAAAGTGTTTCAGTGCTGTTGATGAGATGTGGGTCAAGGAGGAGGAGGATGAAGGCCGACTGTAGCCTGACTGCTTCGGGAAAGCCACAAAAACCCAGTGGCTGGCAGGGAGACCAGGACCCCTCGTCCCTGATGCAACACGCCTGATCCTTGTCAATCTCTTTGGAGCCCTAAACTGCTACCCCTGCAGTTTCAAAGGAGAAAGATGCATTGCGCCCTGGGGACAGAAATAGAAAGCTGTGTTTGAATCCTGGGCAAGCAGAGTACCTCTGAAATAAATCCATATAAAATAAAAACATATTTTCTGAACCTCAGGAGCGTTCACTTCTGCTGTTTCACTTGATATGATTACTGTTTGAATGTGTCAACAACTCACAAATGAAGATGCATGTTGCACAGATACATTCAGAGTTGATCCTGCATAGTGAGCATCCTCTACTCCAGAGAATATATCATCCAATGTCGATATCTATTTTCTCCAAAGATTAAGCAAATTCGATGTTCTTGTGTTTATTGAAAACATGGTTGATATACGGAAAACATCTGTAAACGATTGTGTTAAATAAGATCAGTTGGAAAAAAAAAGTTACCGAGCAAAAAGTGAAGGGGTGTCAAGCATTGGCCATCATGAGTAAAAAATGAACTTTCAACTTCGGAACTTTCAGACATACGAACGAAGAGGACTAAGTCCAAATTGTGTTCATTGGGCTCCCGTTTCCTCTCCGCAACATCGTTTTTTTTCCCTGTGCTACAATTCCGCCTAGTACGACTTCTGGCCGCTACTCCCGCCACCCCAGCAGCATAGCGTGCGTACTCCCAGCATCCTAGTTCTTTGTACTTGCGTATACCCTTAAAATGATATTGAATAACGACATACGAACATTTCAAGTTACAAACGGCCGTTTGGAACGTATCTCGTTCGCAAGTAGAGGAGCGTCTGTATTTCCAAATGTATTGCATGGATTTTTCACAGCCCGCTACCAATCGTCCCAGTCATGTTTCTGTCAAATGGAGATTAAATATTCAATTCCTCAGACGTGTATCTGGTGCGCACACAGCTGTGCCCATCGCTGCCGTATTTCCTCAGTAACTGCACTGACACTGCCATCTGGAAAACGTGCATTGGGTGTAATTTATGCTGGTCAGCTACTGGGTGACTGGTAAATCATGTACTGGGGGACGGTGGGGGGTTCCTCCTGAGTGCACCCCTGCTGTCGGTGAACATTTACAGCAGTTTATTAATAATAATAATGCATTAGATTTACACTGCACTTTTCAAAGCCTGAATAGACACATAACAGATACAAAAATAAATAACTGCAACAAGTACACAGTGATAAGCGATAGAAGATGGATGAAGCAAGATGAGCAGGGAGAGAACGAGGGATCAAAGTTAAGAAAGCAGAGTGAAGGGAACTTGAAGCTTGGGAGAATAAGAAGGTTCTAAGGTGAGATCTGAAGACTGGGAGAGAGACCGAGCTACAGATATCACAGGGAAGGGAATTCCTGAAATGAGGACGGGCCCTAGAGGAGATTGGATCACAGAAGCTGTGGAGTTTGGGAGGAGGAACAGTGAGGAGCCCAGAAGAGGAACATCTAAGAGCATGTGGGGGTCGATAAGGCAGGAGAAGATCAGACAGATGGAGGGGGGGGGGAACAAAATTATTAAGAGTCTGATAGGTGAGAAGAAGAATTTTGAAAGGGATGTGAAATTTCAGGGGGAGCTAGTGCAGATTGTGCAGAGTAGGTGGGTAGATGGGTCCAGGTGTTGGTGAGGAGGGGAGCTGCAGAGTTCTGGACCATCTGAAGCCTGTGTAGGGATTCTGAGTTGGTGTTTAGTTAAAGATGAAAGTAGAAGATTACCCCCTGCACCACCAAAAAACAGCAGCCTCCAGAAGTACCATAAGTGGATGGTGCTTCAGAATTACAGTGACTACAACACGTAGGAGAGTTTCCACCCTGAGGTGGCTGCAGCTGTTGACAGATCACACGTTTTTAAAAAAATTTAAACTAGTTAGTATCAAGATGGTTCAGTTGTGATTTCTGGGTTCTCCAGCAGATGGTTAAGGGGTTGAAGGCGGGTGAAAACAGGCAAAGTCAGGGTGCAGAGGGCCAGTGGTAAAAGGGAGCAGGTGCAACTTGAGGCTTATTAGTGCCCAGACAAAGTCAGGGGGGGAGGGGGGCACGTGAGACATGGAGGGGTGGCCATCGATCACCAAAGCATAGAGCGTTCAGCAGCAGTGAGCCAACCGGTCAGGGTGTGTGGGGGGGTTATCCATCAGTTTCCTGTTCTCCCAACATCTGACAGAAAGCCATTAAATATTCAGGAGAGGCTGCGTTTCTGTGGGGAGCCCCCACTGGTCTGGGCACTCTGTTTCCTCCCGTGTCCTTCATAATGTCTTCTGAAGCCACCTCCTCCTTGGGGGGCAGCAATGGAGAGATTTAAGCCCATCCCCATACAAAACCCTGCCGACAAAAATAAAGAACCATAAAACAGAAGGAGGACCACTGACATACGAAGACAATCGCCTTCATCCATCTCTCAGCTGCTCCTGAGAAGGTGTTTTCGCGTGACCTTGCGTGTGACGATGTTTCGCACTAATCTGTCCGTGTTGTTTCTCCACTGTCCATAAACACTGCGAGGGCAGCTGCTAAAAGCAAATGCTGCAGGTGGTACTGAAACTCTGCGCTCTTCTATGCACCGGCCACAAAATTGGACTGTGTGCATTTTGGTTTCGTGGTTAAAACAGTAGAAACTGTACCGTGACAGAAGCTGTGGTATTTGAACTCGATTCGAGACCCTATATAGGAGGACCTTTATCTCCATATTGAAGAAATACAGTACCGCCCCCCTGGTCTAGTTGTTCGAAAGGGGCACCCATAAGGGTCAAATCCTAGAATCATTCTGTTGTGCTTCCTGACATTACCGCAAAGTCACTCTAGATGCTCAACTTTTATACTTTTTTTTCTCTTTGCAGGTTCTCTTCTTCATTGCACATCTGTTTTTTACTTTCTGTTGCAGTTTCAGGGTGTACAAAATTGTTCCCCTCCTGGGATTTAAACCTCAATCCCACTGGTGCATCTAGTCTCTCGGTACTACATCCACATGCTGCTCCAGTAGGATTACTGAAAAAAACAGTTATCACGAGGCACTGGTATTCGGCAGGTGCAAATACAAATCACGACTACAAGCCTCAGAATAACATCTAAAATTAGCATCCGGGAAGCAAACACGACACGAAATCCATTCTTCCTGCAGTCATGGATCTCCAGAAACAGGGAGTGATAAGTTACGTTAACAACTTTGCATGGCAGTAGAGGAAATGTGCCTGTGATGTCATTTTAGCCCCATTTGTCTCCCGCCCCCCCCCCCACCCACCTGAGGACTGCTCTCGATTGAACCTGCACAGTGCCTCTGTACGTGATGTGCTTTAATGTGCAGTCACAGAGGTCACCCTCGGAGACTCTTTACCCACCCCCTTTTTAATACTGTATCTCCCCTTAAGCCCAGAACGTGCCATGTAGCTCAAATTGAAGGCACACGCACATTGGCTCATGGTTAAGGCTGTGAACTCATGACCTACCGGTTACAGTCCCAGGAGAGACTGGCTGTCGGATGCTTGAGAAATAAACTGTAAATTAGTACGCAGATTATGCTGTAGCTAAGCTACGAAACGGACATAAAGGAGTATTTTTTTTGTCCGCCGAGCTTTCTGAGGGTGGAGAGTAAGATCTGCCTCTGTGGGGGGGGGCACGATGATGAGCCTCACAGCAGAATCGCGGTAGGTGGTGCTGACTATTTGTGGAGAGATACCCAGATCTGTGTGGAAATGTCCAGAAAAGAGGCATTTTACAGGTAAAACAGACTCCAAACTGGGGTTAAAAATAGTTGAATCATTTACCAAGTGGACAGGAGTCCCATCCACGCTCTTCCTGGGACAGACTCTTCCCCCAACCATTCATTCATTAGATGGATGGGTAGAGTAGAATTACAGTGCATGCAGGAAGTCTGATGTAAAACCCTCCCCACACACCAGGCAGGTGTCCCACAGTGGTCTAATCTTCACTTTCAAGTCCTAAATTAGCTTGTCTGTATCGATGCATTTGACCGCGTCTTTTCACTCTCCTGCCCAGCTCAGATAACCTTAACAGTAACTTTAAGCATGGCTCTCCTAAGTCCTAACCTCTTTACCGAACACACCTGTCCTGAGACACACTGCAGACAATGTCAAGGTGACCTTGCCACAGCTCCCATAACTGCTGAACTTTCCTGTAAATAACAATAATATACTAGTTACTATTTCATAAAGAATGTACTCATATGAACAAAGAACATGGTACCTGTGGACAATTTCAAGTTCTAACACTACCTGGTCATTGTGTTTATGTGGGACGTCTATAGTCATCTGGATTTCTGTGATTTCCAAGTTAAAACTGCATTCTTCTCTTGACTGATACCTGTAGCTTTTTAAACTACATTACTGTATTATATAATTGCTCCCCCATGAATCCTTGGTGCCAGTTGCATGATACTGGCTGCAGACCACTTGCCAGTAAATGAAAGAAGGCTAAAGTCCCTTTTTACTTACAGAAGCTTCCTACGGTAGCATATACGGAGAACAGATCGCGTGTCCCTGGAATTTCCAGCGGCTCCATAATCTCATGTAGACTACGAACAGTTCTAACGCTTCCATCGCCTGGCTAAACGTCATGGTGCTGCAAGCCTGTGAAAGACTCTTTGGGCGGATTTAGTTATTGATGAGAGTACCTATTTTAGGAAAATTATTTTTTAAAGATGCGTACCCGAGGTGAGGAGAGGAAGGGTGGTTAGAGGGGAAGCTTCCATGTGCCGTGTGGAGGATATGTGCAAGTGTAGTATCAGTCTGGGTTTTTTCAGAGAAGCCAGGCACCTGCACCAATCTCCCACAATGCACCTCTCTTCTTAAGGCTGCTGGTTTAGGTGGTTTGGGGGGGGGAGAGAACCCGATAAGATCATTCAGTGACCAGAAATGCAACATAAAGAACATTCAGGGAATGTAAAGAAGCATCAGGCTAGAAGAGGAATTAGAGGAAAGTAGAAGAAAAGATGGGTCTTGAGGAGTTTCTTGAAGGTGGAGAGGGAGTCTAATGACCGGATGTGGTTCTGCTGCTCATTCCATCATCAGGGAACCACACAAGAGGTTCTGATTACACCATGGTCTATGGAGAAATGATGGCATCTCATAATACAAAAATAGATTTTTAAACATTACTCTTCTATTTGGCAGATCAGTGTCACGTTTACAACAGATATTGTCTGGTGAATGCAAATCATATTTCTTCGTCTGGAACAGAAAGTGCTCTCATGTGCCGCCGGACGTGCTAGATAAACCGAAAACGTATTATCGAAAATAATTGTATGCGTTGGCTGCTCTTTAATGTTACTCACGGAATTACAGTAGCGCTGTCCTTACACAACCAAAAGAAACATCATAATAATAATACTTATCAGTGAAAATTCATTTTCGAAATGCTTTCTTTATAAGCAACAAAGGTGTCAGAAAGAAAAGCGAAAGTGGGGAATTTGATTATACCTGCATTAAAGAGAGAAGTGGATAAATCGGAGCTTAAAAGGGAGCATTTCTGCCAGTTTGCTCTGGGTGAGGCTGCTGTGGGCTTTCCGTTACATGGGACTTCGTTAACACTCCAGTGCGACTCTTACTTTGCCCGAGGCTCTGAGTGCGACACCTCCCTGTGTTTCCGCCGATGAGCTGCCCCGTGGAACCCGTGCAAATTCGGGCCAAACCACTCGGTGACCCACAGGGGGGGAGGGGTTTCAAGGGACAACGCCTCTAACTGTGATGTGACTCTGCCTTCGCTCTAAATGACGCATGTCTAACATGACTACCTTTTTTCTTTTTTGTTACTAATCTTTAAGTACCATTTAACAGTAAATGAAAATTGCGTGGGCCTATGGAACCAAGAGTGTGAGGGAGGATAATCAAGGAATATCAGTCAAGTCAAGTCAAGTTCAGCACACTTGTGATTGGTTACTTTACTAGGCAGTAGTTGACCGTGCAGGGTAACCCCACCAACTGAAATGAAGACTAAACTCATGAGCGTCCATAAATCGTGGCGTTTTTCTGCCATCTGTGGGCTAAGGTCAAAGCGGGCCACCCTTATTAAAGATTCAGACACGACGCCCACGTTAGTTCAGGCCAGGCAGGAAACTGTCCCCGGTGGCCAAGATAGAAACACACACTAGGGACATTTTGAGCACATTGAGTTTTATGTAGTCAACTATACTGTATATTGTTATCCTATAAAACCGGTTCACATATCAGAATATTAATGTGATGTACAACAATATGAATAGTGCTGTGATTTTTAAAACAGGAATTGTTAATGCCATTTACATCCAACCATCCTGAACGACTTATCCCGCTAACTCTGTTAATGTGCTACGACGCAGTATGGACCAACATCGCCCTCTGCTGGCTGAGAAGGTCGTAGGTGGAAGAGTGAAAAAGATCTTAGTCATGGTCCGAACGACAACATTAGCTTCCCAAAGACGTGTGAGAATCCGCAGTAACCGCCTTTTCAAGCAGTTACAGTTACATAAATGTCTGAAAAATAAAAAGCCAAGTTCAAACAAAAACGGTTAGTCATACGCTGATTAAGAAAATCAAAATATAAATTAAAGTTCTGATATTGAATGAAGGCTGGTTTCTAAAGACACACAACCCCCAGGGACCTCATGGGCATGCGCAAGTTATTTCGCTACAGAATAATAGAGATTCCCCCCCCAGGTCATAATGTAAGTATTAATCATAAACTACACTGCCTGCTATAGACAATATATATAGTATTTAACCAAACAAAGTCAATGTTAATACTGTGTTACAATACGCATACACTATCCATGCAATAACAAACATCTCAGGATATTTGGGACCTTTCAAACACTGGCGATTCTGTCAGACTCATGGGACTGAATCTCCTGAATGGGGTTGACAGTAACTGTCAGCTTTGAGGCCTGTCGGGGGGGGTGAGTTCAACAACAGCACAAGCCTTGAGAGAACTCCCAGCCACCAGGTCACGTTTTCACCCAGAGACGCGCGGGGGGGGGGCCGGCCCCCCCCCCCCCCCCCCCCCCCCCCCCCCCCCCCCCCCCCCCCCCCCCCCCCCCCCCCCCCCCCCCCCCCCCCCCC
>JAODLD010000052.1:3493221-3517753 GCA_026781065.1 Mormyrops boulengeri | reverse complement strand
TACAAATGCTTTTTAACAGCCATTTTAACTGGGGGTTTCAGGGTACAATCCAAAAGTCATTTTTTAATTTCGCATGCTTCCCATTTCAGAAGAATATATTTGGCACTGATTTAGCTCATAACACCGCTGGTCACCTTTCAGCTAGCATCCCGAGCCACCCCCCCAGCAGGAAGCAGTCTGACAACTCAGGAGAAGCATCTTTTTATAGAGAGGAAAGCTACACCACACAGTAATGGGGACAGGTCACAGCCAGCATCCTTCATCCAGCTGGGTCACATGACCAGCTTTCACCTTGGATATGGCAGAATTCATCTCCCAGTCGCTGCCCAGCTAAATCCTGCCAGGGGCGCCGGGGGAGCGAGGGCCGCATTCATCTCCATCTGGCACGAGCCCTCAGGCTCTGTGCTACAACTCAGCCAGGAAACAAGGGCCACTTATGAGCAAAAATGGGGGGCGGGGATGATCTGTAACTTCTGGAGACAAGTGACCCACCATCCACAAAGTACATCCTACACACTTAGGAGACAAAAGATAACTCACGCATTTATGAGTCAAGCCAGCAGTTGTACTCGCAGATGACAGTGTGCCATCACTACAGAACACACTGCCCCCTATAGGGCTCCAGGTAAAAGCATGTAATGCTGCTCACTCCTCACAGCTCAGTCACCTGGAACCACTTCCCACCAGACCACCGCCACAGGCCGACCACAGGGCTGCGCTATGGTCATATTCGGCACTGGGTTTTGGTTAAAATCTGCAGCACAAATCCAAAAACCAGAAGACTGTGCACCAAAGGAGCAAAAATGTGTTTCTCAAAACAAAAATTTCACAGAAAAAAAAAACAAAAACAAAACAACAACGACACTATCACCAATTACATAATCGACGTAATAGCATCAAGGTATGTGATTGCAATATCCTCCAATTCCAAATCTCCAGGTTTTACACTTAAACACACCATAACAGGTCAGGGGCCCCAAGCTAGCCTGCTGTGAGGGACATTTAGAGGGTCCTCCAAAACTGGACAACTCAGCCCAGCCACATGGTTGCAACAGCATTGTGCAGAGGAACTTGCATATCGATGCTGCCCATCTAAACTCGCCATCTAAACTAATCTAAACTCGCCATCTAAACCCATCTAAACTCGCCATCTAAACCCATCTAAGCTCGCCATCTAAACCCATCTAAACCCATCTAAACTCGCCATGCTTCGATTCCAGGCTGGACCTCCCTCCCTCATCCAGTGAACACTGACATTTCCATTCTTAAAACTATAAAAATACAATGCCAATCCCCCCCCCCTCTCCAGCTGTGTTGACGGAGCGTGTTTGTCTTTGTCTTGCCTCAGAGCACAGCGCAATTGCAGGAAAAACATTTGAACAATCACGCTGTGAGGCGGCTTGTAGTGAACCAGAGGGAGAGTCTCTGTTAGTCTTAAGAGCATCGGGTAAAGTAAACGTGAAAAAGGCCTTTCAGTCCCAGGAAACGTAAAAGTGATTCCAAAAAGGGAAAAAGTGTAGTTCTTTTTGTTTGTTTTTTGTTAAGTATGTGCTGGACGTAGCGGCCCGAGAGCGCCCACAGCTCACACGACATACTGATACGCCTCAGCTTTGCCGTAGTCGGGCGTAGCAAGTGGGTTGAGCCAGGCTATGGAGAAGGGGTGACCAAACACCGCCTTCAGATTCATCCACTTGGTCTTCTTACCCCACCTCCTCTCCTCCTTTTTCAGCTGCTCTATGCCCTGGAAACGAGAAACGGGCCAGATGTAACGTTGGCAGGACTCGGACTTCTAATTCGGCAAGGATCAGGCTGTACGTAACCAGGATCTGACACATCTGTACATTTCTGGATACTTGGGGATCTGCACTCATTATGTCAGTTTTTGGGAGGGACTGTGCCAAGCACAATAGATTAAACATTTATCTTCTGATTTTTTTTAGCACATAATTACTAGTGCATAAATAACGTGTCATTTAAAAAAAAAAAATAGAGCAAAAAAAAAACCAGCACATGATGCAGGGGCTTGGCCTACATCAGGGCTGAAGATCATGACATCAGTGTTTTGAAAGCCACACCGTCTAATAAGCCTCACCCTTAATAAGCCCCACCCACTGACTCCAGCCTTCTTACAGGCTGTTCCAGCAAGTTACAGCATCTCTCCTCGAGATCTTGTATATGCTGATAGGTTTAATACGCACTGCCAAAAGCCAAAACAAGAGACCCCAATTAAAGGCAGCTAACAAGGTCCTTGAAAACCCTTCCCATGTCTGGAGGTGATTATGCCCATTAAGGACAAACGAAGCGCCCTGCACAGACTACTACTTGGTTTTTCTACCCCCGAAATCTCGAGAGCTAATCTCTAAGTAGAAAACAAATGCCGTACTCAAGCAGAGGCCTGCTTAGCAGGATAACTTGCTGGATTTAAAGTAGTCTGGGCTGAATGGATTTTATCACTAACATTTAGCCCAGACTCACTTAAATTTGGCAAGTTATGCCAGACAAGTTATCCCACTAAGCAAGAAATCCAGCTTCATGATACAGGTCCCAGAGGAGGCATCACAAAGCTAATTTCTGACGGTATACAAACCTGACGACCACTTTACTACTTTAATAACAGGCTTTCCAAACACAAGAATTAAAAGGAATTAAAACTAATTCTACGATAAAAGACTAAAGATAATTAGACAATACAATCCTGAAGCACTGGGAACAATTCAATTTCTATGTGTATAGTCGTCTCCCCTGCACACCTGCTCCAAAGCTTTTGAAGATTAAACAGCATCATATTAATTTATCAGCATGATTCACTAGCTGTGTGTGTTTAACGTGCATAAAAGAAATGAGAAATACCAGTCAATTCAAAATAAGCTCACAAGAAACTATATTTCTAGTCAACTACAACCTAAAACCTAAATTGACTGACCTGACACCATTTAATATTTACACAGCTGGGATAACTGTTCATCACTGCAGTGAGAAGACTTAATCACCAAGAGAAACTTCTAGAAATGTGGAGACTTGGAGAGATTCCACGAAGGCCGGTAACTTTGTCCTCCAGATTTCTATGCCGAGGATGGGGCCAGGAGGGACTTATGACCTTTCTAGCTATGTGACCTGCATTTGCTGTGCCAGAAGATGGTCTTCTCAGGCCTTGGATGGCAAAGCCTCATCCATCACATCCTCAAACAGAAACCCCAGGAGAACTAGCTGCTTATTACCTGCCTTAGAGCAAAGTCTAAACCTGATAAGTTACATCAAACCCCTGAACAACACAAGGGTTAAAATGCAGGTTGGGAAAGATGGATGACAAAAATAAAAAAGTAATAAGTCTCTTTCAGCCAGGCAGGCAATTTCTGCCACCCTGGAGCGGGTTTTATAGCAAATTCAGTGCACAAATGCCCTCCCCACAAAATAACAGGGCAGAATCACTATTTTTGAGTGTTGGTCCCAATATTTCACTCCTCGATTACCTGTTCATTCAGGACAAAGAACATGGATTCTCACAAATTGTGCTGTGGACTAGAATGTCAGGAAGTTTGGTGGTGGAACTGGCAGTGGGGGGCGGGGGGGCTAGCCACTCACCGTTTCATCAGTACAGATGGAATGCACTTGGGTCCCAAACATTACAGAGGTAAAAATTAGGAAAAGTAGCCCCTCAAAAGACAAAAGGATGAGTAGGATGACGGTCACAGGTGGCGAGAAGGTACTGCACCCTGAGGGATAAAAAGACCGTGATGAACACTAGAGGGCACCGGAGAGGCATGGTCATTTATACTAACGCAACTACAGAGATATAGCATGGCAGCCACCTAGTGGGCAGTTACTGTCATGGTGAAAGAGGATTTTGGGACTTACTGGTCCAGTCCTCTTCAAAGCAGAAAAGGAAGTGGAAGGCCACCATGATCAAGGCATGCAGGGATATCAGGGCAATGTACATCTGTAACAGAGAGGCTCCAGTTTCTATGCAGCTCGGTACAGGGACAGCCAATGTCCTGTGCAGAGTTGGGTAATTGAGGTCCGGAGAGTAAAAGTCCAGACCGGGATTTTGTTTCAACCAACCAGTTGAGTACTCTGTGACTGTGAATCTTCATGCTCAACTGGTCGGTTGAAACAAAATCCCAGTCTGGACTTTTACTCTCTGGACCTGAATTACCCAACTCTGGTCCTGTGTCACTGACAGTCACCGGCTGTCCCACTCTTTAACACATGAACCATAATACTATTTATTTTCCATATAGATAAACTGTTTAACTGTTAGCATGGATTTTCAGCATAAAACAATTTCTACCAGGATAATAAAAGTATTCTGATCTTGATAATACCTGGCTTTGATGAAAAAAAATCTGGATTCAGACCTCCCGAAACCAAAGTCAGATTGCTGAGCACATTCAGAGCTCCCAGGCTAAGATCAGAGTGGGTATAAGGTTCTTTGAACTCTCTTTCACATATATTGCGCACATCGTGTACATAGGACTTCTAATAATTCTAAAATAATATCCTCGGGGAAAAAAAAAAAAAAAAATCTCCTAAAGAAAATTCGTTACAAAAAAAAAAAAAAAACACACACCAGCATTTTTAGGGCCTTGTGGCTTAATGCTGATTATTATTAGCATTAAAGTGTGACACGCCTGTGCATGTGCGGGCACACATGTGCAAAGGGGCGCTCACCGTGAACAGCACAAAGTACTTCTGATTGTTCTCGCCCACGCAGTTGTTGACCCAGGGACAGTGGTGGTCCATCTTGCGTATGCATCGCTTGCAGACGCTGCCGTGGAAACGCAAAGGACACGCGTGTCAATCTGGCTCCCCCTGTGCTCAACACGAGGACAATCACGAGAACCGTACAGGCAGGTTATAAAGAAGTCCGCTCACAAACATACTGAGTGGGATCAGAGCGCGTGGTGGGTGTGTGACACGCTTAGACACCGTCACCTGACAAGACTGGGGAGCAATAACAGACTAGAGAGGCTCCGGATACCATCCCATCATCGCTTCATTAAACCCCCCCACCCACCCCAGCTACAGGGGGCATCATCACTTTTAGGAGGATCAAAGGTGTTTGAACTGTTAGGCTGCAACTGGCCAAATACTCTCAACAGCCTATAACACATTTAGCTCCGTATCACACCATGTTTTTGCAGGATAAATTAAAACAATGATCAAGGCGCCAAATGCTAAAATAATTCCAGATAAAAATTCCTAACAGCCTCCGAAACAGGACAGCCAGTCTTAGGTATATAGCAGACTTTGCACTGGTCTCAGAGCGCGAGGGGGCGGAGCATACCTGCAGTGATGTGCACGGTCTGGCTTGATGCTGCAGCATTTGGGACACTTGTAGACCACCTGACCCGGTTTCAGCTGCAGGCTCTCAATAAACTCCTTGGTGGCATTCCCCTTCGGCACAGCACCCTGCAGTATTACACGAACACAGGGGGCGCCATCACCGGAGGCCGCTGGGCAGTAGGCGAATGACACCTAAGGCCCGGTTCAAACTTCCTGAGAACGCAGCCGTGCCATAACACCATGGCAGTGTCCGCAGTCCTGAATGTTCATACTTCTTGCACCAAAGTGACAGGCCAGGGGTGGCGCTGTAGAGCAAATCTGCTCTTACGTCATGTTTACAAAGTGTGGTATGAATGTCATATTAAAAATAAGAATTTTACTAAAGAATTACAGTATACAAGGCATGGTTATTACCATTGATGAAACTATTTTCATAAATAAAATATGAAAATAAACCAAAAAGCGGCTAAATTATATAGTTTCATTATATAGCCTCCGAAACTAAATGAAATAAAATGGTCAAATACTCATTCTTCTTAAATTCCAAGGTAAGGAATTATTTATGTTTGGGCCCCTTTTATGCAACACACCTGAACCACAGGAACAACCAATGGCATATATAGAGACCTTTTATAGGAGCCAGCAAAGTCAAACTTTTGGTCTGTCCCTAGAAATAAATGGCAAATCTTAAAACTGAAACTCAAATATTTAAAGAGATATGAGTCTTTAAAAGAAAAACTAAAATATAAATGAAAGAAAAACCCAAATTACAGTCATGTGAAAAAGTAAGTACTAGTTCAGTTCTATGGTTTTACACATCAGGACATAACAACAACAACAAAAATTCACCTGGTCCTTAACAGGTTCTCAAATTATTTAAATTTAACCTCAAGTGCAAAACACACAGATTCCACCATGTCATTATTTATTTAACAAAAATGAAGCCAAAAAGGGAGAAGCAGCAATAACTTGTAGTAATCATTTTCTGTTTGACGATCAGTCTCTCACATCATTGTGGAGGAATTCTAGGCCAGTCTGGGGACATTCATATAAGCACAGCTCTCTTAAGGTCCTGCCCCAGCATTTCAGTCAGTTTGAGGTCTGGACTTTGACTGGGCCACTGCAACACCTTGATTCTTTTATTTTTCAGCAATCCTGTTGTAGATTTGCTGGGGTGCTTGGGGGTCATTTTCCTGGTGCATGAGCCAATTTCGGCCAAGCTTTAGCTGTACGAGAGATGACCTCACATTTGACTCTACAATACTTTGGTATACAGACGAGTCCATGGTCTACTCAATGACTGCAAGGTGCCCAGGTCCTGTGGCTGCAAAACAGGCCAAATCATCACCCCTTCACAAGCACGCTCGACAGTTGGCATGAGGCGTTTGTGCTGATATGCTGCGTTTGGCTTTTGCCAAACGTGGCACTGTGTATTATGGCCAAACATCTCCACTTTGGTCTGTCCAAAGGTCATCGTTCCAGAGGTCCTGTGGTTTGTTCAAATGCAACTTTGGAAACCTAAGTCTTGCTACCATGTTAGTTTTAGAGAGAAGCGGCTTTCTCCTGGAAATCCTTCCAAACAAGCCAATCTTGTTTCATCGTTTTATTTATTTTTTTTTTAAATCGCACTGTCAACTTTAACATTTAACATGCTAATTGAGGCCTGTAGATGGGGTGTAGGCCTGGGATGTAGCCCTGAGCATCGCATGGTCTGACCTTGGGGTGAATTTGCTGGGATGTCCGCTCCTGGGAAGACTGCCAACCGTCTTGAATATTTTCCATTTGTGAATAATCTTTCTCACTGCGGAATGATGGACTTCCGATTGTTTGGAAATGGCCTTATAACCCTTCCCAGATTGATTGCTTCTCTGGGATTATTGCTGATATCTTTCCTCCTTGGCATTGTGTTAACACACACCTGAATGCTCCAGACCAGCAAACCGCCAAAACGCCTGCTTTTATAGAGGTGATCAGTTAATCAAGTGCATTTGACTAGCAGCACCTGACTACTACTTACCCTCTTAATTGCTACGGAAGCAGTCCTTCCACACACTGCTTCTGAATTTTGGCTTAGTATTTGTTAAATAAACAATGACAAGGTGTAATAAAACCTTAGAATGGAAAAGGGGTGCACTTTCTTTCTCACACAGCTGTACATCACCACAGCCATGCACAGGGTGGCATGTCCACGTGAAGTATGAACCAGTTAAATGCCAGCTGATGAAGGCCCTATTCATGTCCGGGAGGATATATTCCACCAGAAACTGAAGAATGATCCCTTATTGTACCTGACTGTACATTAAACCTCAGGCTATAACGCAGAACAATTCATACCTGATCAATTTCAACCCCACTGCGGCTACTATCGGTTACATTCTGCTAGTTAATAATTAACTGTCTGATTGTTAGTATCTCTTGCCATTCACCACACCCGGCTGCAGTGACTGATTAGTTAAACACAGGCATGAGTTACTCTGCCAAGTGCTACACGGACTCTGAGTGTCTGTACTAAGTGACCTGAGAAAAACTCGCTATCCCTATGCTTAGAGTTTGCATGTTACCCCTGCGTTTTTGCGTGGGTTTCCTCCAGATACTCAGATATCCCCCCCCAAAAAAAAAAGACTATCGGACTGGTAAACTCCTTGAAATCCCTTCAGCCTTGTGTAAATAATGGGGAGTATTTGTAGCAGTGCTCAGCTACAGAGTGGCATCCAGTCCAAAGGGCACCTTGCTTTACAGCCTGTGTTTCAAAGGAGGGAATCCAAATCACTATGAGCATCAGCAAAATACTTTACTGTCAGGCGGAAATTTAAACATTCAAAAAAGACCGTCCGTCACCTCGGCTACAGAACATCCCGCTGGTATGACATCATGACGGCATGGAACTGAGCACCCCCGCAGGGCCAACGCGACAGACTCACCGGGTCGGTGCACATGGCCCTAAAGTGGGAGGCCAGTGACAGGAATGCCAGGCTATTGAAGAGGGCGCCATTGAGCAGGCTGTAGGCCAGGTTCCTGGAGGGTAGCAGCATGACGAAGAGCACCACGAATTCGGCATAGAAGACCAGCAGCCAGGTGATGATGCCGCAGGTGATGCCGCAGCCATCGCGTATGAACCACATGGCATCAGAGGAGGTGCGCGGCGGGGGCGGGGCACACTGCTCGGGGTGCAGGTAGCCAGCCTGACGCTCAATATCCCGGCAGCGGTGCGCTGGGCTGCCCATGTTACCACAGGCTGCCCCTCGGCATGCTGGGAAAGTAGTGGGCAGGGGAGCAGAGTGAGAGTGAGCACTCATTAGACATGGACTGATTCACCACCAAGTACGCCTACACAGGCAATGTTTACCACCACTTAAATCATACAAGTGTGTGGGCACCCTGAGATATGGGGGCCCCTGTTGGCCACAAAATCACAACATTAGGGGCGGCCACCCGCCTGTATACCTATCACACCTTACACCAACAAGGCCCTCACACACAACCCTCACCTCAGGTTTATCTGCATTACCAGATTAATGGTTCTGGCCCTTAAAGTAGGAGCAGTAAAATTTATGATACATCTGGCACGCAGTGCTTTTAGACTAATTGCTGGAAACCGAAAACAAATACTAATTACAACTAGTGTTTAATTTTACCCTTTGCATGGACTTTCCAAGATTTTACCATAATATACAGACCTTCGGATAACCACAAAAAGCACAAGGATGGGGCACACCCTAGACAGGATGCCAGCCCATCACAGAACGCTATTTTTTATTATTATTATTATTATTATTATTATTATTGTTGTTGTTATTAATAGATATTTTATAACCATCCAAAACCCAATTTGACGGTTTTAACCCCAAAGGGAATTCCTGTCAGAAAGGGAATCGGTTCAGTAAATATATAGTCTTAAGTCGAGGTACATCCGATCGCAGTTACGTCCGAGGTCCCTAGTAAATAATATAAACTGATCTAGAGACGCCTGAAAGTGGACGTAGTATGACGTCAGCAGGTGCCTCTCTTATTGTAACAGGCGCGGTAGAACTGGGCAGCACTGCCAGCCGTATAATGACCCTCTGTCCATATCTAACTTGTAATACATTGTGCATACAGTATTGTATATGTGATGGACTGCTATAAAATGGAGATACTCACAAACTGACTTGCGAACAGTGGTCCCGGTGTTCTGACGAGTTGAGCTACCTATCGAGACGTGCTCTCGAGCCTTTCTGCGCATGTGCAGTTCCACCGTCTTGGGGTTAGGGTTTTAGGGGTTTTTGGGGGGTTAGGGCTATCGATTAGCACTACGGTAACCTAACTCGACAGAACACCGGTCCCAAATGCCAACGCAAGTCGACGCAGGGCTGTAATCAGAGGGCAGTGTGGTGTCACCCTTAGGCAACTCAGCAAGGGACAGGACTGGTTGATCCTGCTTTCACAATTATTTGTTGCTTTGGATAAAATCCTCTGCTAAAGAAATAAATATAATGTTTATGTTAGGGGAAATTAGCTTTAAAAGTCTTTTGTACAAAAACGAGGAAAACATCGATTAACTACATAAAATAACAGAAAGCTGTCCAACAAGTATATGTACTGAATTAAATGTGCTAAACTATAAAACTGGGTTTAAACGGAACTAGGAAATCAAACACCCTGAACAAGTAGGATATTTAGGAATTCTGGGTGATCGTGGTTGCTGCGGATACTTTCCTAACGTCTAATGTAATGACATGGACTGTAGCTGATCTGGCTCATAATCTGTTGATCAACATGTTGCCGTTTGCAGGCGTTTTTGCTGAGAGCTCACAGGCTACACCTAACGCCCCCTCCGCCACACCCAAACGGAGTTTCGGCGCTATGAGAATAAGGAGGGAAGCCTGGACTACTGCGTGTGTCACGTAATAATCGGCGCAAGTGTCGCGGTACGTTCTACGCATGCGCAATTCGCTCTTCCTAACTTTGCTTGAACAAAATCTTGTTCGAAAAGGCACGTTTTATTTATAGCTAATTATAAGACAGCCAACATTACCTTTCTCATTTTTCGTTTTGTTAGGTTTCATTCTCAAATACTGAGGACCATGGGACAGCGTAAAACAAGGAAATGCAGAATGCTGTAATAGATATGTTACCACCAAAATTCGCGTTTGCGGTTCACTCCCAGGCCGAAGTATAAAGTAGCGAGACGGGAGGTTAGACTGGTGTCTCTACATTCGAGGCCGTAGATGGGCACATTTGATTTCCAGCTTCCATCCAGCCTCGATCACGGTAGTGTGAGACGATCCCTATCGGGACTACCCATGCAGTTCATCTCAAGATGCCCCTCCGTCCTGCCTGACAGCGTAGCGACAGACTTAAACCGATCAGTTACCGTATAAAAAATACATGAAGATTGACGTGGTGAGGTACATTTTGTAAATCACTGCTCGCAGAAACTTCCAGGCGTAAACACCAGCAGCAACCCTGATTAAAAGCAAGTCGTCTAAAATAAGATCATGTAATGCACAGTGTGTCATAGACCCATGTGCGAACCGAAACATTGGGGCACGGCAGGTTTGTAAATTGTAACCAATACCAAGCGGACGTTTTAAATTACACTGGTTTCGTTTTAACACCATTCAAATGCTTGCGATGTCTGTCTTATATCTTTTTTAGTAATATAAGCTGGTAATGCCTGCTGGGTCTACGCTTCATGTTTCAAGTACTGTAGGGCTGACATCATATAAACTTTGCAAACAATGAGTTGTAACCAACTCAATAGCAGCAATAAGCAAGCAAGCATTTTCAAAGACACTTTACTGAATAAGGTACGAATGCACGTCACCCGGGGCTGGATATCATTGTAGGTACTTACCAGTAAAATTACAGTACTGGGAGAGAAGTTGAATTGCATATATTAGTTTTTCGACATACCCTTTGCCCCAATGGTGGGTCGTGCAGGGGAAATCCCCCGTCCGATCGCCTATCGGCGGCACATTAGGCAGGCTGCCCCACCACCACCACCTCAGCCGTCCTGTGTAGATGGCGATCCACGCTGCGTGAAAAAGCCGCACACTAGAAAAGGTTTGCGAAAATGCCGAGGATCTGAGCGGAATGTTCCGCGGGATTTACAGGCGGTGCTCACGCTTCCGGCGCGGCTGTCAGGCAAGCCGGCTAACAAGAAGGCACCCACCCCGGCTGGGCTCCTGTGCAGTCGGATGAAGAAGCAGGAAGTCTCCCGTATTCGTGTACTTCCATACGCAGCACTTCCTGCGCGCTGCCGCTCCCAGCTCCATCCGCAACTTCCCCGATTTTCTTTTCTTTTTCTTGCAGGACGGCCGTCTCTCAGGTGTCCTCGAAAACTGCAGTATTAAGTTACAAGAGGCGCACTGGCCAATCACCATATAGGCTCTACCTAGTTTAGGCTACTAATTAGCCATCCAACTGTAGATAGATAATAAAGATGGGACTATTTCAGCCCGCCCCGGTACTTCAGGAATTAATCACAATGCAGAAATTCTTAATAAACTGTTAAAATATGCCTCCGCTTTCGTTAATATCTCGGTTTTTTTTTTTTACTAAATTGTCAACACATTAGCGGTATTACAGCGACTGTTAATATGTGCGATCATATGTACGCCACTAAATTTACACCACCAGCTTCTCGTGTAATATAACATGCACACACACTGATAATAAAATGTACACAATGTGGACTGGAAATGGGGAAAATGCCTGTAGCTGAATCCATAATTTTTCATGGGAACTAATTCAGTAGCTGAACCCTGGGGAGAAGAATCACAATCCGCTCACAATCTAAGAGGTGTAAGACCACCATTTTACTCGCAGAATCGTAGCGCCACCCGGAAACCACAGGATCCCTTAAAGATAAAAAAGTGAAACTCTTTGGTAATCCCTTTACGAGAACTGTCCCGGGGTGAACTTCAGGGAAGTAGATCAGTGACATTAGCACAAAACGTGCGAACTCCTATCATTTTATGTTTTTACCACCAGGGGGCGCGGCAACCATATTTAATGCTACCACACCTTTAAAAAAAACGA
This sequence comes from Mormyrops boulengeri, assembly GCA_026781065.1. NCBI lineage: Eukaryota > Metazoa > Chordata > Actinopteri > Osteoglossiformes > Mormyridae > Mormyrops > Mormyrops boulengeri. The sequence goes on along the minus strand of JAODLD010000052.1, from coordinate 3,505,447 downwards.
GTCAGGCGTCAAGTTTCTAAAATGCACAAAATAATGACCGTCTGCGTGAATATAAAATCGCATATAACCCTTTTTATACTTCTGGTAAATGAACGGAGAGCCTTCAGCCGTCTTGTATCGGCCTACACTGCCTTGTTTCAATGTGACCACAGGTGAATGTTCTTGTTCCTGCTGAATGAAAACGTTACGCAATTTGCGATATTTTTCTGATCTGTTTGATACTCATTTTCCACGAACCAGCAAAATGCAATTAGTTCTAGTGCCGGGGAAATCTACACATCAGATACCAAATACCAAAAAGTGCTCATTTTATTACATAAGAAAACAGAATCGGTTTCATTTGCTTGCTGTTGATACCACTGTAAATATGAAGAGCACACAAAATGACTACATTGTGTCCGTATTGTGATGGACAATTATAGTGTGATTGCGTGTGGGTGTTTGGCTCGCTGCTTTCTGCCAAGTGACAAGGAATTATAGATCCCAAAAAATACACGGTAGCACAATCCACGGGTTGCTAAAAAACATAGAAAAAGAATAAACAGCTTGAAAGTTAGTCGCAGTTTTAAAAACCTTGTAAAAACAACTTTAGACTATTTATTTCATATTTTGTTTTCTTGATAAAGCGACATGGTGGAACTTTCGCTTCAGTCCTGCGGGGTTGGAGATATACCCCTCTGCTCCGTGTGAGTCTAGCAGTTGCATGGTCCAACTGTGTCCCGTGCAGGGTGTACCCATTCCTTGTGCCTTATACTACCCCCACCCAAAGATACAGAAATATGACTTTATGTCATATGAACCATATTTTGTTCCAAGTCCTAATGAAATTGACACAGTGCTCAGATTATTCTTCACAATCAAGAGTTCAAACCTCAGCAAACATAGTGGCTGTACGTGTCATAGCTTCCTGTTTTTCGCTCTTGGATTTCCGAAGTACACATCTTCAGAGGACAAAGTGCTCTGGCTTTCCACAAATGAGACTTTCTTTGTTCTTGGCCAGACACCTTTACTTAGGAAGGCTCATTATTTTCACTATGAAGCATGCTAGATGATGTCATACACTCAAAGGAAAAAGGGTAAAAATTTGTACCTTTTCTTGTCACCGGGGCTGTACCCTCAAGGATCTGCCAATTGTACCCTTAGCTGTAGGTAATTGTACCTTTTAAGGTACAGAAATGGACTCTGAGGAACATCCTAAAGGTACAATTACAAGGGTTCAGTCCCAGTGAAAACAGCAGTGGAAGGTACTGGACAGAGCAAAAATTCAGTGTCTAACTCAAATCAACAGTAAATAATGATTTTGACATTTAAGGAACAGTATAATTATTTATCTGGGAGCGATCATTCATCGCTTCCTTAAATGGAAAATTTCTGCCGTGCAGCGATCGTTTACCGCTTAGAGTAACAAACGCAAATGTGCGGTTTGTGAGAAGGGGATGTGAGCGCCAAGATAAGAAATCGAGCGCCCCCTGGTGTGGGTGCAGTAGCTGGCGCAGTGCAATTGCCTTGACTTGAGCGCGCCGATGCGTTTCTTTGTTAATGATAATGATATTACCGGCTTCCTGTCGCGTTCCTCCCTGCTTGAGCCTCTTTAAAAAATAGATTCTGCTTCCTCGCTAATGAATTTAACATGAAGCTTGATTGAATAAAAAATCCAGATCTGGCCACATCTGCACAAGATATATAGCCATTGTTACTGGTCGTCAGATGGGTGCATATGCTGCAAAGGCACTGGGGGTGGGGTAGATTTCTACGCCCTCCTAATGGCTTGGCTGCAGTCAGGGAGCAGACAGACGAGTGGGATAGTCAATAGACTGCAGATCTATCTCACAGTACTGGTGCTACTTTTGGCTGTATGACTCAATAAGCACAACTTACTCACAATAAAAAAGGTTGTGGGTTCAAATTGAAGGAGGCACATATAATCTGTAACCCTTCCGTCTACGTAAGTCGCTTTGGATAAAATCACCAGATAAATGAATTAAATGTACTTTATAGGCTTGCTGTCTGCCCTGATTCATAGATTGATCCCCCTGGCAGGGAGAGTGTGATGTCATTTGTTAAAACCCGTCAGACTGTTGAAACGTGCTTTGGTGTGTAAAATTCAGACCCTCGCAGGCTCTGAATGTAACAGTTCCCAAACGTTTATGTTCCAAAGCTGTCATGGGTATGGTGAGTGGCTCAGTGGGTTAGGACACTGTGTCTGTGATTGGAAGGTCATTGGTTCAAATCCCAGGGTGAGCAGAATGATGTCACTATTGGACCCCTGATTAAGGTCCTTAATCACAAATTGTTCCAATGCCTCTGCTTTCACAAAACAGTATGTGGCTTTTTAGTCTCTGAGAAGTGAATAAAATGTAAACGTCGCCATTCCTTCCCTGACCCTAATTCCAGAGGGTACTCCTCACCCGCAGATAAAGCACGTGAGACCTTCTCCCCAGCATACAGAGATGTTTTCTTGGACCCAGAGCTGACCAGATGTCACTTGCACCAAAAATCTTTCACAATGACAACTTTATTCGATTAAACTGTTGCACTGATGTTAGTCGTCTGTTTTTGTCGCTTCCAAATGAACCGCATTCATTTCCTCCTACATTCTGGAACTTAAGAAAATCACATTTGAGTCTGATGATAATGCTTCTGTTAAATACTGTATCTGCTGGCGTGACGCACAGTAAGGAAGGGGCTGCTTGAACAGGCATTCTGAAATAGCTGATACAAAAATAAATAGTTAATAAGCAAAATAGAAGTATGGGGGACAGTGTGGCGCTCGGGCTGGGAGCATACATTATGGTTGTGATCTGAAGGTCATGGGCTCAACTCCCTCAGTCGGCAGAGTGATTTCACTGCTGGGCGCCTGAGTCACCGTGCTTTTTCTCAAAAATGAAAATCAATAAAAGTGTCTGCTACATAAATTAAATGTAAGTACACGTTCAGAAAAAAAGTATGAATTCGTACCTTTGAGGGTACAATTACTTCTCAATTAGGCTGTACCCTCGAGCATCTGCCAATTGTACCTTAACTGTAAATGTACCTTTTCAGGTACAGAAATTGACTCTGAGGAACTTTTTTGTACCATCGGGGGTAAATTAATGTTGTTGGTACCTTTTACCCAAGAGGAGTCAGTGTTTTCCTCCATTCTCCCTTTCTAACCATCTCTCGATATTTCTGTCAGATCTGCTGCTTTGAAAAACAGGAACGTGGACTTAAATGGCATTTCTCGCTCACTTCCTACACACCCTGGACTTGGTCCTCCATGTGTTATCAGGAGATAGACTACAACAGGACACCAGATGTGAGATTGGACCTACCCACTGTCACTACCTCTGGACTGCAATGGAACAGGATAGGCCTAAATATCGGTTAGACATAAAAATAGGACGTGCCATTCTTAAATCATGAATCCAAGGCAAAAGACTAAAAGTTACATCTAGAAGGACAGAAAGAAAGTACATTTATACTGGACCAAATCATGTTAAAAGACAATAATAAATTGGAAGTAAGAGATTCCTACGCGTAGTTTGCAGAGTGTCTGTAAAATATCTCCCAGCATTTTATGGTTGCCTCCAAGTTAAAGTACACTTTGACCATATTTTGACCAGAATTTTATGTTTCCATTTCATTCTGCCATACTGGAATATGATGTTTACATCTCGCCTTTTTTTCTGAAACTTCCATCTGTTCACCAAGACCGGCTCTTAAAAAACATCATTTTAGCTACTTCAGAGTAACTGCCAAAGTTACACATTTTTGGTTCATGATCCTCTTCCTCGGCTCATGTCCACCTGATGCCCTCCTGTTGCAAATCTCCTCGCCCCTGACGTGGCCAGGCAGACGGGTGGGGGGGTGGGCTGGGGTGGGGCGTGGATTGTAGAACTCCCAGCTACGTTTCAGACGCCTGGCCCAGGAACCTCCGACTGCGGTGTTTTTCCACTTCAGGGGAACGGCAGCGATAAATCGCAGCACTCATCCCAGAGCTGAGCACATTCCCAGCTGTCACCATGGATTTCAGACGAGCTTACCTCTTCCTCTGTGTCCTCATCCTCATCCATGGCTCACTCCAACAAAGCCCCCCTAAGAAGAAACCGCTCAAAAAAGGTAGGAGACACCCTCTCTGCAGGTCAGTGAGGACGCTGACGTGATACCTGATAAGGAGATAAAAAGTCTTCAATGCAGGCTTTTCAGCAGTCAGAAAACTATACAAACACCTGGCCAGTATGAAACAAGTCTTTTAACCAGTAGGCTATTGATTCAGAATGACCAAACTGTAGAAGTTCTTGAAACGGTTATTTAAATTGAAATCAAATAGCATTTGCTTTAATTCGAAAAGTCTGACTGCACTTGAGTTTTGGCGAAAACTTTCATTTGTTGCAAAAGTAGGAGTAAAATGTAGTTAGTCAGTTTACATCAAGAGGAGGTACCACTGTGCCTGAGGAGGGAGTTCAGGAGAGAGCCGAGTGCCCACCAAGATCACGCTCAGACACGGACCACCCTCTCATGCACATCCGTCATTCTCCGTGTCCCTGATCTCCAGATGCGGTCAGCTTCAGCGCCATCGAGGACCTCCAGAAGCAGATTGATGAGATCGTGCAGGATCTCATACTGCTGAAGGAGCAGCAGGCGCTCCAGACAGGTTTGCATCCCTCTCAGGAGTTTGTGGCTTCAGGATCTACAACACGGAGTTTACAGTGATGCAGATTTGTGTCTTCAACAGGACAGGCGTGTCCTTTTAAAAGAATCTGAAAGTTATTTTCCACGTGGTATTTATTGTAGACCTTAAAACTCATCCACAGATGGACCTGCACCATCTGAAGGTGTTGCTTATAGCAGTAGTAATGCGAGTTCCACCTTCCCCACATGGAAGCCATCTGCGGCTTTGATGTGAGAAGGTCATCACCACAAAGTCGGGTTTGTTTTGGTCTAGCAAGCCTCTAGGGGCGGCGCCCCACCACACCAGCCCAGGAAAAATTACGTATGTCTTTACCACCAGTTTTCCTTAAGGTTTTTGAGGTCTTGCTCCACAAAACTGAGGCTGCTGATCCACAAAAAAATATTAAGTAACACTTTCAGGAATTGAAAATGCAAACAAGTTTTGTTGCTACAGGCAGTCCCTGGGTTACGAACGAGATCCATTCTGAAGTCTGTAGGTAATCTACTTTATAGTACATTAAGTAGGTAAGAAAAATTTGTAGGTAAGTCGTTAACGGTATCATGATCCAACAAAAATGGCCAAGGGCGTTCTCCTTCTTTGAGCCGACGAACCGCTGAAGCCATGCAATATTTTCATGAGCATCACAAAGTAGTGCATACATTCGTATTACGAACCACTGTATTTAACTCAAATTTTTTATATAATAGGCTTTATGGCAGTCCTTTCTTAAGTTTGAGGTGTCCATAAGTTTGATGTTCTTATCCCAGGGACTTAGGGTACCCAGAAACAAAATTCTTTTGGAGCTTTTATGAAAGAGGACATCTGCATTAAAGTCTCTTCTGTAATGATCATTCAGCAGGAGAGTTCAAGTATCTTGGGGTCTTTTTCATAAGTGAGGAAAGAACGGATTGGGAGATGGACAGGAGGATCGGGGCAGCACGTTGTTCCGTCATCGTGAAGAGAGAGCAGATCTGGAAGGCAAAGCCCTCGATTTACCGGCTGATCTACGTTCCTGCCTTGACCTATGGTTACGCGTCCTGGGTAGCAAACAAAAGGATGAGATCGCAGATACAAGTGGCGGAAATGAGATGCCATCACAGATTCAGCCTTAGAGATAGGGTGAAGAACTCAAACATTTGCAGCTCCATCACGTTGAAAGGAGCCAGTTGAGGAGGTTTGGGCATCTATCTAGGATGCTATCTGGACACCTCCCTGGGGAGGTCCCCTGGGCATGTCCAACCTGGAGCAGACACCAGGGCAGACCCAGGACACGCTAGAGAGATTATATCTCTCGGCTGGTCTGGGAACACCTTGGTATCCCCCTGGAACTAGAGGAGGTGGCTGGAGAGAGGGAGATCTGGGTATCCCTGCTTAGACTGCTGCCCCCGTGACCCAACCCTGGATAAGCGGCAGGCAGGGGACCCATTGGGGCACCCAACCTAGACCAATACAATTATGTTCCAGTTTTTTGGGGTAACTTGGAATCGTCCTAACCTTTACAGCACCCCTGAGTATAACTGCCAGATTTGCCCTACACAATGACAAATAATTACATTTACGGCATTTCAACAATATAATTTATTATAGGCCTACTTTAAAAGTTGTTTGCAAATTGTTGGTTTTCAAATGTTCCTTTATTTTCAGTATGTCTGAAAGGATTTAAGATCCATGGTAAATGCTTCCTGGCGGATCCTTTAAAGAAGCGCTACCACACAGCCAGTGAGGACTGCATGGACAAGGGCGGCATCCTGAGTACCCCCCTGACCCGCCAAGAGAACGAGCAGCTATACGACTACGTGCGCTCCACCCTCGGCCCCGACGCGCAGATCTGGTTGGGCGTTAATGACATGACGACGGAGGGCATGTGGATTGACCAGACGGGCTCTGCCGTGCGCTACAAGAACTGGGAGTCCGGGCTCACCTCTCAGCCGAACGGCAACCGCGACCAAAATTGCGCCGTGCTCTCGGCCGCCGCCGCCGGGAAGTGGTTCGACGAGAACTGCCGAGACGAGAGATCCTCCGTCTGCGAGTTTAACATCGTGTGAGGGCCTCGAACCCTATGACGTCAGACGCGGGGCGTGTACCCTTTATCGTGGTATAGCTTATCAGTGCAGTCTGCAATCACGCTTTCACTTTCTCTCTCACTTATTCTTTACGAGAACAGAATCTAAAATGGTACGTGAGCTTTAAGGAAAACTGGCTTTAAGTAATGCATGTAATTTATCACGGTATTAATTTACTGGAAGCAGAAGAAATCAGTTGTTTATGTCAATTGACACTGATGCGACATAAAAGGAGAATAAATACAAAAGCTGATTAATCAAAAGTAATTCTGGCGTTAGTAATTATTGTGTAGATATAATGGATTTCCGAGATTTATTTATACATGTCTAGGTTTCTTCACTGCCATTTATGCTCAATATAACATTGATAATACAATCATTACATATAGTAAATGTCCAACATTTGTTGGTGAAAACTGTAACTCAGTAACCCAATAAAGCTCCATTTAAAAAGTTTATTCATGTAATACTTTTTGCATGAAAACACCCACGGCCCCGTGCACAGCCTGAAAAGACGTCTTTGCTCTAAGTACCCATTCAGTTCAGCACCAGATAAACAACAGGCTTACATATTTTACAAAATATTACAGCTCAGGGTCAGTGTTTAAGTCTGTTACACTACATTTGGTTCTATTTCCGTCATGGTACGAATGGGAACTAGTGAAAAATCATTACATATAAAAACACGAGTAATTCAAATGCAAATGATATTTGCATCTGTTAGAAATATAAGATCTTTTCACTTTTCACAGATGAACGACCTTTTAATAAATACACACAAAACAATTTCACACCATAAAAGAACAACCAGTGCAATTAAACTATTTCCAAATGAGAAGTATCAATTATCAAAAAAGATGGTCATTCATAATAATAATAATAAAAAAAACTTTTCATCCTTTATCAGTTTTATGAGGTATCTTTTAGAATTTTTCTGTGAAGTATAAAATTCATGCTGTAATTGTTTTGTAGGTATGTTGGCTGAAGGAGACGACTTCCAGGCCCAGGCACTTTGGGCTGTTATACACAATATGAAGAATTCATGTTTAAAATCAGTGACTCCAAGCATTCACAGTAAATCTGAGTTACTCAAAAAATGTAAAAATATATATTAAATCTAGCCAATACTTAAAATTTAAAACGCACTGGCCCTGTGAAAAGTCTATTATGTAATGAAGGAGTTTCAGAAATTGAACGGCCTTTTAAAATCACAAGTATAAACTTTTGACCAATAAGAAAGAGGCAAGAAAATAAAAATAAAAAATGAAAATTGCAAATGAAGCCTGCCAATCAGCAGGCTCCGGCCATCATTAAGTCATTTAAGCCCCATCCTGCTCCACCGCTGGAATTCTGTGCAGAAATGAGAACATTATTTTTCATCCAAGAACTAATTATTACTGGTAGTGAAATGAAAAACACTCTTCTTGCCAGAGTCTTACAGCTTCTCTCACAGGAAGATTCTTCTCCACCCACAAAATTAGCAGGTGACTGTAGAAAGAGCAGGGAAATGGAATGAAACATCAGTCAAACGCAAAGAAATAAGAAAATGCAATTGCGCACAGACACGAAGACCTACTCCTCATTAAATCACACATTTAACATCTAAAATAAAATTTACATGAAATAAAACAAGTAGAAGTTCCAGGTTGACACATCTTGGCGATTCAGGGGAGTTTAACAGCCCAGACGAAGATGTCCACTGGATTAATAATGATGGCATTCAACCACCATTATGAAGATAAACAGTTGGCCATGATGGACCCGCCACATGCAATCCTCTGAAATTCGCTACGATTCGTTAAAACATTTTGAAATTAAGATGAGAGCAAAGGCAAAAGAAAAGTACCCCAAGGGTAAAATAACAGCTGCAAGAGTCATGGCGGGCTTTTCCTGAGTACACGTCTAGGCCCACTGCAAGTCCAGTTTCCTTATTCCCCTAAGAGGATGGCAGTGCCCATAAGAACCTTGAAACGGCAGAATGCAGGCGTGTAAAATGCTCACTTGGCATGAAAGCATGGGAATGAAACCGGCCAGCTTCGATGGGTTGCAGTGGTACCGTAATCACCTAGTCGAATTCCGCCCCAGAGTCACTCTCCTCCTCCTCGTATACCTCCGGCTCTCGTTCTAGCTCCATGAGTGAGCAGGAGAACGGACCCATGTCACCATCGCTCTTGAAGGTATTTAACTCGTTGTCCATCATGCGGGGGTCAGTGTAGGCCAAGCTGTCCTGCCGAATGATGGGTGTGCGTGGTCTGCCTGGCATGGCAGCCTGGGATGGATTCAGGAATGGCTGAAAGGTCTCCATCGCAGGCTCCAGGTTCTGCCTGGAGTTGGGCTGTGCTGGCAGATTGTGGTAAGAATCCTTCATAGAGTCAAACATATTGGAATCATTCTCTTCGCGCCCGCTGTGGAACACAGTGTGTTCTGGAGTGAACATGTTCCCATTGGGGTTGTAGATGGACATACGCCTTTTCTTCCTCCTGCCAGAGAGAACACACCTCACATCATACCTCATGGGCGGAGTCATGGCTGGAGACAGGGGGCGGGGTAAGGTGTAAACACGCACGCACGCTCACCTTTTCATCACGCAGATCGCGATCACCACCAAGGCCAACAGCAGCAGCACGGCTCCCACCACCGACAGGATGATGGTGAGATCCAGGCCTGTCAAAAAACACAGTTTAAGTCCCAACAATAAACAGCACAATCTTGTTAGCCAGGACTGTAGTGAGAAAATGAAGAGGGTGTGTGAAACTTAACACATAGCACATCGTAACTACGGCTGCTAGTGCTGCTGTACATGCCCTTTGATCTACTATGCTTGTCCATTAATGTGTCTATGCATGTTCTGACCACACATGCTCTCTGCCTTCCCACATGTCCAGATGGTGCCTGGGCTGGAGTCCTGGTTCAGTCCCATGGGAGGGTGACATTGTGAATGTGACTTACGAACTGTATCATCGTGGGTGCAGCCGTCAATCTGACACCCATCACAGGCTGGCATGACCTGACTCATTGGTGGACTTTGGCTTTGATCTACACCTTGTTTTAGCAAGCAAGCAAGGAGGGGCTGGGCAGTCAGTTGACCTTAGGCCCCCACAGGTTGTTTTTTCTCCCTACTTTGTTTTGGTTCCTCTCCTCCATTGTCATCTGGCTTTCTTTCTTTTCTTTGTCTACCCTTTTTCCTGTTTTTGAATTATTTTGTATATATGATGTATAGCTGTATAAACACACCCACATAAACTGCCGTAGGGAAACTCTGCAGTGAAAGGCGCTATATTATATTGAATTGATCTGAACTTAATTGAAAGTCAGCTTGGTGACATGCCGAGTCACGTGGCTGATGTTGATGGTAGTGATGGTTCTGTGGGTGAAACCGGAAAGGCTGCTCACTTTTCTTCCTCTGTACGGTGACCTTGGCCAGCATGCTGAAGTCCCCTTGCGTGGGAAGGCAGTTGGTGGCGTTGAGGTAGAAGGCCTCCTTCGCCGTCAGACTGCGTGTCACTTGGTTTAGCACCTGTTCCTTTAAGCCCAGCACCTGTGCCGTGACGAGAGCGTGGCCCTGACTGCACTGCGGCTGGCTGATGTTGACCAACTCCAGCTCCACCTGGTGCTCGGGGTGCGGTGACACCAGCCAGGACATCAAGGCGTTGGGCTGCATCCCTTCGGGCCAGTCGGGGGTGGCCAGCCACGCTGGGGAGTCCAGCTCAGGGACGACCGTGATCACATGTGCATCTGTGGGACGACAGCCGTGTCAGTCAGTTCGAAGGTGTTCCTCATGAATCCCAATAACTTCACCAAATCCAGTCAAGCATTTCGGCAATTAGAACAAAAAAAATAAAACAAAAAAAAAAAAAAAAAAAACTTACAATGTGGATCTTCATTAGGATCTGAACATTGTCATAAAGAGACAAATTGGCACAACAGTGGCCTCATACCTTTAGGATTGGGTTTATTTTCCCTACCCTTGCTTCATGTATGTGGAGAGGCAAAACAGTCAGAAAGAGCAGGACGTCGCATGGGTACGGCAGCGCCACCATATGGACAGGAGCGGTGTGCATTTAGCAGGTGCTTTTGTTCTCTGGAGAAGTTGGGCTCTGATTTAACACTCCACAAGGGATTCAAACCCACTACCTCCTGGACACAAGCACAGACCCAGGGAGCCACACAAGGCCTACAGTAAAAACTTTAATACTGTTCAGACTAAAACACCTATCAAAGCATGGTACTGTCATAGGATGCCACCTCTGCAATAAGTCAGGTCAAGAAATTTCTTCCCTGCTAGATATTCTCTGGTATTACTACAAAGTGGAAGCGTTTAGGAACAGCAGCAACTCCCAAGTGCTTCCATGTGGCAGATCACAAAGTAACAGAGTGGGGTCGCCAAGTGCTGAAGCCAAATTTCCTCTGGCATCAACCCCAGCACAAAAACTGCACCGGGAGCTTCATGGAATGGGCTTTAGTGCGTACGTAAACTTTATGTATTTTTGCGCAATTCTGGGGCTAATTAAGTCAGTTTTAAGTCAAGAACTGACTGCATAAAAGAATTAAGGTTCACCAGGCGATTCATCACAGTTCCTGACAAACAGATTCAAACAGACTTGGGCCATCATTGATCATCCACCCATTTTCTACACCCGATTGTCCTACGCAGGGCTGCGGCTGCCTGGAACCAAATAAACCCAGGATAGGAAGCCAGCCTATCACAGGCCACACACACCATTCACACCTACCAACAATTTGGTAACTCCAGTTCAGCTCTGTATGCTTTTGGACTGTGGGGTGATGGAACCGGAGCCCCCAAAACTGGGGGAGAGCATGCAAACTCCACACACGGAGCTGGAGTGGATACTCAATCCTATGGTAAATATAGCACAGTGTTCTTGCATAAATGCATCCATGTTCTCGTGAAACAATTTAGAAATGTACATTAACTGGAATTTTATTTTTTTGCGTCGAAATACTGGGTCACAGAAGAAATCAAATAAAATTAAACTATAAAGTCTGTGTGACTGGTTCTGTTAGTAATGGGGCACAGAATTCTGGGAGGGATTTAAATAATGGTGAAAGTCAATTACTGTGACCCTATATGGACAAGCAGTTACGGAAGACGGATGCACAGTAAGACAGGCTCATTACTGTTTTTCATATAGATGATTAATCCCTCCCATCGCGCAGTTTCTGGAGTGATGTCAGTCTCATGTTTTCACTTGCTGTACTGTCTGCATTCTTTCTTTTTCTTTTTTGCATCGACAAATTATGAAACCCACTCTGCACTGCGCCCCCTTGTGGCCTCGACCATAATAATCATTAGAGATCGAGGAACATGCATTACCTCAATGTATTTGTGGGGACTTCCATTGACTCCCATTTTAAAGTTCCACTCTCAAAGCACCATATGAGAACATCACTGGGGGGGGGCGCCCCCCCCCCCGCGGGGGGGGCCAGGCGGCACCCACACAAACAAAAAATAAAACTCACCGCACCGGGACGAGGGGAGGGGGGGGGCCGG
>JAODLD010000052.1:3472766-3493211 GCA_026781065.1 Mormyrops boulengeri | reverse complement strand
CAATTCGCCTCCCCCCCACCCACCCATTGGTTCTGCCCATCGATCAAACACACATTCTCAATACGTTCCTGCACCTCTTGGAAATCCTGTCATGGGGGAATCCCTGTCCCAGCCAGCCCTGCTTACCGGTGTTCTCTTGGCTGAAGGCCACGTTAAGGAGGGTCTCCTTCATGCTGCTCAGGCCCATACTCCCCGCCCGCGTGGTCACGATGGAGGCATTGGCTGGCATCTTGATGCCTTGCAGGGGTCCTTTAGGGCAGAAGGTGCCAAGCGGGATGCCACCACCATCTCTGACTGTCTGGAAGAGCCTGTTGCCACAGTCCTGTCCGGCCAGAGACTGCTTGAAGCCATCAGCAGGGGGACGCAGCTCTATGGTGCCCCCTTGCGATGAATGCAGGTTCCAGGTGATTGTCTGCAGTGGTATGGGGAGGCACTGGTCCAGGGTAGGAACAGTCAGCGGGATCCCATCCGCCGGGCATGACTTCTGCCCTGAACACCCAGTCAGGTCTATGTGAAAAGGATCACGGAGAAGCTTATTGGGAAAGGGCCATATGAACAGACACCTGAGCAGCTAGCATGATGGCCTTGGCATGCGAGCAGGTCACAGCCTTTTACCACATGCCTGCAGAACTAATTAAAGATGGAGTGCGGAGCGATGATCTCAGCACAGAACACAAACACTCAACGTTGCATTTTACAATGTGGTGCTCATCTGAAAGACCTACCCTTCATTAATCTGTATTTCATACTCAGAAGTGCTTAATTCCTTCGCTATGAGTTCCACAGTCATTCAGCACATCTGCATTATATAGATAATCCCTTCTGCTTTTTTCCACAGGTCACAGTGATTAAAACCATTTTTTCAGTTAGGAAACAGAATGACACCCAGTCATCATTCTGTTTACTCATAACCCTGACTTGGGGATTAACAAATATTTCACTTATTTGTGCTAAGGCTCACCAATCCTCTCTCTCTGACATTTTGCCATTTATATAACACATAATTCTCATGTGCTGGGATACAATTCCTGTCACCTTTGTCATTCCTTAAAACTTTACCTGTAATTGCTACATTGATTTTTCAATTCACTTTTTAACTAATTGGAAGCAGGAGATTGTACACTTAATTTTCAAGATATGGTCTGTGACTAATAAAACAAATTTATGACATTCACATAATCCTTATATAGGACCGTCGGGCAGAAAGCATTTTAAAAATGAAACGATTTAGTGGGAGAATCACTGGTGCTCATTTATACCTCAAAAAATTCACTAAAAAGGTTCCCCATCTGACTCAGGAGACACCATTTAACACTTCAACCCCTTAAAACAGCAGCTCACACAAATTTCCATATTCAGGCAATTTCTCCAAATCAGTACCTATTCAAAGCCACCTCTTAGATGGCAGGGGGGGGGAGTCACTATTAAGATGCTGTAGCCAACATAGAAATTATTTTTTTGTGCCCTGTTTAGATATGCAACACTCTCAAAACACTAATTTCTTACTGACTAATGCAGCAGCTGAAAACTTCACCCACCGACGAAGCTCGCTTTTTGACAGAATAATTATCGCATGTATTAAGTGTCTGGACTCGTTCCTTATCTTAATTACATATTGCAGCAGTGCTCGGCAAACTTTCCAACCAAGACACACAAGGAAAAAAAAAAATATCAAGGCAGAAGAGTAAAACATTTCTTCATATGGTACGGATTAAGACTTACGTTGGAAATGATCAGAATCATATCCAAACAATGGTTGGAGTCTGTCGGATTGACTAGCACATAGTGATTGAGCGCATGCAGGTTAGCATGACCATCAAATCGACTAGATGAAGACATCACGGGTTACTGGTCATCTTTGGGTTTGACTGGTTACCTATGCTTTTGATGGCAGTGAGCATGATATCTTCACTCCCGCAATCTTGAAAAGACAAATTGAATTGCATTCCGGACTGCATGGTGATCTCCTCCTGGACGAGGGAGTCCACTTTCATCTCACAAGGTGAGTATGTGGAGTCTTTCTTCTTAATGTAAAGAGTGAGGTCTTCCTCTTGCTGCAGATCCACCAAGCATGGCACTGGCGAATGAAGCAGACACACACACACACACACACACACTTCAGCGGGGTTAAGGTAAGGTCTCTAACTGCAAATAGGGCGCCTTGGCGCTTGCTATCCCGCACTCATCCTTGGTGATGTAGGATTTCCAAAGGACAGCTGGTCAGACCCACACACCAAATATAGAATTACATTCCGGGTCTTCATGCAGAAGAGGATTTCTGAGAGCTGTTCATGGCACCTTACCATTCCTCCCCATCAGCTTTACCCAAGATTATACACTTGATGTTTAAGATGTAATAACTAATCATTTTCTACAGTAAACGAGCCTCACACACAGAGGTGGATAGTTCAGGTCCAGAAATTAAAAATCCAGACCAAGATTTTGTTTCAACCAACCACTTGAGTACTTTGTAACTGTAATTCTTTATGCTCAAGTGGTTGGTTGAAACAAAATCTTTGGTCTGGATTTTTAATTTCTGGACCTGAACTATCCACCCCTGTTCACACACAACTACAGCTGCCACCACTTCTCCCTACAAATGAAACTCTATTGTTTGAAGGCACGATTCTTTAGTGGCAAGCAAAGATATAGGAAATGAAAGTAAAACACAGCCAAAACATCAAATTACTCCAAAATAAGCACATCGACTGAAGGTTCAAAATTTGAAAATGAACCACAGTTGCTCCATTGCCAGTCCCATACCTGGGCCGCTTCTCCTGGACACAGACACTTGGAAATTCAGGGACAGTCCAGAGCCCCCATTGACCTCACAGTTAACGAGGGACATCTTGAAGTCGCCTTGCCTCTGGGCAGGCTGTGGGTCAGAGAGTCCGGTGGTGAGCCCCAGATTCTGCCCGCTGTACTGCACTGCCACACTGTTCTTCTGACACTGCGGCGCTGTACGTTCCAGGAAGAAGACAGTGAAGTTGTGCTTCGGCGGGACAGAGAAGCTCCACGTCGCCAGATCATTGCTGGGAAAACCTCGAGAAGAGTTTGGTGAAAAGAGCGCAACGTTGGATGACCCAAGGGGAAACTGCACGGAGACTTCTGCAAGACCTATGGAATGCAACAGAGAGAGAGAGAGAGAACCAATAAGGAGAAAACAGAACCAGTGCTACTATGGATACCATAAACTACTGAAATGTATCACTTTAATCTGAGGGAATGTGACTTAACATTTCAACCACAGCCAGGGCTGGACCAGCCGTCCGGCATTCTGGGCATTTTCCCGGTGGGCGAAAGGGGATGTGGGTCAGCAAAAATTCTTACGATACCCAACCCCCAGTTGGCAAAATTTGTTTGGCATAAGTTATCAACTGACCGTGGGTGATCCTAAGCTCTTGGGCCAATTTTTAATCTCAGCCCAACCCTGGCCACAATACAAGAGAGAGCAAGACCCACAAAGGTAGTGGAAACTTCCCCACTCACCTTTAATATGTGGTCCAACAGTAATATTGAAGGCTGATGGATCCAGTGGTGTTGGTCCTGGCAATGTCAAGGAGACCCGGGCCTTGTACAGCAAACGCACTGTATGGATCAGGCCGTCCTTGCAAAAGGTGCCAATGGTAACTGGGCCAAGTCGCTGGTAGATGATGATGGCGTACGTTTGCTGGTCTGGACATGTTTCGGAGGACAGGACCTGTCGCATTCCTGACCCCAAGAAATCCACCTGGAACCCTTTGCCGGACTGGGCTTTCACGTCCCAGTTAAATGTCCTGTTGAATTCTGGGAAGATGGAGGAGTCTGACTGCACAATTCCCCCCTGGCAGGACAGATCTGTGCAAACTAGTAAAAAGAAATAGGAATTATAAAATGGTAAATGTACACAACATATCTGCTCTATTCAAATCTATTATCTGACTCTAGAGTTCCACTAAACTATACCCAAATTATACGGTAACATCATGCCACACTGGTGCTTCTCCAACCAATACCACCAGACCAGAAGATAGAAGGCTCCTCTCACCTATCTCCCTGTTGATCTCCACAATGAAGACCATTTGCGGCTGAAGGCAAGTGAAGTTCACTGAAATGCTGGCTGGTGGCTTCAAAGTGGCATAGGAGCTGCATGCACTAATGTTAGTGCACACAGTGCAGTTGGAGGTCTGGTCCACGCTCTTGATACTGACGACAGTGTTTGGACTGACTGTGATCACAACACTTCCTGCACAAGGTAACAGAGGATGCCAATTATTTTCAGGAAGTCCGAAGTTCCTTACATAGGAAGAGTTCATCGTAGCTTCACTTACACATTCTTAAGAGTCTTAAAAGTGGAAAATCTGAGTCGTTCCACAACTTGGACTTGCACTGCCCAGTCCACTTCCTTACCTCCGAAGAATCCCGCAGAACACTTCAGTGAGGTCGTTTTATTCTGTAAATGATCAACTGACCTTATCTTGTTTATCGGTCAAAAGACAAACTGTATTTTCCTCCACCTGAATGTCTGCTTAAGTTTTATAATTAAATATGGAATCACTGTTTCTTCAGCCATGAAACTGTTACAAAATCAAAGGGAAAAGCTTCATCGGTTTCTTGGTCAATATTGAGGAAAAGTTTTAATCTCTTAATTGTAATCAGAACAGACATTAGACTGGCAATGGAACTGGAACTGACTGACAAGAATCTACAAGCTTGGTCTGATTTAAGGTTTACCCCAAACCTAAACCATAGCCAACATGCAGAAACACAAATCAGGATCTACGATGAGGTAGCCCCATACCAGAGCACCATACCAGAGCACATCCCGGTACACACCTAAATTCAGGTAGGCCCTCATAAACCAAAAATCATTCACTTGTTTTAACAAGCATGGGGGGGGGGGTGCTGAAACATCCTGACACAATGTCAGTTTCTTTGACAAAACCTCTGGTGAACTCTAAGAGAACATTAAGCAAGCTAAGTGGGACTTTAGCATTCAGAGCGGGTCGGTTAAGCTCCCATCCTCAGTAATACCAGAGGTTACAGGAGAAACTTCCAATTCCTCTCGGATACATTCCTAAGAAAATGCCACTTGTTCAGTCCGACGTCATTTCATCCATTTAATGTCCTATAGCATCTTTTCTTCAAAGATACAGTCCACTATAAACTGTCAAACTGCTCCAAGAAGGAAAAACAAAAGTGTTTTGCTTGTGTTTGTCTGTTCAAAGACTTTCTGACAGTGGTCTGATTGAAGAAACAGCAAACAAATGCCAGAGAAAAAGTCAAACAGCTGTAGTTCTACACCCCCTAGACATCAAAAAGGTTCAGACCCAAAGAAGGCACCTGTCAGAATCGCAAACCAGTCCATGCCTGGATCCAGGGTCCAGACCAGTCACGCTTCCCAGATCCTCCTCTACAGTGTATTAGATCTGTGTAGCATTTCCTGCTTGGTCAGTTAAGTGTTTTTGTTTGGTTTTTTTTGGATTGTGATTAGGCTTTGGTAAATAAAGGGTCATGCAACAAATGGGGGCCCCACCCACTTCATTAGAACACCAAAGTAACTACAGAAGTCATTTTGTTTAGTCAGACACCTGTACGCTTACTAATTAAACAAAGGAATGTTATGCAGTGTCCATCATTCTCTCAAAGAAATATATCGGATGACCTGTGTATTACATGCTTATTAAACTGAGCTGGCCTACTTGGCAGACATATAAAATGATGTGTCATATGCTGGTAAGTGAACTGCAGAATGACAGTGTTGTTTTCTATTTTTGATGTTGGATATGGAGTGTTTCTGCTAGGATTCACAATCTAAACCAGGGGTAGAGGGCCGGGGCGGGCTTTTGGGATGACTTCTCAATCAGCCAGTAACAGTGGGTCCCTAGGACTGGAGCTGAGAATTGCTGTTTTATTATTGGCTGATTGGGAGGTCACCCCAAAAACCCGCACCAGCCCTCCGTGGATCAGGTTCCCCACCCTGCTCTAAACTTCGTGATCTCATGTATAAACTGCGTCCCGTTAAACTACTCATTTTAGTTCCAGTGACAACTGTAAAAAAAAAAAAGCTTAGAAATAGAAATTAAACGCACTTTTCACAGATTTACATTACGTAGGCACATTGGAACTGTTAAATATATCATTTAGGCATTTGATGTAACTGATCAAAAAACCAATGAAGAGATTAATTAAATTCATAATATTGGTTTGAAATCATGAGTTTCACAAAAAATGTATGAAATGCTTCGAAGAAACTTCCAAGAGGGAAACAAAGGAAACCGTGCATTTAAATGTTGGCGCAGTACAGCCTGATGGTTAATTACACATAATTAATGAATTCTTACTGCTAAATTTTCCCATCAAAGATGCGTTTCGGCCAGTTTCGACAACTTTTAACATATTTACGGTAACGCATTCTCTAAAGACTTTCAGAAAAAAAAAAAGAAACGGGGGGGAGGGGAGGGGGAGCCCACAGTAACCATTCCCAGAGGCGTAGCTAGAAATTCGGGCTCCCCCTTACAAAAAATAAAACACCTTGATCTCCCCTCCACGGAAGATTTTACCAAACGAAGGGGTCCCCACGGTAGACTGTAGGATGAGGATGTATATTTCCGAGCGTGTACATTTATTATGTTGTATTCAGGGGTCCCTATTAAGTGTTGCCCCTGCAGCCCCCCCCCCAAAATTCTACCCCTTATTGAAAATATACAATGCACTGTACCCTCCGTTTTTAAGGAATGGCCGCTTTATCAGGACGATTGCAAAGAAATTAACCAGGACTACCTAATTTGAGATGCAGACGACTATATACTTTTCATATACTATATGCTATGGCTTTGTGAATAACGCCCTAAAGCTGAACGCATGTAATCACCCCGGGCAATACCCATACCTAGAGATGCCTTGTCCCACATGGATGTTCAGCAGGCAGTCTATTCCCCAGTACGATTCGGGAATTTAACTTCAACACAACGACTGATACTTAAAATGTTTGCCTGACTCTCGTTAACCAAACCCAGTGTTACGCAAATTGATTGCCCCCCCAAACTCCATAAAACATAAATCAGTATCCCCTCAATCATGGTATTATTTGTGTATTCTCTATATGCACGTTAAGCAGGTAGCGTGTCTTTGTTTTATCCCCAAATTCGCATGGGTGAAGTTTCATGACGGACAGCTGCCATTATTCGTCTTACCTGCTGCATATGAAACCAGTAACAAAAGACCGGCCACAAGCGCTGGGAAGCAGGCGAATAGTTTCGCGTTTGGTGTCATTTCTGCGAAATCCTGGTGGTTTCTTTCACCATCACCATCGGATGCAGAGATTTACATTGCGTAGGTAGCAAAAAGACCAGAAAGTTGTGCTTCTTTCCTACAACACGCTGCGGGAGCTCCCTCTTCCTGGTTTATGACACCCTTTCGGGCGAACATAACGAGAAGGGCGTTGCCCTATACCTGCCAGAACCTGAAACGGATTGCGGTTTTATGCTGGAGCTGGTAAAACCGGTTATCGGGCGGTTTTCCCCATTTCTTCGATGACTGGCAGCCTAAGTGATGCAATTTTTTGTGCATGTAGTTATGAGTCTAATCGGAGTGTTCCGGGTGTGAGTCTGGCACCCGACTGAATGTCCGGCAGTCTTCAGCTTTCCGATCTGCTGAGGCGCAAATGAGACGGACACCAAAAAGTCGGCAGTGAAGTTTAACACCTTCAGACTCATTCTGGGACCCTGGATGCTGAACTTACGATCTTCTTTAGATGCCTCGTTAGAATGGGTTCATTTAAAGAGGAAAAATGTTAAATATTGTTTTGTTTTGTTATAAGCGTTCAATAACTGAACAAGTGACTGAACAACTACCCTTATTCTATAATTTTAGCCAAAAAATGAGTAAATTCATTATGGGGGGGGTCGAAGCTGCATTTGCTTCTGCAAATCTACATTCTCCAACCAGCACAAAGTCGTATTCTGACCCGTTTATAAGACTAATGAGGAAACTGGAACAAATAAGACGAATTATGATTTCGATTCCGGAAATGAGGGCTCATCAAATATGATTAACCACACATACTAATGGAATATTTCTGACGCAAAACCCTGGAAATCGATGGGCATATTACATTTTTTTCACAATTATAACCTGGTTTCTCCAGACTGCTATTTCTGTCCATCTATCGTTTATTTTAAAAATCATTTATTTAGCTTTATAGGCCGACCGGTCCCTACCAAAGGAGAGTCAATTACGTATTGTAAAAGTCCTTAAATGTTATTGTATCAACCTGACAATGCACAAGATGAATCCAAAAGAAGCTCTATTCACCATAAAACTGAATGAGTATCCAAACTACAAAAATCAAAACTATTCCATGTAAAATAAGAAAATAAACACAATGCGACTCAAATGTGGCTAAAAAACTGCGTGAGATTTATTCAGTTAATGGTTACACATGAGAGGAACATAAAATAAAAACTGTTTTGAATTAGACTAACGTGGCTTTTTGTTGAACAGGAGAAATACAGAAGCTGTTGTTGCTGGATATACATATAGCCTATAGCCTATTGTTGCGTTTTATTACCTATTACTTTGATTTTCAGATTTTCAGCAAGGCTACACGTGACCTTATAAATAAAACAGTGGAACAAGGAACGGTGTAAAACATTTCGAATATATATGTATTTTTTTAATCAAAATGCTCTTCAACCGGCAAACTAAGCAGCATACTGGTAACAACTAAGAGAACTGAAAGACCGGAATTTGCGCTGTTTTAGGAGTATCGCACATAAAACACTGTACGTTTTAACTACATGTGTATAAGTCGACAATTACTTGTCTATATATAGTAATATTTACTATATAAAGTTATAGTATTGATTGAAATGAAATCTTATCTCGGTCTCCGCTGCTCCATCCCATTAGGCAGGAATCCTGCAATGATGGGCACCGGCCATATGAGGGCAGCAACGCTCCACACAATAATCACCAGTGTCATGAAACAGGCCACCAGTGTAGACTCGATGGGTTTGCGGTTCAGCCTCCAGCTGTTATCCCTATTGAGCTCGTCCAAGGCAAAGTCAACGCAGCAAAAGCCCAGCGGGTCCCCCGTATGCGATCTGCCTTGCCCAAGCCTCCTGTTACGGGGGAGGCCGCATCCGACGCACAGGCGGAACTCCTGCTGTCCGCCTGAAATGGCCAGGTGCTCGATAACGACAGGTGAGGCGACCCAGCTGAAAGCGGCGCAGAAGAAAGCCCTGCCGCGGTTCGTGGTATGGATGTGCACGTCGCATTGGAAGCCGACGCGCCTGTCCCAGCGTGCAATGAGGGACGTGGGCCGGAGCCTTTGCACGCTAACATTGCACGGAGGCTGGGGCGAAGCCCCGGTGGACGGTGCGCTTTCGTGCACGGACCTCTTAGAGAACCTCACGTCCACCTGGAGGCTCTCCAGGAGGCTTTCGGTGGAGTTGATCGGAGTCAATAAGGTGTCTTCGTCGCTCCAGGCGTGGGACCGCTGAGAGATCAGGGCAGTGGCTGTCAGGGTCAGCAGTAGAAGCAGCAGCCTCGGGGCGCCGGTCAGCATGGCACAGGGTGCGAGGCTTGCGGCGGCATGACGTGCGAGATGCACCCCCGGAGATACCATCAGCCCCCGGCGCCTCGCTCCCCCGCTCATGGGAGTTCAGGATTTGCGTGCCCAGTCTCGTTCAACTAAAATGCAAACGTCAGACGTACAACTCTCAGACATGCCTTTTCGATAATTTTCCGGATCTCGCCCGGATTTAACTGTCTCCCTGCCGGAGCTCTGCGCTCAGCTGAATGTTATGAGACTGACGCCAGCCACCTGGTGGTGTGTATCTCTCGGGCAAATATCCAAGCTGATGCCCATGTGTCTGTCTTTGCAGAAATGAATCCCTCCATGTCCGGCTCTTCCTAACTCGAGACATCTAAATAATCATCTACTCCTCTATGTTTGAAATGAATGCAAATTGACTTTCACGTATATACTCTCAGAAAAAAGGTAAACATTTGTACCTCTGCTTGTTACTGGAGCTGTACCCTTTTAATTGTACCTTTCAAGCAACAGAAATGTAACATCCTAAAGGTACAAACAACATTAATGTACCATCAATGGTACAGAAATGTTCATCAGAGTCCATTTCTGTACCTTAAAAGGTACAATTGCCTATAGCTAAGGGTACAATTGGCAGACTCTTGAGGGTACAGCCCCGGTGACAAGCAACGGTGCAAATATTTACCCTTTTTTGTAAGAGTGTAGAGATCTGCTTTCTTGTGAATGCTCTCAATGAAAAACATAAATAAAAACAATCAACTTTAACTGCAAATTTGACCCACATAACAATTACGTTTTATGTTTGCTTATGTTGTTACGGTGGTGATGACTCTAGTATCTCTGAATATGGTACAGAATTAGTTGATATACAGTACCAGCCAATTAAGCATTTGGACACGCCAAGCCGCCTACAAAGGAGAATGACTGTGTCATATCACATGACCTGGCCACCTGACCTAAAGCCAATAGAAATGGTTTGCAGTAGTTTTGACCTGAGAGTGAAGGAAAAGCGGCCAATGAGAGCTCAATGGGACCTCCTTCAGGACAGCTGGACATATATCTCAGGAGGCACCTCATGGAACTGGAGTAGAGGAGACAGTAGAGTCAGTCAGTCCCTGGAGCAACTGGGGTTAAGGGCCTTGGTCAAGGGCCCAATGGTAGGATCACTGTACCGACCCAGGGATTTGAACAGGCAACCTACTGAGTCACAACACACTGAGCTATCGCCCCAGCAATTTTTTTATTCTAATATTTTTTTTGTCAGTGCTTAATTCCATATATGCTACTTTATAGTTTTGATGTCTTTATAATTATTCTAAAATGTAGAGGACAGTACAAATAAACAACTGACAAAGTGTGTCCAAACTTTTGTCTGGTACTGTGTATATACAGAGTACCAGTCAAAAGTCTGGGCACAGCTGCTGTTAATGTATTTTCTCTATTTTAGTTATGTTATAAACAAGATAGTAAGTGGTGTTGTAGTTAAACACGTGCCTGCACCTGGAAGGCTTACGTCTTAATTCGACTTAACTGTTGATCTGTGAATGAAATGCATAACACAATATTAAAATATCCGGTAGTAAAATAATAGATTTGTTTCTATAGTTGCTTAAATTGCGTAACTAAATAGAAAATGAACATTACCGACCATTTCTGGAAGAGAACAAATAGTTCTCTTTTAAATAGTGAAGGAATTATAAAAATAGCCTGGGCCTATATCGGGATAAAAGACGAACAGGGAACACTTGCTTTTCAAACGCCAGGGGGCACGTTAAACAGTGGTTGAATAACATCTGTTATTACCGAACAAAGCCGTGGTTTGAGAGCCTCCTCTTCCTTATTGAATTACCGTCACCCCTTCACATTCGCGAGGGGTTAGGGGCGGCAGATCCCCGTGAATGTGAAAATTTGCGAATAATCGAGCCCCCCTATAACCCCAATGCATAACCTCAATCCGCTAGCCTGGAGTACAGGCGGACTTTTCCATTAGGCACGATAGGCAACCTGGCCGAAATGTCATGAACACGGAATTTCTGAAAAATACATTTATGGATCTAGTCTGATCATTTAAATTATAGAAACACGTTTGTTATTCGCTTTTTAGTGACAGTTTTCAGGATAATGGAATATTCTACTTTGAGGTTCGCTCTGCCCAGCTTTCTTTTGACACTGGAGTCCACTGGTTGTTCACTGCCGAGCGAAATAGCACAAATTAACAAGAAAACGGCAGAAAGATACAAGACTAACATTACATCTCCCGCGTCTTCGATAATATACTGCTAGAGTGGCAGACAGATTGTGAACAGACGCGAAGGAATTAAATAAGTGTATGCAAAAATGCAAAACTATACTTGGCAAAATAGGGAACAGTCAAACTGAAATGTGGCCGATCGATCCTTCGGCGCGATTCACCCCCCGTTAGGGAAATCTTACCCGTCCCCACCCTCATCGGTAAGTTTTACTGCTGGCACCCCGCGGATGGATTAGCATATTGTTGATGTCTCATCGTTTTTAATTCCCTCACTTTTCTATTTCGGCTCCAAAAATAAGCCCAAATGGCCTACTTAGGGGCCCCCCTACCCATGTCAGCCTGTAGGGCTCCCAGAGAATTTGGTCCGCCCCTGGCCTGAACCGCAACGTAAAAAGTCCGTTTTCTAAACAAACAGTAGCCTACGGTGCCGTATACTTTGCATGTCAAATTGATTTACAATTTCCTATCTGTAACTTTTCATATAGGCCTAACATACAAGCCATCTAAAATATAGCTGTACGTAGAAAAGTTACTGTATTGTATGTAGTTGGAGCACTGCATTTTCGACCCATTAATAAAAGATCCCACGGTATTTTTTTTGAACCAAAATAACTTAATATTAAATATATAGTATGCACTTCGATTAGCAAATATTATATAACACTAATGATTATGTGTTAAGAATATATGATTTTGTGTTATCCAGATCAGTTTCAGTATTGGTTGAGCAAATATATTTTTGTTTTTGCATTCGAGTTTCTACGATTTTGCGGCGCTAAAACTATTCCCAGTTAATTGTTCACTCGCAAATAACCTAAACTGCGTGCAAGGTGGTGAAAATGGATTCAGATGAAGAAAAAATTTGCCGGTGATTTTCACACGCAGACTATGTTGAACGTTTCTGTGCTTCTTTATTTTCCACTGAAAAATATTAGCAGACCCGTTGCAGGTGACTTTCCATATTGATAAACTGCCTCATTTTCCGCATTTCGCTGTCTCTAATTACGAGCTAGGGATTTGATTGCCCCTCATTTGCAGCTAAAAGCCTCGTGTCCCTTATTTTTTATTCCAGGCGTACCCTTGCTCCTTCCACTATGAATTTGCCAATGTTCTGACTGATTTAGACAATGCGCTGGGCAACCAGAAAAAATGCAAATTAATTATTTGTTAATTAATTATGCTGCAGAAATTCAAATAAATTCTTCCCGACATACATGCAGATTAAACATGAATATAGATCTTTTGTGCTAAGGAGCCGGTTATTTCACCTTCTTTACTTTGAACGTGTGGCACACGCTCACAGCGATACAGGTGCCCAGTGACACTCCTCGATGGAGTGACAGCTTCCAGTCTGTTTTGAAGGCTTTCAGACCTGTGGGCCAGTGTGAAAATCCAATGAATGACTTAATGTTTGTATCCATATTCCCGTGATGCTAATTTTAGTTCAGCCCACAGACATCCAAAACTATACTAAGAAAGTTCAGAGGTGTCAGTCATGGTTATTAAAGCAATTAGGAAAGGCTGCTTTAGACCCCATTCCTATGGTAACCATGTCACTGTGTTATTTCAAGTGATACACATTAGTTACTGACGGCTCGCTGCAGGTGGCTGGATTTGGAGTGGAAAACAAACCTAAAAACTTTTTTTTTTCCTTTTCACTCAGAATTGAATGCCTCTTTCTTCTTGTATCCGAGCTGTCATTATGTAAAATTATAGTAGGTTTTCTGTGTATATGTTTGACTGTAGTTTGTGATATTTGCTTTTAAAACTCTAATTGTGAAAATGACACTGCTAAAAGATTTTCTTTATGAGTGAAGGAAAGAAAACTAAGAAGAGCAACATTATTGGAAAGGCTGGTTTTCTAGACGATATGGATGTTATGTCGAGCCTGTAAGAGTTTAAGAAATGAAGGAAGTGAAAGAAATCTTCAGAGAATAGAAATAGCTTTCCATGCTGGGGTCAGTTGTCATTATTGGAGATGGTCAATGCTGATCCTATGAGCAGCTTACCAACAAAGGGGAATTGTATTATAGATGAAACTCAGAAAAAACAGAAAATAAAGGGACCACAAGGAGTCTAAATGCAGACAGGAAGGCAAACAAAAACTAAACCAAGGCTAAACCAAATACAAGGAAATGGAGAGGAAACATTCAGCTTAAATCAGGGAAACCAGCGGGTAGCAACTATCAGCAAACACACTTACCTTAAACATATACAATGACTGACAGAGTAACTGGGTAAGGGCAGACACATATATACACTGATGACGAGGCTCTGAACAAGGCTCAAGTGAGAGCCGTAACCAATTAGGGACAATAAGGAACAGGTGAGGATCATTAATAACAGGTGAGGATCATTAATAATCATGAAGCACTAAATAATCAAACACTGGGAAATAGTAAGGTAGAAGAAATGGGGATAACTATGGACCAAAAAACTAAGACCAATACATCTGCGGAAAACAAAATGTCCAACATAGTTGAACCCATGATGGTTCTCAGCAGCCTGCTTAGCTCATTCAGCAGCCTGGGAAGTGGGGGAACGCACTAGGGACATAGAAGGGTGATAAAACGTCCAGAGAAAAGGACAGGATGGTCAGTGACACCTGCTGGCCAAGCAGGGAAACAACAGACAAGGCAGGGACAGATCCTGACATCAGTAGGGTTTAGAGCAGGGGTGGACAATCTTATCCAGAAAGGGCTGTTGTATATGCAGGTTTTCGCTGCAACTCCCTAATTAGGTCACTAATTAGAGGACTGATTGGCTGAAGAGTCCACACACCTGGGTTTGAACAGCTGACCTAAAGGTTATCCCAAAAATCTGCATACACACCGGCCCTTTGCGGATAAGATTGCCCACCCCTGGTTTAGAGGGAGCTTCTGATCTGAATGGGCGTCCAATGTGTCCATAAACCCAATCACTGTCCATGGTCCTGAAGTAGCCCTCCCCATCATGTCTTCCCCTCCATCCCTCATTCTGTTTCTCCTCTTCTGGTCCAAGAAGCTGTCAAGCATGTTTGTGACTTTAGATGTGAGAGCAGCCTCAGTTCTGCCAGAGCTCCTGTGATAGATCAGGCATTATACGTCAGCCACCACAACTCGACATTTTTCTCATTAAAGTTTTATACTACATGAACAATGACATAATCAATATTGTACCATCTTCTTATATATATATCAGATAGTCATTTAGATAATAACCAATCATGTTTTACATAATAAACATAGTGTTCTATGCATTATTTTATAGTATGGTGAATTTTATTTTTTAGTGCATTACTTTTAACATGCTCCAGTCCATTGTAGTGTGGAGAGTAAGGGATCTTGAGTGTGATTTTTTTATTATATCTATGTGAAATTTCAGGATGAGAATTTTTAGACCTCCCCTTGGCTACACATAAAAAAACTTTGCTAAACCTGTTGTATAAAGAAGCATAAACATGTGCTTTATCATCCCCGTTTAGTCGTCTATTTTCAATCCCATTCCCCCCACCTGTGTCACGAGAATTTAAAGGAAGATTAGCTGCTTCCTCATTGGCTTTTGTTGAAAATTGTGTTATTACACCTTTTCCGCAGCACAGGGTGCAGAAACTTTGTATTACTCAAATACATACATATTAGAAGTATATAATCTATAGAAAATATTATAAATTTCTTTCAGCCCTCTCTGACTAATGCAAACAGACACCCACGTACATGTGGTCATGTTAACTGTGTTGACATTGCATTTAAAACCTTTCCATGGTTGCCATGGTGATGATTTAAGTTGTTCTTTAAATGTTCTTGAATACTCTTCAGTCTTTTCCTAAACATTGTAGGGCGACCTTTTGTAAGTAAATATATTCATATATGAGGAAGGCACCTTGCTTCAACACCCATCTACCACATATTCCCTGTCTTGGACTCTCTCCCATTTCTCAGTCTTTGATCGATGTCTGAAAAATCTGTGTTTTTGCTGTACATGCTGAAAAGGCTTTAGTTTCCATAAGCGCCAGTGGCTGCATCACATTTCCTCTGAAAGGTTGAGGCGGACGTCGATAGCTGAGCAGACACCACGGCAGTGGAAAAACTTTTGATATTAGCTAGGGCTGTGATTCCCAATCCGGTCCTCGGGGACCCACAGCTGATCCATGTTTTTGGTCCCTCTGAGTTCCCTGCCAGACAGCAAAAATGGTGACTGTCTATGGGTGCCAGAGGACCGGATTGGTGAACACTAACATAGGGCTTCTGAACTGTTGTGAATCAGGGTATGGGGCTGTACATCTTACTCAGATTCCTGTTTGTGAACCTGTGCACGTAGAGAGGATGCTATTAAAGATGGGGTACGAGCGCCCAAGTAATTGCTGATTACAGATGAATGTTGTCTTAATGAGGGAAAAGAGGAAACTGGCGCTAAGTGGCACTATATGATGACTGTGATGCGATGACTGTGATGCGATGGCTGTGATGCGATGGCTGTGATGCGATGGCTGTGATGTGATGACTGTGTTCTCATCGTTCTCTCCACGCACTGCTGATTTATCTCAGAATCAAAAGATCTTTCCTTGAAACGGTGACTCTGACTTCCTGTTAGGGTCTGACTCTGTGAAGTGGTTGAGGTGTGAGGGGTGTGACCTCTGCTGACTGCCCATTTTACATCAGACTCGGACGAGGTGGCCGCCAGCGACACCCCCTTAGACGACGGCCTATGCCTAATACCTAATCCCAGGACCCCCCACCCGCCCCCAGTGTTTCCTCTCTTCCAAGTACCCCAAGAAACACCAAACATGCAAAGTGTACATTTTATAAAGCAGAGGAAAGTAGAACTGGAATTAGAATGTATGACAATGGCTGTGTGCTTCAAGACAAGCTATTTGTATAAATGGAGTGCACGATTAGTCAAATGATTTATTTGGTGATCTTCGCGGAATTACTCAGAGAGATTCCTCCGTCGATGGATGAACGAGCCGCCTGTCTCCTTTTTATCTTTCAGACATTGTTTTTTCCAGGCCTAAATTTGGCACCATTCTCTTATTAGGTTTTTTGTTTAAATGCAATTGCATTCAGTTTTCACCTGGCATGTTGCTAAGCAACCACTCACACCAATCTCCCTCCCTTTTGTTGCATTGGCAAGTGGCACCGAAATAGTTGCGATGAAGTACATTTAAGTTGCTACGCAGACACAATTAGTGACATTTCACCTTTGACCTTTTGCTTCACGGTTGCCAGATGTTATACAATTTATCCTGATTGTCATATTAAAGCCCTAGTTTATAAATAAATCCTGTATATATTAAATCCTCTTTCCTCACAATGATTACACTAACAACCACACACTGTGGTGCCAAAATCTGTTTATGTGAGAGTCCTATAGATACATCAGAACTGCATATTTTTCCCTCAGTGCCACTGGAGTAGTTCAGAAGTAATTTTACCATTGTGATTCCCTGTGATCGAATACACCACTAAACCCAGCAAACTGCCATCTGGAATTTTCTGTGCACATGTCAGAGTAGTAACGGGGGTGGACTGAACAACACAGAAGATTTTGGGCTAAAACACTAATCCTAGTTTGGGTCATGAGATTATTTTTTATAATTTAGTATTTCCTATTATTTAAGGTCTTCTGCCAAGGTGGAGCAGTTTTAATGCTTTGAGGGACAGCCCAGTGTCATTTGGTACCTGTGAAGTATGTCTCCCAGAATTCCCCTGGCCACACTTGTAACTCACCGTGCCCACTCCTGTTGGCAGAGTTTAACCTTGCTGCTTTGGATGTAATAATACACGTTCATGGTACAGCACTGCCCCCTAGTGGATGTTTCCCACACCCACTTTATACCGAAGGTCCTTTTCATTAACCTAGAGTAAGATTGGATTCGCTTACAAATGGCTGAGACATTGGTGTCGCTATAGATTATTTTGAAGCTCAATAACTGTGTTATGTCTCAGTGTTCAATTAGACTGAATTACGACAGAGTCACCAGATGATATAATCTTTTATTTGTGGAGTTGCATTTTCCTTCCTTCCCATAAAGTTTGTAAAAGAAGAATCAATTGGATAAAGGATTTGGATTTGGCTAATGTGTGCTGAATTCTAAAAAGCTGCCCTGGTTTAACTGGCATTATGGCAGCACGTGCACCTCAGGGAGGGGAGGCATCCTAAGCGTGATCCCCACTGCAGAAGACCAGGTTTGGAGCATGTTGGTCACCTCCTCTCCCTTTCTGGGGTTCTGTTTTCTGTCCTTTGAGAGGCTGCAACATTGCTTTCCAGAGAAGCCTGTTTCACGACTCGCAGAGAGGACGAGATTCACAGGATTCAATTTGCAAGGGATGTCTAAGGCCAGGGGGCCACCCAGGCCCTCGACCATGTGACACAGCTGACCAGTGGCACTGCATGGAAAAATCACAATGAGCAAAACAATGAAAGCAACACATTTTTCAAGCTAATCCTGCATGACGGAGGAAGCCTATAAAAACAATGTGGTCTAAGATGCCGAAGCAGCACGTTCTTCAGTCATTTGATGTATGAAGATGTGGCGTAGTGTTTCTTAGAGCCTCATTTTGGGGCCGTGTGATACTGGTGATTCTAGATTCTAGATTATTCATTGTCATCTCACCATATAAGGATATGCATGTTCAAATATTTGTGTACCATGTCCCACACAGTTAAAATGAAATGTCATTTCTCAGTTTAGGATGAAGTAAAGATTATTTAAAACAAAAAACTCAATCAATCATACATCCTTCAAATCAACAATAACAATATATAGAATAAATAAATAATGTATACACCTGTATGTAACCATACATACCGCCGCCGTACATAAGTACATGAATACGCATTGCACAAGAGCAGAACAGCAACTGCTCTGAGCAGCATCAGCAACGATGACGAACAGATGCGCACAGATATTTACACCTACACATATACAAATCTGAGAGAGCAGGAGAGGAGGAGTAATTCTGCTGGGCTGGTTGTAGGAAAGCTTGTGGATGTAATGTGAGGGGCAGGCGCATCTTTGCATTTATACCCGGTGTGTTTGGGGCGCAGCAGGGTGTTGAGGGGCCGAAGAGGTCATTGCATTTCTCATGGAGACTTGGGTCTACGTCTTGCCATGGCCGCCCTCTTGCAAAAGCACCACGCTGATGTTAGAAGTGGGATGTAAAGCTCTGTGGAAACAAGATGGAAAACAAGTCCCGGTCTGTTTCCTCTTTGAGAGGGTTGGGGGCCAGATGCTGTAGAGCAGTGTTTACCAATCCGGTCCTCGGGGACCCAGAGCCGGTCCATGTTTTTGTTCCCTCTGAGCTTCATGCCACACAGTCCACATTTTTGCTCCCTCTGAGGGAGCTGGGAGGGAACAAAAACCTGGACTGTCTGTGGGTCCCCAGGAACCGGATTGGAAAACACTGCTGTAGACATTCCCTGGGAAAAGGTTCAGATAAAGTGTTACTGCTCAGTGAGATGCCAAGTCCAAAATCAAGGTAGGGGGAGTGTGTCAGGTGTTAGTGTTTGTGACTCGGATTTAAACACCTTCAGCTGTAAAGGGACACACTCCCAATGTTATAGTCTCGGTGTCTCTCTCTCTCTCTCCCCTTCCCATTGCTGTTGGTCACACTGTTTCACCCTCCAGCTCTCACTGTCTGGCACATCAGTGCCACTTATCAGACCGTCTGATAAAGTGCCACCCTATCTATTCCTCAAAACAGGCAGAAGAGAGTAGTAAAACAGAGGCTAGGCCTATTCTGTCTTAATCAGGGCACTAGCCGCACCACCCTTAGCCATCTTGAGGAGGCCCTTCCTTGCTTCTCATAGGTCACCTCACACAGTGTGCCCTGGCCAGACCAGCAGAGCTGCCACCCACACGTCACATTTCTCTTCCCTTCCCAATCTGCCCAGCTTCCCTCTTCAGGCTAGGCCAGATTCAGCTTCAGAAACACTGAAGTCATATGATCATTTGCTAGTTATCATAAAAACTCACCTAATGAATACAGAGATGTTATTATGTAATAATACTACGTTCTCTTGCCAGGACAGACATTTCTCTTCCAAAGGATACATTATTCAGAGCCAGAACAGAAGTTTCCTCCGAAGATGATTTGAACCAATAACCTTCTGTGTTGGCCAATCAGTACACCTACCGCGACTGCCGGCCCACATGCTCCTATTTTCTTAGTGGGATGAGTGTTGATACATTACATACTTCACAGTTACAAACAATATCTGCACACCCCTTTGGGAAGTAGCCCAAAACACCCCTGTAGCAAAGGCTTCTTTAAGGTTAGGCATAATTATCGTGTTGGATTACAGTATATTTATAGTGTACTTAATTATAGTGTTTCATACGGATTTAATTTATACTTGATATATCACTTATAGATCTTAATGATGT
The DNA here is from genome assembly GCA_026781065.1 of Mormyrops boulengeri. Classification (NCBI taxonomy): domain Eukaryota; kingdom Metazoa; phylum Chordata; class Actinopteri; order Osteoglossiformes; family Mormyridae; genus Mormyrops; species Mormyrops boulengeri. Next base: position 3,473,054 of record JAODLD010000052.1, on the reverse strand, counting down.
GTGCATTGAAGTTAGTATGACAGGTTTACAGTAATAGTTAATAGTAACACAACTGTTAAATAAAACTGTATTTAAAATGATTTAAAATGATATTAGCCCCCTCTAGTGGCGAATAATGGTATCATTAAATATAAATAAATGAAACGATGTATTCAAAATTAAGTAATCTAAGAAAGGGGCCAAATAGAAAAAACCCATTCATACTCCTATAAGGAAAACTACGTACCATTATATTGGGGGGGGCTGTAAAAGTTTTCGAATTGTACTTTCTCTCTTAGGAGGGGTCCC
>JAODLD010000052.1:3438910-3464458 GCA_026781065.1 Mormyrops boulengeri | reverse complement strand
ACGGAGACACAAGATAACGCTGCACAGGGACCCCGGAGCGACATACAAACAGCAGCCAGTGACAAGGGGGGGGGGGTTCACGGTGAAGTGCAAAACCCAGGACAGTGTCAAACAGCGGGCTGGACACAAGGGTTTACATACATAGTGTTATGTGCAGGTAGAAATAAACACAGCAGCATTAAAGGGTGGAATAAATATAGTGTAACTGAATAAATAGACAAATAGTAATTAGTTTGAGGGACCAGCGTTTATCCGTGGGAGGGTCGGTAATCTCAGGAACAGGTAGGGGGTTAGGTGGCCGGCAGCATATTGGATAGCCTGACAGCCTCGGGGAAGATGCTGTTGCTGAATTCCCTTCCCCCCCCACCCCCGTTTCCTGTTTTGTAGGCAGACCAGAGGTTTGTCTGGAATGGACACCTGCTTAGAGAGGTCATCGCGCAGCCAGAGGTGAGGGAGCCAGCGATGGGGTGCCGGCGTGTATCCCCCATGCTGCCTTTGGTCCTGACAGTCCCACGCTGTTCCCCTGTTTGTTCCCTTCTTCATGCACCCTGGCTTCTCACGCTCACTCTCTCTCCTGCAGCTTCACAGATTCGCTTTTCCGGTGATCCATGGATGTATCCTTTCTGTCTGTATTTCTGTGAGAAAATTCCGTTACTGATGAACATCTGTAGGCTTGTTTTCAGCTGTCTTGCATAGTATACAAAGAGAAGGATTATTTTAAGTTGTAACTCCACCCAGAGTCAAATTGACTATTGATTCTGACCTGATTGAAACCAGGCTGGGCTACAATTGATTCCATCCCTAGGGGAAATATTTAAATACGCCTAGTGGAGTCCGCTAGATCTTCTAAGTGTGCCACCAATAGGTCAGCCAGGTCACTGCAGGCCAGTGCCCAGTGTTAAGTGAGAAGCCACCACAGGGGACACTCTCAGTTGTAGTGCAATATGTAATCTGTAGCATGGAAAAGCTACACCAGGGACTTTATGTAGTCTGACTTAGACCTGGAATGATCTGTACTGTGTGTCAAATTGAGGAGGGTCCAGGAACCGACACTAGATGGCAGCATACCTCAACATATATCTAGTAGGACAAATATACACTCATTGGTCAATTTATTCATTATACTTGCTTGTCAGTACGAACAGCCTGCATCTCCAAACAGCAAATGCTATGGATGCAGCTGCAGTGCAGACAGCGGTAGGAGGTGCAGTTAGTGTTTGGCTGAGCGTTAGAAGCTGTGTCACGTTGGACATGGCATGATGCTGGTTGGAAGCCTCAATCGCCAGCCATACAGTCATTGTGATGACGTCCGGCTGCATCAACGGGAAGGTCTTCGACTGGATTCTCATCTCTAGGAGAAGCTGTTTCCGTGCTGGGGTGCGCTACTATGTGCGAGGTGAGCCAGGACCCCTCATATGTCCAACCCAGCTTTCCTGATTGTAACTTATAGGGTGGGGCTGGGGGGTGGGGCTGTCCGTCCCACCCCTGCCTCTGTAACACATCCATTTTTCAGGCATTGACTCGGACGGACATGCCGCCAACTTTGTGGAGACTGAGCAGATCGTCCAGTATAACGGTGGAAAGGCCTCCTTCGTGCAAGTCAGTCTAACGTGATAAGACCCGTACTGGTCTGTATCCGTGGGGCCCTCATACTGAGTGTAAATGGTGTCTCCCGTTCTCTCCATAGACCCGTGGTTCCATTCCATTCTTTTGGTCCCAGAGGCCCAATCTGAAGTACAAGCCAAGGCCACAGATCAGCAAAACCAGCAATCACGTGAGCTTTTACTGTTAGCCCTTCAGCCAATCGGGTCAGCTGTTGTTTCCATGCTTAGATGTCTTCTTTCTGTCCTTCCTAGATGGATGGCTTCCAGAGGCATTTTGATTCCCAGAACATTCTTTACGGAAAGCAGGTCATCTTGAACTTGGTATGCTTCCATTTTTATGCTTTTATTATGTCTGAGGAGTTTTATTTGACCTTTATTGGTATTTTATAGACGGGTATCTTTGAATTCTTGTGCTGCTTGTCAGCAATGTGCTCATTTTTCATTCTTGCATGCTGCCTTCCCCAGGTCAACCAGAAGGGGTCAGAGAAGCCCTTAGAAGAGGCCTTTGCCAAGATGGCGACCAGCTTTGGCAACAACATGCTGAAGTAAGGGTTACTGCCCTCCTACCATTCTCACTTACCTTGTGCTGTCCTAAACAGCCAAAATGATTAACTTACAGCAGGCCCTAGCATAAATCATGTAGCATTATAACCCCACGTGTTTGGGGAGCTCTGTGGATCGCGAGCTTCCTGTGCATTGCTGCTGATAGTCCACGTCGGTCTCAGCCTGTGCTGTCCTCCACCTCACCCCAGGTACATAGCCTTTGACTTCCACAAGGAGTGCAGCCACATGAGGTGGGACCGGCTGCAGATCCTGGTGGACACAGTGGCAGAGATGCAGGATGACTATGGGTAAATAAATGTGGGCGTGTCTGTGCCTGTCTGAAAGCCGGTGACCATGTGCGGAGTCCTAGAGAAGTACAGGAGTTACAAGTGATACCTATTGTTGTTAGTAACTGATGCCTGCTTTGAAGGATTGGGTGCTGAACTTAGTGGTTTTAATAATAGTTAACGGTCTTGTTTTGTTAACACTGGGTAAGATAAAGCGTGACCACAATATGGATCTGTGGACACGTTTTGTTCAGATCCACCTCCAGAGCCTCTTTCACTGTAGGCTTCTGAGCGGTGCTCTACCCAGACTTCAGTGCCCCTGGGGTACACCGGGGGGAAGGCTGCCCTGGGCTTATGCTACTTCCTGTCACATGACAATATTCTTTCTAGCTACTTCCTGGTGGACTCGGATGGGAAGGTCATGCTGCAGCAAGATGGCACGTTCCGCAGTAACTGCATGGACTGCCTGGACCGGACCAACGTCATCCAGAGTCTGCTGGCTCGCCGCTCCCTGCAGGCCCAGTTACAGGTGTTTTTGTTTATGCATATATTCACTCCCCTGATTTTGGTTGATGTGTTGATGTATGTTTGATCCAGCAAAGCGCTGGTTAATTTCTCAGTCTGGAGGTCCCGGGCATCTGCTAAACTGGATGCCTCTGGCATAGAAGATTCACAGGCCATCTGGCAGTAAACTGTATGCCCTATATGGAAGAGATGGTCTCCTGACTGTAACATCCCTCCAACTGTGGTTTCTGTTATGCAACAGAGGCTGGGCGTCCTGCACGTCGGTCAGAAGATTGAACAGCAAGCTGATTTTGAAAAGATCTACAAGAATGGTGAGCCCACCCCCCTGCTGATGAGATTATCAGTCGTCATCGTCCCCCACCATTAACACTACAGCTTCTGAATTGCCCTGGTTCCAGGGTGGGCTGACAACGCAAACGCGTGTGCCAAGCAGTATGCCGGCACTGGGGCCCTGAAGACTGACTTCACCAGGTGAGGAACCCGTCTGATCCTATGAGCTTACGGATGTGGAGACTGGAAGTGGCATTACAGAGGTACCAGAGGAGAGATGAGCCTGTGGTTCAAGGTGCTCCTGAACTGTACCAGTTCTCTCCTGGAGTCCAGACTCAGTCCTGTGACTGAGCTAGATTTCCACTAAAGTTCATTGAGCCCACCAGCCTCCTAAACCTTAATATTAGCTCCTCCCCAAAGCAAAGTCTGCTAACAACCTGACACTGGTTGATGTCTCTCCACCCAGGACGGGAAAGAGGACCCACTGGGGTCTGCTGATGGATGGCTGGAACTCCATGATACGCTACTACAAGAACAATTTCTCTGATGGCTTCAGACAGGTACAGTACCCTCTCGCACCATGGTGCACCAGGGGCTGCGTAATAACAGACGTGCAAGAAAACTCTGGGCTCGACGTGACACCAAACCAAGTTCAAACACCGAATGTTAAATGGGAGCTCTTGCAGAACCTGTAAGATATTGTTAACGATCCTAACTATGGTGGAGCCAGCCGGGTGTGTACAGTGACTGCCCAGGTTTGATTTGGGGGGGGGCTTTGCGGATCTCAGCTGCCTTCATGATGTACCCCCCCCCTCCCAGGATTCTATTGACCTCTTCCTTGGCAATTACGCTGTGGATGAGATGGAAGTGTCGACACCCCTACATGTGCAGAAGGACTGGAAGTTTCTCACCGTGAGTTTTATCCCTTGGGGGGGCACGGGGGCTGGGGGAGGAGTCATAGAGCCTAAGGGGCAGGGTGGACTGAGGCAGGATGGAACCAATGTTTTTTTTTTATGGGGAGGAATAAACTTGGTCAGTCGTTTAGTGCTGGGGATGTTTTGTCTGAGATGGGTTTAATTCCCCACAGCTTCAGAGTCACTCTTTATTCCCCTCTCCCACAGCTTCAGAGTCACTCTTTATTCCCCTCTCCCGCAGCTTCAGAGTCACTCTTTATTCCCCTCTCCCGCAGCTTCCCATCATCATGCTGGTTGCTTTCGCAATGTGCATCATCTGCCTCCTTATGGCGGGTAAGAAGCTCCTTTTTCAACTTATTGGTCATTGGAAGAACTCAAGCTTCAGAAAGTAGTGTATGTGGGCTTGGTGTCAGTCACATAGGTAGTTTCAGATTTGTACTTTTGGTCTGTAATGAAGAGCATTCAGCTACCCTCATTTCTCCATTCACTATGAGAATATTCAGAATGACTGACCTTTCAAAAGTGCCTTTAGAAGAATTGAAAGATCTTGATGTTTTTCTTACTCAATAATAACTCACTGGGCCAGAGGTCATGGGGCCGTGATGCCCAAGCTGTAGAGCGGTTCAGCGTGACCCTTACAGACTGTGGTGACGTCCCGCCATGTTCTCCAGGTGACACGTGGACAGAGACGCTAGCCTACGTGCTCTTCTGGGGCTCGGCGAGTGCCGGCACGGCCGCCGTCATCCTCTTCAATGGCCCGGACTTCGTCGACGCCCCCAAGCTGGTGCAGAAGGAGAAGATGGACTGAATGTGTGTGTGTGGAAAGCAGCTCAGCTCTGCGGGCCCCGCCTGTAACCCCTCCCAGCTCCCCCAGACCTGGAGCCTGTACTGACCTGCTCTCCACACTGTCCACGCGCAAGTCATCCTATTCCAGACCACGTGTCTCCGGTGTCACACTTCCCCAATGATTCCCAGCTCGGCCTTTGTAGGCTTCGGGTGTACGTACTCACTCGCGCACCAAGCACCGGTCCAGTCCAGTCCCCAGTATCACCCGACCCGAACCCGGCGTGAGGGCTGAGCGCCATAATCTCCACCATTCATTCTGCCTACCTGTCTGAACCGTTTTCAGTACCTCTCTTCCCTTGATAGTTTTTGAACTTTTTGTGTTTTTTTTTTTATTAATATTGTTTTTGTGGGGTGTGGCACTTTAATAAGGTGTAGGTTAATCTCCTTTTTAAAGCAGGTGGGAGAAGCCGTCCCCATGTCTTCTGACGTGATGGGAAAGTCAAATAAGAACCTCATGAGCTGCTCGATACATCCCAGATACGGTTTCTGTGATTCACGCTGGATGGTCCAGTTGCTGCCTCACGATTCCGTGTTGATGTTACTGCTTGTTTAATGTTCTTGTGTGTGAGTGTTTATTTGTTTCTGCTTGAAGACCCCTTGGGGGAGGGGGGAGTGCAGGGGGGGGCTGCCGAAGATCCAAAATAACTACTAGATGCATGGCCAGGGAGTTGTTTTTCTTTTGGAGCTTTCTCTGGAATGTTCCGAGCCTTACTTAACTGTGCCGTGGTAACCGATTCAAAAGGCATAACTTTAATAAATGGGAGAAAGAAGGAGAAACTCCCAAATTACAAACCCTGCGCAGCCACTGTGGTCTGGAGTCCATCGCATGTGTAAATGTCTGTGGACAGCATGGCCCTGACGTGACAGGTGAGACCTTTCTGTGGCTGAGGAATGTGGACCCAAACACAGCTGGATCTGTGGACGCTATACTGGACTCCCAGTAGGAGCAGCATGCTTTAAATGGCTGTTCCCCCCCCCCCCAGTCTCTTTGTCCCAGTTTATTTTTGCACTGTCTGCTTTAGATTCTGGCTCGATTGTTGCCTTGCATCTTTATGGGGGAGGGGGGGTCTATTAATTCCCTTTGGAAAATGTCACTCATCACTAATACTGGCCTTTGGGGTATTTCCCCAGTTTGTCACTGAATCTCAAATCGCTAGTCATGCCTTTTGCCGTCACTGTTAAACCTTCGATTTATAGGGCCAAAGTACAAATGTATTATGAATCATACACACTCACACACCCAACACCATGCTTTTAAACCATGCAGCGTCTGTGTGCTCCGTAGACTTGAGTACAGAACTGATAGTGCCGATTCTAGGGGCATTATGCTGTTCTGACCTCTAGTTAAACATTTCCCCTTAGGAAGGGAGTGGGGGAATCTTCCTTTGGTCTTCATATCACATAGGATCACGCTGAAGGTTATATAAGAAATAGTTTCTGACCAATTTCAGCCTGCCTTGTTCAGTCCTCTGTATAAATTACCTGTATAATGTATATTTTTAGGTGATCTGTGTATTGTATATCTATATATTATATTATATATATATAACTAGTTCTTGTAATTAGCTACTGTACATCTTACATTGAAGATTTGTATTTAGAATGCAAATTTCAGGGACATGACGTCGGCTGCGAGGGTTCCTTGTCCACCTTATTTTTATAGTTTATGGTCCAATCATATTAAAAGGTTATGGGAGTAATGTAGACCAACAGTGTTGAATCATCATGACTACACTGTTTTGGACTTTTACTGCAGGTCTTAATATTTCTTTCATGACGGGAGAGGGAGTCTGTCGCTTATATAAGAAACACTTCTTTTTTATGGGATTTTGAAGTACATAGGCTTATTTCAGCTGTAGAGATTACGTTATATTTTCCTTTATTCAAGTTTAATTCAACGTTTGCTTTTTTTCTTTCCTTTCTCGAAAAACTTCAATAAAATCCATTATGTCAGGTGAAAAGTGTTCTCAACCTATTTAAATTGTAAATCGTTAAACTTCTGCATGCGTTTGCAATGACGGTGAGTATTTCATTAGTTATTTTTAGCAGACATATGAAGCAGGTATAAGCAGTTTTAGGATCACAAGAAAGGTAGTTTCTTTTGAATGTAGCAAGAGGAACAACTTTTATGTATCCATCTTCCCTGCAGATAGTATTTATAAACGTCATCAAACGATTGTTTCAGAGTTTAATCCTCCATTGAAAAAGCTGGAATATGCTCAGAATGCCACTGCGAATTAGTACAGCCAAAGTGAAAAAAACGTCTGGTGACCCAGAAGTCAAAACTGACTTTTTTCATCAATTAAAAATAAATGCTCGTGTGATCTCCGTGATCTTAACAGCCATTAATAAAACCGCGAGTAGTTATCTTGAAGTGTTTGTATTAATTAAATCGCAAAACTATCGCAAGTGGACCACATTTCGGATCTCAAGGGAAAATGTACGATCAGACCGAATCACACTGTAACACACTGCTAATTTTTTTTTTTAATAGGTCAACATAGGAGGAAACAATGTAATTATCTTGCATTATGGCCTCTAAACAACGTACAGTGCTGTGGACACGAGCACCGCACACTATTAGTGTCTGCTTACTGTATAGTTATTCCTTGGAACAATATACGTTAGTTTTAACGGGTTAAAGAGCATAAGTTTGCCTAAACACAAATTCAAAATTCATGTGACCATTTATTTCCGGTCCTCCACCTGAAGGTGGCGATGTTTCGTCGCGGAGTATTTTCTACTCTCTGTGTTTCCGGTACACGATGGAGTCGCTTCCTCTTTTCGCGACTCCAACGACGCATCCGGCGGCTTCGTAGAAGTGATCTGTATTTTTTCTCCATTTTGGTGGAAGAGTTTTCGATCAAGTCATCTGCAAACATGAAACTCGTGCGGTATGTTTGTTCATTTCAATGTGTTTTAGACACATATTGTTGATGATGCTTTAAAAGACGATTACCTGCTGGTGGATGGATTTAGATTGGAGTTCAACTTATGTTTGGGGCGGGAAGTACGAATGAATGAACGAATGGATGGATGAATGAACTATTTTGTATGTTGTACGCGTTTTTTTCGCTGGCTGTTAAATAGCCTGGTACGATACATGTTGCTGTATGTAGACTTGTTTTTTTGATGCGTCTCTGTTGCAAAACATTGACCTGCTCTCGTTTAAAAGATGCAAATTGGGGAAATAGTTGCACGTCTGAAATATGTTGTATCTTTACCGTTTTGAAGCTGCTTATCTCGGATGTGTGTAAATCATGAATATCCAGGAATTACATTTTATTACTATCGTTATTATTTGGAAATCAGGAAATCGCTATCTCCGTTGTGTGTTTGACTTGAAAGTTCAGGTCAGGTTCATTGTGTGTCGCCGTTTGTTGTTTGCATCGTCTGTCTGCTCATGTATAGATCTCTGGTTGTCAGAGATGCTCTTCACTGTAGCCTAAAAGTGGCCGGTTTTTGTCCCGATCCTCCAATCTGAGTTGTTCCCTCTGGGCAGATTTCTGATGAAGTTGAGCCACGAAACGGTCACTATAGAGCTGAAGAACGGCACCCAAGTCCACGGCACCATTACAGGTGAGGTATACCGTCGCAATATTTGAGTATAGAGTGTAGAGAGTTAGTGTCATACACAGAAAACAAGCAGTTTTGCTGTACAATGAAATTCTGACTTTGGACATCCTCCTTTCGCCGAAGAAAATAGAATATAAGTTAATATGAATACGTAACAAATAAACTGGTAAGGTGTCTCTGTGCAGTGCTACGTGTGTTTACACTGTGTTGGCTGCAGGCGTGGATGTCAGTATGAACACGCACCTCAAAGCCGTGAAGATGACGCTGAAGAACCGGGAACCCACTCAGCTCGAGTCCCTGAGTATTCGCGGCAACAACATCCGCTACTTCATCCTGCCCGACAGCCTGCCGCTGGACACGCTGCTGGTGGACATTGAGCCGAAAATCAAGTCGAAGAAGAGGGAAGCAGGTGAGAATCTGAGTCTGTGCAGTGCAGACCTGTTGTACTTGAAAGTGGGTGGTTAAGATTGAAGATGTTGTGAGATCAGTCTTTGTGGAAGCTGCTGGTTTTGCTATAGTCTACTAGTAGGGCATGAAGTTGTTCATGCTGGAGCCAGGTGTAATCTTGTGTTTTCTCTTGGAACAAAGTTGAGACCTTTGGTTTTATCCATGTGATTCTCAGATTGGCCAGAATTTGCTGAGTGTAATGTTTAAATGTAATAGAAGACGTGAAACACGTCATGATCCCATTCAGCCAGCAAGAATTAGGTTGGCCTCTGATTTGGTCTGTGTCAGTGGTGCTTATGTGCTGTTTGGAGTAATTTTTGTTAAAAAAATGTCAGTCTGGAATTTCAGTCAGGCCTGATGAATACTAAACGGGGCTGTGGGATCTGGGGACGTTCGGCGATTAGTATAAAACCTAATGATTGTTTCCCCTTTGTCTCTCACCTCCAGTGGCTGGCCGAGGGCGGGGCAGGGGTCGAGGGCGAGGCAGGGGCAGAGGGCGGGGGCGTGGGGGACCACGGCGATGAGGCCCAGTTCACTGCACTGTCCACACCAGCTTTGTCTCACTGTACAGTTTTCTTTTTTTTTTTGTAATTTTGTCATGAAACCTTTGCTGATTTTAAAGTTTCTCCCCCATCCTCTTTTTATATAATAAACAGTTTTCTTCACAAAATGATGTGTTGTCGTCTTGGATTGATAATGTTTCGTTGGGTATATCTGTGTATTTTTAAGGAGCTTTGTATAATTCAGTGTAGAACTGGATGATCTTCAATAATTTAACTTTGAGGGGGGCAGACTCGTGTCCCTTATTTTCATGTCACCGAGTCCATATCTACATCTACAATCTACTATTATACATGAACAACTGGCTGTATAACTGAAGCTTAGAGTACATAAAAACATGGAAAAATTGTGTTGAGGAAATTTTCACACCTTAATAAAGTGAAAGTAAAAACAGACACGCGAAGTGTTTAGGCAACTTACATGCAGCTAACTGGGTTTCATGACCCAAATATAAATTATTTCATGTCGTAAGTATTTGACCTAAATATCACATTTAAAATGATCACACTACATTTATGATTCTCAAATCAGTCAGTAGCATTAGACTACAATATGTAGTAACAGGACTTAAAGTTACAGGTGTTTTTCCACCTAATGTGGCACTTTTTTTTAATTGCTAGGATGGTGTTTCTCTTGTTGCTCTGACGACGCTGTAAGTCCCCGTAGAAGCGGGTGTTGTTGCCCGGCCTGACCTTCAGCAGGCCTCTCTAGGCGTTAAAGGGCAACTAACAACTCTTTGCTCAGGCCCCCGTTTCTTCTTTCTCTGGATGTATTCATAGAAAGCACAGAAGGGGATGCAGAGGATGGAGGAGAGCGGGAGTAGAGCGATGCAGACCTGTGTGTACGGGGGGTGTTCCTTGGGAAGGGACTTAGCCTGTAGGAAAATGCATAAAAAAGGGAAAATAACCTCATGATCGGAGTGGAAGACAACAGGAATTTCCTGAACACACCATATGGCTTTTTAAATTGTAAGGGCCATCAAAGTGACACTTAGGGGGGGGACATGTCACAAACATGAACACTGGGTGTTTTTACCAAGTCTTTGTCCCAAGCCTGGTAGGTGGGTGTTCCCCCCGTAATGTATGTAATCATGTAGAAAAGGAACAGGCCAATAAGAATGACGGGGCCCACGCCTGCCCACACAATCTTCCAGTACCAGTTGGGCCGATGGCCGATCATATCCTCTATGTCTTTTTCAAACCTGCCAAAAAAGAGAAAGACAGCGGAGATAATCCTTTAGCTAAACAATGTTGAATAAAAGGGTCATGGCATGAAAATAAAATTGTGAGGACAATCTTAGTTGTGCAATGTATTATCATTTACCAGAACTTAGTTCAATGTGTGAATCTGTATATTAAAATACATTCTTATTTTTTAAATCTACCAAACTGATGTGAGTGATGTCTGAGCTCTAATCATATGACTGATGTGGCGCCCCCTGCTGTACAGAAAGCCATATGCCCACTGTGCATACCTCTTCAGGCCGTAGATGCAGCAAATGCCAACCATCTCCACAAAAACGATGAAGAGCAGGGAGAACGTGCAGGCGTAGTCGTTGAAGATGGCGAACCAGTAGTTGCCCGAGGGAGTAGTGAAGCCCAGGCCGGCAAGCAGACAGAAGATGCAGACCAGGCCTGCAGGAAGAGCAAGAACAAGCTCACCATATGGAGACACGCGGTGCCCTGATTGGTTGGCGACATATGCCAATCAAAGAGCCCCACTCCGACATGCAGAGGCACGACCTCACCATTGAGGGCCTCGCTGCTAAGCCGCCGCGACAAGAACTTGGAGTCGTGCAGTGGGGTGGTGATGGCCATCACGTTTCCCAGCATGCTCCCCACGCCCAGCATCAGCAGCATGGAGAAGTAGAGCACAGACCACAGCTGTGAAACCGGCATGTTCTTGATGGCCTCACTGTACACTATGAAGGCCAAACCAGCACCTTCTGCAGCCTGTGAAACATCCATAAGAACATTCAGTCATCAGCTAAAGGGCCTTAACCTATATATCATGTGATCAATATGGCAGCTGTCATCCTGAAAGAAAAGGGTTGGAGTCTGTTGTTAGGGTGGTATTTTAATGTTATTAGTTTAGCATTCGTTTAAGGTTCTGCTGTTTTTGGCAAGAGACCTCAAAACATGGTAGGTGATGAACCTTCAGATTTACCGTCTCTAATTCAGATTCCAAGTTGCAGCTCTCAAATTGCTGGGACAAGCTTGCAAACCGGTCAGGGTAGGTGCTGTTCAGCTCTGTCACCCAGCTGCTGATGTTTTCATTGGTGACGGCGTCCTCTGCTATATCGAAGGAGTTTAGGAGGCTTGTCCTCACCCTGTGGTGGCGCAAAGCTAGTCACTGAACACAAATCATCCTGGGTGTGATAGACCGATTTTGGGACTGAATTCATTCTTGACATGTAGCAGGAGGACACAAGTGCATTCGCTAGCATTTCTGGCCATGGTGCAAGGTGGATGTTTGCAGATAAGAAAGACCTCACCTGTCCAGGCAGCTCTCATAGTTAAACGTGGCCTTAAAGCCATAGATGGAGAAGGTGACGACACTGGCAAAGATGGAGGTGCCACTGTTGATGACGGAAACGGCGACTGCCTGCTGCTGGACATCGTTGTGCGGCTGGTTGTAGCTGGCGAAGGCGATGAGGGACCCGAACCCCAGGCCCAGGGAGAAGAAGATCTGGGTGGCCGCATTGATCCATGTGGTGGGGCTAGTCAGCTCCTTCATCTGACAGGCCCCAAATGCAGCACAAGAGCACCATCCATCCATCAGAAATCAACACACAACAGTGCAAATGATAATAGGGAGACACAGTCTGACACATGTTCTGTTGAAGTAGGTATTATTTAGTGCGGCTGGACTTGCCCACGGAGATCAAACGTGAGGGAAATATTACGAATCAGGGTGGAAACAGAGGACCATGAACATGTGTGTGACGGTCTCCTTACATTCGGCATGAACATGTATTTGATGCCATTGGCGGCCCCGTGAAGAGTGACTCCCCGGATCAAGTAGATGAGCAGAACCACATAGGGAAAGGTGGTGGTGAAGTACACCACCTGTACCAAGGGACGGATTATTTCTGAAATCAGTTAACGTGTATTATAAACTCATAATAAGCAAGCAGCTATCCCAAACCGGAACCGGATATGCAAACGAGGTACAGTGTGGGGGGGCTGACATCAAATGATGGATTTGGGAAAATAACTGCAAAATTACTGAGATAATTACAGTTTTTGGAACATATGAAATTCATGCTGCTGTTTGCCTGAGATTACTCAGATTAAGTCTTTCTTTGTATAATTTCCAAAGGAGGTACCTTCCCAGTGGATTTAACTCCCTTGACGATGCAGAGGTAGACGACCATCCAAGCCAGCAGGAGGCAGAGCGTCTGGCCCCTGTGCAGGCCGCCACCCTCCTCGATGGACGAGGTGATGTTTAGAGTTTCCCGGTACCAGAAATACTGTGTGGGTGAGCTCACCTCACACTCCTGTTGGTGTTCTGTTAAGTTGTCATTAGCAGGACACTCCGCCCAGGGCAGCTTGGCCTGGGAGACAGTGAACGCTATGGGAGTCCTCCTGTGGCAGGCTATGCTAACAGGAGCTACACCAGTGCAAGCTATATTATATCCTGTGTTAGCGCTGGGCAGGTTAAAATTACAGGTCACAGCAACACAGGACACACTGCAGTAGGAGCCATAGCATATGATACGTTAGTATAGGCCAAACCTCATGGGCTTAGCCTATATTAATGTAGCTCCATGTATATTCTATTTCCTATTTATTCTCTATTTAGACTCTATATTTTTAAGTTTTTTCTAGTAGTAACACACTCTGCTAGGCCGATGGTGAGTCAATGCAACATAATTTCGTTCTGATGTACACTAGCCGGTGTATGTTCTGAATGACAATAAAGTGGCTATTCTATTCTATTCTGTTCTGTTCTGGGAAAGATAAACATTGACAACTGGAATTGCAGAATGTGTCACATTTAATGTTAATTACAGGGGAAAGGACCAGTTTAGCAGTATAGTTCTGGCACACATCAATTCATAATAGTGAAGCATGATCGTGAAGCACTGCTTGAATAGTGAAACACTGCTTGAACAAAGGTGATGAGCTCACCTGAAAGGAATGGAAAAGATACCAGAAGGCCCAGGCAATGACCACGTTGTAGTAAATACACAGGTACAGGGATGTCACCACGCTCGCTATGCCTACAAAGTGGTCCGATTCAGAGACACCAACGTCACACAGACAGCAACATCAGTGCTAGAAATTCTTAGTTACGTCCTCAATCGCTATATAAACAGTAGCTGTTTCACATCCTAATTTCTCTAAATATATTTGTACCAACATAATTTATTCCTAACAAACATCATAGCCTAGCCCAGCCCACCTTAAACATGCTTAGAACACTTACATTAGCCTACAGCTGGTCAAAATCATTAACACAAAGACTATTTTATAATAAAGTGTTAAATTAGTATGAAAAATCACACTAATAAAGTTGAAATACTGTAATATGGAGCATCGTAACCTGGGGCCACAGGATTTAAACCAGCAGCCAAGCTTCTGATCCGAACATCCCAACCCACCAAGCAACACACCACCCCCCCGGCATCAGTTTGTATGTGTATCACAGAATGGTCACCCCCCCCCCCCGCACCCTGTCTTCCTCACCCAATCCCCCCAGGTAGGGGCTGATTGCACGCCAGGCCCCGATGCTGCCCAGTCGCATCTTCTGCCCCACGGCCAGTTCCATGTAGAACAGGGGAATTCCCTCCAAGACCAGCATAATCAGGTAGGGGATCAAAAACCCACCTTGGAGAGACCAGCAGATGGCAGAATTGTGCCTGACAGACTCTTTCAAGCGATGCTCCAGTGATGCGACCGTTTCTGACACACCAGCCCCTCGACACCTAACCAAAGCTGACCAGTAGGAGGTGCTATGTCACAATCCTTTATCTTTGTTCTGTATGTATGTAATATTGCAAGTGATGTGACAATCTTTTGTCAGGGAAATCAGCCAGGGGCAGTGCTAGCCTGGGTCAGTTACAGACTACACCCTCAATAAGCTGTTGGGCAGATGTAAATCAAGCTCAGCTAGTTACCTGCTGACTAATGCTGGATCGCTGCACCCCCCCGTACTGGATAAGTGGTTGGAAAATGGATAGATCATCTGTATTTTACAGTAGTTCCACATTTTGGTCACTAATCTCTTGGTCACAAGTTCCTTAACTGCTGTTCCCCACACTCAGAGAATTATGATAAAAAAATGTTATACCTTTGCTTGTCACTAGGGCTGTACCCTTGTAATTGTACCTTTTAAGGTTTAGAAATTTACTCTGAGGAACATCCCAAAGGTATAAACAGCATTAATGTACCATCAGTGGCTCAGAGTTCCTCAGAGTCCATTTTTGTACATTTAAAGTTACAATTCCCTACAGCTAAGGGTATAATTTGCAGGGTACAGGCCCAGCGACAAGCAAAGGCACAATTTTTTATCATTTTTCTGAGTGCACAACAAAGGCACAAAGTCTGTTCTTAATCCACCCAGCAGTGAATCGAAGCTTGTGGGTTCTAGAGAAGTCCACCACGCCTATGTCGCTGTCCCAAAACTGTGTCCAGGTGGCTTATGCCATGTCATCTTGGATTTTTCCAGAAGCTTAGCGGTCTCAGATGAAAATCAAGGCCATACCCCGAGGGCTGTTGTGGGCCTCAGAGAGACCCATGTCTGGAAAAGATGCCCCCAGCACTGGGAGCTTTTGCCTTTCCGTCAGCAGGAGACTTGGGGCCGTAACTGTCGTCAATTATACTCGAGGACTCAGTGGCTAGAACTTTTCTGACTTTAACGACCTGAATAGAAATGGCTGATTAAGTCGGATAAGGATTACTGTGAATGCGTCGCATTCAGAAATACCCCCACTGTGAAGAATTAAACGGTGTTAAAATTCCTTAGGAGAGAACGTGTGAGTTTTGTGGTAGAATAAGCTGGTTTTTTTTTTTTTAAAGATATTGCTAAACCATTCCAAACCAGTTCTGGTCTCTGCTTAATCGTAAATGTAACCCACAGCTTATAGGGGAAATGCTGTTTGTTTTATGTGCTATTTATTTACCCCATTCACACAATTCCCATTCTGTAAACATTTAGACCCCAATCACTTTTAATTTACTTTGAAAAATATAGTAAATTACATGTTTATCCTGTAATTCTACTGACATTTACGTTTCTGTGTGCTTCATTATAATTATTTTCTCCGAAACAAATTGTGCCTACAAACGTACCTGTTACTGGTAAGAATGGGTAATGCTGGGATGGGGAGGGGGTTTGGTAGCACTGCGGTTAGGAAACACTCACCCCCTCCGTGCATTTGGCAGAGGTACGGGAAGCGCCACATGTTTCCCAGCCCCACGGCGTAAGACACGCACGCCAGGATGAATTGCGCAGGGTTGTCCCACGACGGCCTGCCGTCCGCCTCCATCGGGCCGCCCGCGCTGCTCTCTGTGCCCCGTAGGCGCTCCCGCTCTGCAGCCTGCGACCGGACTCCCTGTAAGTAGAGTGCAGTTCAGAGGAGGGGGCGGGTCCCTCCTTTTATTGGAGGGGCTCCCTGTGGGGGGGTAGCTGCTTATTATGTGAGGTTGTTGGGAACAGCAGGGGGTCAAGTGCAGTTCTTGTCTATCTATCTATCTATCTATCTATCTATCTATCTATCATTCTATGCAGTTTGTAGTTTCGTGATTTCTGTTTTGCGTAACTTTGTATATTTTTGTTTATAACATTGATAATTACCACACACACATTATATATATATATGAGAGAGAGATAATGGTAGGTATGTTTTAATTAACTTAACTTAATATATTTATGTTCATGTTAAAAGGTGTGTGTGTGTGTGTGTGTGTGTGTGTGTGTGTGTGTGTGTGTGTGTGTGTGTGTGTGTGTGTGTGTGTGTGTGTGTTGAAAAATATGCAGTTCGTTTCAGGAAATACGTAACCTGCGCACCAGGCCTGTAGTCAGAAGTAAATTTCGAAGGTAGATTTTGCCGTGGGCTGAAGTACAGACACACTCGTCGTTTTATTACACGCCTGATGCGCACCTGTTTAGTACCAGCGCCTAACTAATGTCTTATTGCTGGAATACGTTAAGATGGAGAAACGCCGTTTGCGTAATAAGTTTGAACCTCCTGGCTGCCCGTACAGTAGGGGGCGTCCAGAACGGCGATGTCACTGAACCTGGTGGCTAGTTTCTCATCATTACCAGCGTGGTACTACCGTTTTTTAGATGATTTCACACTATTCATGATCTAATGAGGTCCACGACTATTATATTTTGTGTCCCTTTAAGCTGTAGTTTTTGATAGATTTTTGCCTTGTAAACTCAGCTGTCCGGTAATAGTGCATCGTTACTGTTTATTTTTTGACACGACATTTCTGTCAGAGCGCCTTGGACTCATGATGTCAAATGCGGGTCACTTCATGTACTTTGCTTTTGGAAGTAATTTGCTGAAGGAGAGACTGCAGCTGAAGAATCCGTCGGCGGTGTTTCACTGCTTAGGCAGACTGAAGGTAACGGCCGGGGAACCCGATGCAGCCACGGTAACGTTATCAGGATAAATGAGAAAGGGATTCCTATTTAAATATGAAAAGTTTTGGAAAATCTTTGTTTTCCGGCCATATATCTATGTATGATGTAGAGATCCCCGTTAGCCACACTGCTGTACCATACACAGGTGGGATTCAAACCCATTACCCCGGAGGTGAGAGCGGACAGGGCTACCCACGGACCCACCGTTTCATTGGAAACCGTTCGTGTTGCTGTAGTCATGTCATACCACTAGGTGGCAGGATGTGCCCATAGACCCTCTTGTTGCAGGATTACTGCCTTACCTTCGGCTTCACGGAAGAGCAGTTTGACAACAGGTGGCATGGGGGCGTGGCCACTATTGAAGAGAGCAAAGGGACTGACGTGTGGGGGGTGATATGGAAGATGAGCAAAGACAACCTCAACAGTTTAGATAAGTAAGTTATGCATTATAGTTATTTCTTAGGTATCCACTACAACAGTGTTGCAACAGTGTTAGCAAGAACACAATAAGCTTTATTAGAATTAAAAACCATGGGCTGGGCGTCGTTAGGTCCCATGACTTGGGGCTATAGCCCGGAGTATTCTAAGCCGAGGCCCGAGTATTTAAGTCCTGATGCCAAATCTTCCTTCAGAAATAAAAAAGTGAAGCCCCAGTTAGGCCCTGATCTTTTCAATAGCTAGAAACTCCCCTGGTGAAAATGTATCATTAGAGCAAGAATTATTACAGTGCATTATGTAATAACTTGGCAGAATGTTACAAATATATAGACTACATTATAATTTGATATTGCAACATTATTATTATTATCATCATCTTTATCATTGTTATCATTCAATTTGTTACTTTGTGTCAAGTTATTACACAGTGTGGCATTATAAACTGTGTATATGTATATACTTTTGTCAATCTAAAATGTCAGTGTAGAGGATGTATGCCTGAATTCCAGTTCTAAAGTAAGTGTAGCAACTGCCTAGAAATGGACACATTTGTCCATGTACATTTACGGACTGCCATGGCTCATGAGGTCTTGCGCCTCCATGTGGAGGCAGGAGGCTGTCGACATCGGCATGTACAGCCCATTGGAGGTGATGGTGGAAACGGATATGGGGGCGATCCTCTGTCGGACATACAGGATGAACAAGTTCAGAGCTTCCCCTCCATCTCCACAGTACAAGGAGGTGAGGACCACCCTCCTCATAAAGGGGCTCAGAGGCAGAATCTGTAGACAGATGACCATAAGGCTCCTCTTTAGCAGAGGAGTGTGTCAGTCTTGTGATGTGTGTGATGATGTCCTATATTCTCATGTTAGGTGGTGTGCCTGGGGGCCCAACAGAATGGACTCCCACCTGACTACATCAAGAGACTGGAGGCAGTGCAAACCAACAACTACGCTGGGCCCTCCATCTTAGATGAAATCAAAAAGGCAATGAAGTGAAAACAGGAAGCAACTGTGTCGCTTTGATTGGTTAGAAGGGGTCTGAGCCAGCCAATGGGGTGAGGGCCTCTGAGAATCCAATCATCCATTTGCTGTTCAGCTTCTTGTGACTGGACTGTAAAAACAGGGCCACACAGAGAGACTAGAATCATATAGTACAATCATTAATTCAGAAGGTACTTGGATCACATTTTTTTGCAGAAGCTTTGTTTTCATACATCAGGGCTATGATTCATTCATCTTTCAACTGCGTGTCTTCGTCGGGGTCACATAATGTAAGGTTTCTGGCCCCCTGATTTTGTATATTTGATTTTGTACCTTATTTGTAAATCCCTTTTACAAGAGTAATTTTTATTGAAACACGTAAATATGCGGTCCTATGTGTTTTTTAAAAAAAAATCACAAAGAAGCATGTAAATTACAGACACTTCTTACTTTACGATGAGTATTTCAACTTCACGATGGTGTGATAGCGATGCACATTTAGCAGCCGTCAAACTTTGAATTTTGATCTCTTTCCCGGGTGTGCGGTATGCCGTGCGATACTTTGCACTGATACCGGGCAACGACAGCATCCTCACAGCATCCACATCTCTTTTAACAACATATTGTACTGTGTTTCTTCTATATATGTTATCCAAATTTACCAACCCATTATGTCTAGTAAACACTGATGTGTCATCATATCATATTCATATTCAACAGATATTGTGAACAATCGGTTCATCAGAATGTAGTCCCATGTCGAGGAGCGCCTGTATATCAAAAACAATGTAATACTTACAAACAAGACCTATGGTTAAATATTTCTGACCATTCTTTCACAGAGCTGATATCTGAAACTAAAGACATTAACAACACTTTAAAACGTCAGATTTAGTTATGTTTTCCCTCCATCATCCACGTAACAGTGATGTGATCTGTATTTCAAAGCAGACACATTAAAATCATAACCTGTATCAATCATAGAATAGGATGAAGGGTTCCCGAACTGATCCTGTGCAAACTCTGAGTGGGCTCTGAGTCCAAGGAATTTCATTACAGGTAATGTTGTTCCATTGTTATCTGTATATGAGAATAAACTTGACACTATTATTAAAATCTTCCCAACAACAAGAGGTGGTAAAAATATTTTTTAATCATTTCTTTAATTTGCACAATTTTTAATGAAATCTCCTGGTCATACTTCTTACATTTATCTTACACATCTAGGTAAACTGAAATATTTAATCAGCACAAGTAGAATATTCTACATGTTTGTATGTTTGTAACGTTCCTGATTGCCTAATTATGTGCTACGAGTCAAAGGGAGTTGGATACTTTCTGCTGGGGGGGGGGGGAATTGCATGCTGCTCCAGAGTCACGCTAGCAGCAAACAACTGAGCTCCATGATGCTGAATACAGCTGGAAATAAAGCTGAAATGGGCTGGTTCTTATGCAAATTGTACAACAAAAAACAGTCACTAATTTTAGCACAGCTTGATCTTGATGGAATGAAGAAGCATTGATAAATCAGGAGGAGCAGCTGAACAGGACTGCCCGTCACATGACCTCCGCCACGTTACATAACACTGACGTGATGACACTTCATAATGTGCTATGTCTCACGGGGATTGAAGTAACCTGCAAACCTCTACCACAGGGACGTCACAGTGAAACAGGGGCAGTTCTATCTAGTGTCCACATTTCTACAGCACACATTTTATTCTCTTTGGTATCAGAATTCGAAACCCAAGAATATCTAAAGCATTGTTTCAAGTATTCAAGAGAGAGCAGAACTTGAAATGTTACAATTTTAATTCATTAAAATTCAACAAATTCCTTCCCACTACTACTGTAACATCACTCCATGTATCACACAGTTTTGTTAAAGGAGGATTTTGAAATAAGTCCGCAGTATTGCACACAAACAATAACAGTTTCCCAGAACTCTTCTGGACTTGTTAAGGCTTTGATGTGCTGTAAGTCTGCTACATTTTTGCAAGGATGTGGCTCTGAAGGTCTCTGCTTGTCCTAGACTGCTGGTGGCACCTCTGACATGAGGTGAAATATTAGGCCATCTGTCCAGCCAAAGATGTCCTCTAGATTCACACAGGCAGATGCGATACCTTACATCTGCCACTTGGGGGAGCTCTTGCCCACCAGACCTCCCCAGATAGAATAATTCACTCCACAAAGCACCGTGGTGCAGTCTGAGCCTTGTGAACATACAGGCTTCTTGCAGATTGCACTGGGAAGGCACTTGTGAAGCTGCATTGTGACCAGCCTGGCCACAGGAACTACACAACGGTGAGAAGTCAGGCAGCAAGACACTTCCTGGAGAGGCGGTAATGAAGCACACTAAGGTGAGTGCTCATTGGAGGAGCCTGTGTCCGTCATCCAGGGGTAGAAGCAGCTGAGCTGAGGTTTCCTTGATTGGTCAACGCTGTAGTTGAAGGGGAGTCTTAGCTAGCCATAAACAGTGAAATGACTGAACGCTTGACGTTGCCATGGACCCGAGCCCGCTGACGTTGAGGGAGAACGTGCATGTGAACTCGTGCAATGGTGATTCCCTGAAGACTGCTTTTAATAAGGTTTGGCACATCCAAGCAACAAAGGTCTCACCAGAATTTTTCTTCCTCCTTGGCAACATAAGAAAAAAAGAAAAAAAAAAGAGAGACACTTTCTCTCTCGGTACTGAAGGACGATTTAATGCCACAGAGGAAAATCAGGAACCTGTGGTGAAAACAGAATGAATGAAATCCTTCATTGTTTGGGAGCTTCCATGTAAATGATTCTGGAAAATAAAACCTAGGTATTTGAATTCCATTTCGGGGTTTGGTCTCAGGTTACCTGCACATGGGCAGAACAGGGTGGCCCTTAATCAGAGGGGTGTTCTGGGCATGAACGGTTTACTTCAAACCACTCGTCTATACACCTGCAGGAGAAGAGAATGATCAGAACCTGTCCGGATCTAGGGGGTGGCTCAGTATGAAAATGCGTCTGTGTGTGTGTCTGCGGATTAGGTTTATGTTGCATTGTGGGGACCAAATGTCCCCCACAATGTAATAAAAACCTGTTATTTTGATGTTTTGGGGTCCATCTTTCAGGTCTCCACAAATTTCTGTGAATGCATTCAAAAAAGTAAAAATATGAAAAGTCTCGTATTTTGTTTGGTTACTTATGGTTAAGGTTAGGGCTGGGTAGGGTTTAAGGTCGTCATGTTGGGATTAGAGTTTTCCCAATAGAAATGAATGGAGAGTCCCCACAGATGGACCCCATCGAACTCCCATAGTAAATTCTGACTTTACTATTTAGCGTGAATGCTAACCAGGAAATGCGTGTGTGTTTGTATGTGCTACGAAGCTTATTTCACCCCTTATGGTAGATGCAGAGGCAGGGCAGGCGAGCGATAGTGTCTCCTTGTTCCAAGTCTTCCAGGCATATCGCACACTCCCCGGCATCCTTCACCAGGACATCCTCTGCGGAGACAATTAGCACTAAACAATTCGCTCACAACAGGCTGCCACGTCCACTGGGACACAGCTGACATTTTCCAAGAAAGCACATGTTTTTGACAAACTATGTTACAGTTAAGGCTAATGAAGCAGGGCAAACTGGAACTGAATTACAGTAAAATCCTGAAACGGTGATAGTTGATCCAGCACATGCGATCTGTCTTCCTTCCTTTCAAATGGCTCGAGTTAAAGGAGTTAGCAGTTGGCAGCATTAGTTCACACAGAAATCGGAACTGCATGTACTCTCTAATAGAAGTCCAAAAGGTGGTACATACTGCCATACCACTGAATCCATGACAGAGATGCTATCCAGGCCACACTGTCCCCTACTGTTTGGAATCCTTTTCTCTTCCTGTCGTCATTTAATAATTGGCTTCCGCTGTGCTTACACCAGTGGTGGGTATTAGTTTTGATAGCATACTTAATTAGTCCATTACTTGTAAACCAAAGCAGACTAGGTCCATTTCCTGAGCTGACTGTCCTGGCTGACCTCACAAGGGTACTGGTAATGCATTAAGACAAATTCACTATTAGCGTTTCTCATTTGGGACCAAATGATAACATTCTAATCTGTGAGGCCTGTGATCAGGAGAGTGATGTCATTCTCTCCTGACCACAGGCCTCTTTAACCAGCGACCAGTCCTCTCTAAACATGTGACTTTGACCTTGTCAGCTCATTGATTGCATTAAGCATGCTCCGACTTGATAAATACGTGCAAAACGTGAGGCGATAGAATAGGTCAACCCGGGTTCAAATTTCTGGTCAGGTGAACATCGGGATTGTATTACAAAAATACACAGTAATTCCCTACGACAGGTAAATCAACACAAACATGACATCACTTAATGTACTTGCTACTTCAGCAAAACACCAAGATTAATTTCCTGTATTGCTGCCAGTCCCGCTGTCGTGTTGGTAGGGAGGCGCTGGCTCACCATTATAGGTGACCCCCAGCTTCGTAAAACACATGATGAGGTGGAAGTCCATCTCGTTTGCGGGGACAAACTTGGAGCAGACGGGACACCTGAAACCTGCAAAAGTGGAGTGGGAAGCACTGCTGAAAATTATGAGAACATCACACACACACAGACACATGTGTGTCAAACTCTACATGTCCACTTTGCATCCTACATAGATGGATGCTCTGGAAGTCCAATTCAGGACCAAAAATCCTGCCCCTTACTGGCCATAACTGAACCTAAATCAACTGCGTAAAGTTTTTCCATTTATTTCCAAACACCACACGTCCTTGTACATTATTACAGGTCATAACTTGACCTGCTGCTGAGCTACAACTTTCCCTGTAGTCACCACAGAGACTCTCACACTGTTCACAGTATCTGTGGCAGACTAACCAATGTGTTTCTTTTTCCCAGTAACAGAAGGGGCTAGTAAAAGATCTTGCCTTTCCAGATTCTTAGACTGTGAATACACATCCGCACATCTTTGTGGGGACTTTCCATTGAGTCTTATCTCAACGCAAATAATAATTCCTTCCCATACATGAAACACAGCCAAAAATAACACACAAAAAAAATGTGGGGGATATTTAGGAGGGAGTTTCCAAAGATAAGACCTAACATGAATGGGATGAGATGAGGTGAAGGTTCTCACAGGTGCAGCTCTGATTACTCAGTCATTACCCAGAGTATTGTTTGGACCAGGGGTAGGCAACCCTGTCGCTGGGATGCTGGTATTCAGCACGTTTTCTGTCCTACCTGGTCTCTAGTGAACCACACCTGATGTCAGGCAGATAAACTTGTCAGGTAGGATAGAAAACCTGCTGGATACCGGGCCCTCCAGGATCAGAAATGCCTGATCTAGATCTTTGTCAGGTGGCATCAAAGCTGCAAATGTCCCCAGTTTGATACACAGGATGGAGCATGAGGTCAGACAGCACTCCATCATCTACTCCCCCCTCCCCCCGACACCCCTTAAGTGTGACCAGAATTAACCTCTTTCTTCCGAATCCATCCTCGAAGGAGAGATCATGGCGATGCAGGATCAATACCAAATTCGCCCCACGATTCCTCCAGCTCAGCAAGTCCTATTCAGTCCTCCCAAAACCACCAGAACTGCCAGACACATAAAAAGCAGCGTAACCCAACGCCGCCGGCCAGCACCGTGGCTCATAACTGTATTTAACGCTGTGCGCTCAGCGGCGTAACCCAAGCCTGGATGCCTCACATTTACCGTAACCCGAGCGCCAACCTCAGCGGCTTCTGTGAACGACTCGAGAGGATGGACGTCTGTAGAGCAAACTGACACCATCTAATGAGTATGCAGGCTCCGTCCGGGACGTCTGTTTGCCCGTGAAAATTCTGTTTCACGACACGATGTGGGGGGGGGGTAACTGATAGCATCAGCCTTGTTAGACGGGACACAGAAATGTTAATGCTCCAGTTTGCACCTGCTTTGCGCCGGGTGGGACATTGACACAGGGATGTGTGGTCATAAGGTCCTGAGGTGACACAGAGACACCGGATAGGTTCTCAGGTACAAATGAGTCCCACACCCTGATTACTGGTGTCTGAAGGCTTAACATGAGGACAGTGGGGTTTACTGGTATTCTTGGGATAATGCTGTGCGATTATAGCAAGTTGAAAGCCTTCGACCAGCCAAAACACCAAACATTAGCAGATACTGGTAGGCCTGTTCAATTATGGCGAAAATCATAATCACGATTATTTTGTTCAATATTAAGATCACAATTACACGATTTCTCATTCTTCATCATGCGTTTATTGACCTTTTAAAAAAAAAAAACGTCTTTTTTCCTTGAACTCAATGTCATTCAACTAAGAGGGAAAAAAAGGATCTGGAATTAGCAAACTGGATTTATAACAAGATAAAATGAGAGCATCATTGCGAAACGAATTGAGGCACAATAATAATTTTATCTAGATTATTTTGCCTTGATAATTGTTGGACGCCAAAATTGCAACCGAAATTACAATTCGATGAATTACCCAGCCCTAGCTATACTGGGAATTCATGGGCAATAACCAGCAATCAGCATATCATTCTGTTTAAAGGTGCGGCACTACAACCGATAACCCATTTCAAAAAGACCACAGGACTTTGTGTTCTGACCAAACATCTGACTCCAGCTTCACCTAAATAAGCATCTTAAATGGCAACCAGTTTAGAGGGAAGCCCCACAACACACTGGGATGAACTCATCGAGGCTGATTGGATGAAACCATGGGAACAGATGCAGTGATGTTCGTCCGATGCCATCCTGGGAGAGACATGACGTGTCGAGACTGAGGAAAGGTGTCACAGACCTTGGAAATTTAGTTAAGGCAAGGATGGGGGGCCTTTTAAGAGCTTACTGGTATTGAAAAGGCAATGGCCACAGGACCATGCAGGTACTGGATCTAGAAGTAGAATTCCACAAAATCCCTTAGCAATCAATTACTACTGAAAAAAATACTGCTTTACA
>JAODLD010000052.1:3408343-3426099 GCA_026781065.1 Mormyrops boulengeri | reverse complement strand
ATAGAAAATAAATTTCAAGTTTTAGTGAAGTGTGTGTCCCGTGTGGTAGAGCACACATGGGTGTGAGGGTGCCTCACGATTGGCCACTGCACTCAGAAAAGGCTCCCATGGAACTGATATGTTTTCACTCACTGGGGTAAGTTCAGAGTATACATTTCAGCCAAAGGTACAACAGAATGCCCCCTCCTGAGACTGGATCCAACAACTTTCAAGTCCATGTTTTAAGCTATTACAGTGCATGCAGACCTCTACAAATGCACTCACTGTATATTTATAGTTCTAATAGTTATCGTAAATTTAAATGACTCCATTGCACAGATAGAACAGAGATGTCGGCATCTTGCTAAACACACGGTTAGCAGGGGGGCTGGTAAACGTGCGGCTGTCATAGACTTCATGACTTAAACCAGGACTGTGTGCAATAAGGACCCGCGACGGCCACTGGAATTCAGCAAAAGCGCCCCAGCGTGTCCCAGGCTGAAACACGTATTAACTGCATTGCCGTTGGGACTCTAGGGCCGATATAATAGATTATCTTCGTCTAGGCCAGATAGTCAGAAAATGGATCCCACAGCAAGCATCGGTCTCCCACGCCCTCCCGTTTCATCCTGTGGCGTTGGACGAAAAGATAACAAACGTCCGAAAAGCCCCGCGATCAAGGTAAATATGACCGTTTATCCTTACATATACTGCCTTTCCCCACCTAGTTTTTAGTCCTGATTCAACACGGAATACGGGATTACATGGAGCAACCTTAAAGAAATTGCAACCTAGTCTGGGTGCACCAAACTGCGGTTACTCGGTGCATGACATCATTGCATTCGCCGCACACCAATGCATCTGATCGCGAACCATATCGGACCCATCTGAGTGGGATCCTAACCCATGGGACATCAACAGAGCCCTTTGAACGACGCACAAGCAGTCCCTCTCGCATTACGTTGTGTCATACTCACAAAATTGTCGGCGCCGCCATTCACATTATCCGGGCAAAGGACATAGAAGGAGATTCCAGGTTCGGCATAGAAATCCAGGCGTCTCTCGTCGAACTCTTCCGCGAATATGAGATCGAAGGGGTTGCCCGCGCACCACTTCTCCGCCGTGTCAACCAGCTGCTTGAACTCCATCCTTGGCCAGCTGTTTCGCTCACCTGGGTGGCCGCACCGGGACGTATCCTCCTCGCTCAGTGATGATCGATGCACGAACGGCTGACGGCGCTCCCGCGGGCTCCTAGCAATCCGTCAGCATCATGCATGAGAAAAAAAAAAGAACAGCGTGCGGCCGTCAATGTCTCACGTTCATCTGTATACGGCGTGTTGCTCCGGTCCAGTTCCGTCCGCAAGGAAGAGGAAAGGATACGCCGCGCCGGGGATCGGGCTGTCACACACAGGGGCACGGCCAGCGGTGACGTCAGGTCCCTCTGCCGGTACGATGACGACATGCAGAAAGCGCCGACCAATGGGAAGCCGCGGAGCGTGCGGATCGGCCGGTGGCGGCCGTCGCGCTCGCTCGCAATGGACACCGGCAAACGCGAATGAAGAGCTTTTATAAGCAGTACAAGACTCAATCTTCTGGGAAATATGGATAAAAATGCGCTAGAAAATTTAAGCGAATTGCACTTCTATTAAATATTAGAACTCGTACATTTTTGGTGCAACCTGAAACACACACGTTTCAAACCCTCACCCTTGTAAATATCACACATTTGCATCCGCTGAACCGACGTGCTGTCCGAATAAAAATACTGTATGCATTTAGGCTATATTACACGCTTATAGCCCTACATAGGGTACACAACATATTGTTGTGTAGGTTTAATTAATTTTTAATTGAATTTGTTACTAGTTTAAAGAAATCCACATAGACATAGCATGCGGGATGGTGCTACAAAAATACAATGTGATTTATTCTACTTCTAAAATACGAGTGAAATTTCCCATGCAAATTCGGCTCGCAAATATTTCTGTTTTGCCTTTGTTTAATTACAAAACGACGAAGGTTGTCTTCTGATGCATGCAGACGGGACCCGTTATTTAAACCTCTCTGAAGCTGTTATGTCATGTCTACGGCTGGATAGAAAACCAGAACAAATTTCGCCATTCCAGCTGAGGAAAAGAAAACAATGAAAATGGCAAATGGATCAAGGCAGCATTTTTCTGCGGTGAGAGTCGCCCCTTGTGTCATTTTTATTGAGCAATAACGACGCTGCTTTGGACATCCGAAATAAACCAGGATGCAAGCAGCCCCATCTGCTCTCCCACAACCAATTACTGCGCCGAACAGGAGCCTGCAAGTGAGGAGATGCTAGACAGTAGGAGCAGATGTTTGAAAACCAAAATCAATAATAGTAATATATAAAAAAGAGTTTCAACCTTTGATGACCATAAACCTAGGTTAAATTCAATTCAATTCAATTCAATTTTATTTGTATAGCGCGTTTTCGCGTTACATTGTCTCAAAGCGCTTTACATTATCCCTACCCAAAACCCCCCCCAAGTTAAACTCCCTATAAGTCAGCAAAAACACGCACTAAGCTTCTTGTGATAAGGGGGCTTACTTTAAGCAGTGGAAGATCATGCATGCTCCTCGTTGGGGTAGGCTACGTGTTACAAGCATTCCCGAGCCTCGGGCTTTCACTTACTCCCAGAAACCTGACAGAGGGCGTTATTCAGGTAATATCATCGTCTCGCGCAGCGTTTCACGTGAACGTCTGATACAAGTTTGCGGACAGGTATCTTCAGAACCCCCAAAGATCTTGCCTGAACATCTGGTAATGTTAATTCCACTTCCAGTCCATTGGATTTTTTCCCGGTCTGTCACGAGAATGCAGCAGCGGAGGGGTCTCCTTACTGGTTTTCACAAAGGAACTGATGTTACTCTAATAAACCAGCGAAGCAGCCAAGTAGCAAAAACGCTCTCATTTTGAACATGAGTTGCTGAAAGAACGCGTTCTTTAAACTTGTGTTTTAGCGGAGTTACGTCAGATTCCTATGTACAACAATTTTTTTCAGAACAGAGTACATTTGTCATGGCCGCAATAAAAATCCGTAATTGCTATGAACGTATAATTTATACGCTTTCAAATAAAATAAAGAATAACCACAGCGTGTATTGTGTTGTTTAACAGAGATTCTCAGACCTCATCGGGGAGGATACGTTCATCATTCCTGAATAGTCACATTTTTCATTGCATTTAAATAATAACAAAAACTTGCTTTATTTATTTGTTTGTTTTCTTCTTTTTAAAGGACGGCAATTAATTTCAAAAGAATTGCTTCTTCTCTAACCTTCTGGTAATGGACTAGTTGGATCGTTACGTATTCTACTCTACACCACAAGGGGCAGCATTGACCTTTTCGTGACAGTTTCCTGTAATCTTATCTATTACTATCCTGTCAGGGTCTCGGAACTCTGAGGGTCATCCCAGGAACTTAAAGGAAAGAGGTTTCCAGTAAAGAGACTTTTTTTTACATCTGTGGTATGGCAGTACTCCATGGCAACCATCCACAACCCTGGCTGCTGCTAGACGGCACCGCTGCTGGGCAACCGTACCACCCTCGGGGAGAGCAAACAAAACAATCAAGACAGGCATCCCGTGGTGCAATGTAACATGCTTTCCTCTGCAGGCATCTAAAGATAACACAGGCCGCCGGGCCACTCAGCACACTCCCTCTTCCGTCAGATACACAAAAACAAACTAGCTGTCCGCTTCCTCCTGGTTCTTGTAACAGACATTGTCCTGATCAGTTGATGCCCAACGCTGGGTCACAGCCCATAGTGACCTGGCATCCTGGATGTTCCTTCTCCCCCTTCTCCTTCTTCCCCTCTGTCTCTTTCTCTCTCTCTCTCTCTCGCTTGTTCCTTTGATGCCAGACTTCCAGTTGATGGTGTGGACCTGCCCATCCAATGGTCCTCCACTGAGGAGCTGTTCCCAGCCCCCACCCTGTGCTGCATGCCCATTTATGTTTTTAAAATCTACATCATGTTATAGTGATGAAGAACATAAGAAAAAAAGTTACAGGGAAAAAATCCATATAAAAATAATCTAGAGAAATGTATTTTTCATTAACTGGTGTTCATGCAAAGCTTTGAATGAATTATGGAGGAAAATAACAAATATCTGTGATTTAGGAATTGCAGCACAACTGACAAATAAGAACCTCCATCACACACCATTGTACTTAAGCCTATAGTGTGTCCTGCACGGGATCGGGGGGTTTACGTTTTCAAAAAAATACATAAACTTGCACCCGACGTCTTTTTAAAATACGTGTTTGACTTTTAGAACCGTGGTCCACTCGAGCCCTATAATGGCTGACAGTCACTAAGAGGAGAATAAACTCCACTTCCTGTGGGATGGTCCGACAAACAGCCGCATGCACTTTCCGCTATACATACGCAGTCCAACAGAGACTTCTGTGATCTAAATGCAAATCGCACACATGTTTTTTAGCTGTCAAATTTACAATGCTAAATTATTACTTCCGTTTCTGAAGGTCTTAAACTGTTAATTTGCTGAACCACACCCATCACAGCCGAACCGGAGGATTCTCCTGATCTTGCAGTCTGACTCAGAAGTAATCTTGTGTAAAATTTCTGTCTGGAAATTAAGCGTGATTCAATACGGTGCCAGACCACATTACCGCTGTTGCCCAGTGTCCCCTCTCGCTGTTTGACCGCGAATGAACCTTCGTGAGTCGCAGCTCTCCCCAGAGGGCTGCGAGACGATGGCCTTACATAATCGCCGTTATTCGCTCGACTTGAGAGTAGAATAATTGAAATCTCTCTGCTCGTGAAAACAGAGGAGTTCTCGTATGTCCCTGACAGCCCCTGAGTCAGGCTTGGGCATCACCCTGCATTTCCGCTTCAGTGACTCGTATCGCCCATATCACACGTGAACGTCTGGAAATCACGGCAGCTGCCAAGTCAGGCGGAACTAAAAAAAAGTCCGTGGAGCTAAAGTTACGACAACATTAAATCCTTGATTATGGGGCGCGATTTGACGACCGGGACATTTCGCAACACTAACGGTCAGCAAACACGCTGGGTCCCCGTTCTAAGGATTACTGAAATTCTCATAACCTTGGGTTTAGTAATAGTCACGTTGCCGACTTAGTGTGCCCTCCAGTGTTGCACCCTTGGATTTTATAACACTATTGAAAGCTAAGTGAGCTTAGTTAATACACACCTGATATAGATCTGAAGAGTCTGTGTTTAAAGACTAAATTGTAAACTTTAAATATTACTAAATAGTAGAAATGAAAGACCTCGTGACTGGTGTGCTAGGGTCTTTGGTGGTTTTAGGGTCATTGAGAGCTTGGAGCACACACCAAGAAGCATGGGGGAATTAATACACATGATAGTTCTTTACAAGGCACGAACGCACACACACACACACACACACACACACACTACAGGCATTACAGGGATGCCAATTCACTCAACTGCATGTGTTTGTATTTAGTCAGAGGACGTCTGCATGACACAGGGAACATGCAAACTTCACAAACAGCAGAGGTGGGATTCGAACCCTCAACACCTAAATGTGAGCTGCCATGTCAATACTGTTCGTTTTGATTTTTTTTTTTTTTTTTTTTTTGGTCATTGCAAAACAATAACTAATGATGGGGCTCCACCAGAACAAACCAGTCATTTTGACTCACTGGTGTAGCTGGTGTTTGTTCCATTTTAAATCTTCATTGTTTGACTAAGGTCACTTTTTAAACAGCACAATAAATGACTTCATAGGGCATTTCAGATTTAGCTCTGGAGCTCTGACAGTTGAAATGAGTCCCCAGACCTTCAGGATGATGGAAAAACTGTGTGTGTGTGTGTGTGAGTGTGTGTGTGTGGGCATGTATATGTCACATTGTGGGGACCAATAGGGCTGAGCAGGGGTTAAGGTTTGTCATAATTGGGATTAGAGTTATGGCCATACAAATGAATGGAGCGTCCTCGCAAAGATTTAGCTATCTAATATGTGCGTGTGTGTGTGTGTGTCTGTATGTGCAGCGTGAGTGACAGCGTGTGGCTGGGTTACCATGGCAACCGATCACTTGGTCCTCTGCCGACAGCTCTAGCTGACCCTGACAGCACTAATAGAGGTTTAATATGAGTCAGCCGGGTGCGTTCAGGAATCTAAGCACAGGAGTTATTTAGTTAAGGACCTTCTTTCGGGTTTCTAGGGCCAAAAAACACATAAATAAAAGCCAACGCTATTAGAAGGTGTAGAGGTCTTCAGGAACTTTTAAAGAGCACAGTCACATGACACAGTAGAAAGAGCTATGTGCTGAGTAAGAAGAGAGGACCTCAGAGAACCACAATCGTCAGCCGTTGATCACTTCCTCAGAACTTTTTTCCTTTGAGTAAATGTGTAAAAGTTTGATCTCAGTGTTTCAGTTTCATGAGGAAATTGAGCACTTCGGATTAAGCATCCTGGAAAGGATAGCACCATCCATCCATCCATCCATTCACACACCATACTTGGCTCTATCAAATGCTTATACCAGAGGTCTGAAACAACGGACCTTCAGGCAGATCCAGCCCACAAGACAATTCTATACGACTTGGTATGTTTTTAGTTCATTGTCAAAGGGGCACTATTATGCTCATTTTCACTCCTCATAATTTTATTTTTGTGTTCTATTAGAACAGATTTTCACGCTTCAATGATCCAAAACACATTATTTTTCTCATACAGTGCACCTCTTTTCACGCTGTCTATACCTGTAACCATAGATATCATACACAGAAATGCTGCATTGAGCTTGCCAGCATGTGTAAATTCCGCTGCCATCTTACCCGACCAGTACTGACCGGTACTGACCGGTACTAGTACACATGACAAATGGAAGTTGCCAGACTTTTGTGCTGCTTATGGATGTTCTGATGAAAGAAATGATAAAAGTAAACAACAGGGAATAACATTTCACATCATTTTTAGTGCACAATACACTGTATACATTTACAATGAATTAACATTTATTTAAAAAAATATAAATAAAGTTATACCATGGTAGCCATTATACATGCGGTAAGAAAACAGATAATCCTTAGAAAAAAAGATTACATAGGGTAAATTCATTTGGAATCGACGTTTTATCTACATTAGATCGTCAATATGAAAACCTTCATTTTTAATTTGACCAAGCATTCTGTATCATGAATACATGTCTGACATTCATAACAAACCACTTGCAAATTGGTTGAAAATTCAGTGATTTATGGTGATTTTGCTGGATAAGTCTTTGCTTCTATAGATGGACATGCGCTAAGGAGTGGCTACCTCATACCAAGATGGCAGCTGCATTTATGCATCACTCCAATGAACAGCAGTGACCAAGGCGTCATCTATGTGTATGATATCTATGATTATGACACTCTGTTAGAGCTTTAAGCCCCACCCCTGATGAGCACAGTGTACTCTGACTGGTCAGCTTGCCCTACATGTTCCACCCGTCTTTCAGTCTGCAGACAGATCCTTGCAGGTAGATGGCCAATAAGGATTGTGTTATGAGGTGACCTCACCATGTCACAGAGGTAAGGGCTGGAATTCCAACAAGGCGTTTCAGGCAGATTAGAGAAGAGTGATTTCTGTGATGAGAGTTTCTCGCTTTGGTATGTATTTTGGGCAATAAGACTTTGCAGACCATTTACCTGCACATAAAGCCACATAACACACTGAAGGAAAGGGGAAAACCAGAAAAGTGTAATAGGTCCCCCTTAAATCTGGCCTACAGGTTGATCTTCCATTTTCCACTTTATAATTTTCATTAAGTGATCAGTATAGACCTGGTTCTTGAATATAGACCTTGTATTGTTTTCCCCTTTCTCTTGTTTCTCTTTCAGTTCATAAAAAATACTCCCCCTTCGAAGAAGCCCTCTTAGGTTATTTGAGTCAGAGATCCCCACTTTATAAAAACAATTTTGCACAGCTTCACCTCAGGTTGGTTACATGAACGTCACTCTCCCTCGTCACCTGGATGAGAGGCAACCAGAACTGCGATGTCCTGCAAAGCTCTACATATGATAAAAAAACATTTGGCATCACAACAAACCAAAAGTCTCCTAAATATTACACATGAGCAAGGGCGTAGTTTTGGTTTCAACATTAGTAGGGACCAAGTCATCCCCAGCCCCCCAGCAAACACAGTACTCTTACAATATTGGTATGGACATCTCCCTACCGTCCATACCCAAATTCACACCTTTACATAAGTTATGCACCCATATCATTACACAGTAGCTCTGCCTATTTACCAGCATGACCAACAACAAGAAATACAAACAAATATCTAAGCATTATTTTTTAAAGAAACGACAATTATCACATAAAAAGGGAACATAAAGCACAGTCCTGTAAAGATAGCGTTCTAAAAGCTTTTTTGGTCAGTGATATCTGGAGTTTTAATAAAGACTTTATCGTGTTTCATTCCTTTGTACAATACATGCATGGGAATCGAGTCTCGGACGTCTAGACCATCGCTTTAGGCCAATTATCTGAAGGGCAGAAAGCTTCGGTGATGCAATACTATTATTTATGAGAGTCCTGGGTGTAAATGAATGGGGACAGACTGTTTTGACGGGCTTTTTAGACGCACTCGTGGGTTTTGTGTGTTTGACCAAACGGACGAGGTCATCACTTGTCCTGCTGCGATACCGAGGATCTGTCATTGCGGCTGTACGTGTGCAGGACTTCTGTCATTGCTACAATTAAATGAACCAAACGGGAAAGTACGGACGTTTAAACGAATGCTTCACCGACTCGAGACTCGAAAGATCTCGCATTTCTTGGGGAAAAGTAGGTCAAGTGATCCAGCCCTGAAATTTCATTCTTAAGAAGTCAAGTATAAGGCTTTCCCCTCGTCGTTCCTGTGCGCTAATGCATAGAAGTAAACAGACAACTTGTCAGTCTGATTAAGCGCGCAGTCATGGTTTTAACATCTTCAAAGAGGATAAAACACGAAGTGTAGGCTACAAGATATAATAATACAGCACTCTATAGTTGGGAGTGATGATATTATGCAAATATATAAAGTTGCCGTAATGTCTTTATTCAGAAGGGGGCGGGCGAGCCGAAAATCTGCGACTCCTGCTCAATTTCTGTAACAGCCTGATAGTTAGACTACCGACTGCGTGTCCTCGCAATTTTGGTCTGGGTTTTCCGGCTAGTTAAGTTGCCTCTTCGGTCGGGTACCGATAGTTTCTCCATTTAAAGTGCCGTGGTTTCCATTGTTTTACCAGTCGTACATCGATGGCATGATCTGCGGACGCATGAATCTGCCTTCGGCGTAGCTGCTGCGCAGACGGGTCGGATTGTCAGAAAAAACGAAACGCAAAGACCCGATCGAGAGCGTGACTTTACAAAATGGACAGTTCACAAAAAGGGAATAAATCCGAAGGTGATTCCGAATCGCAAGAGGAGGAGGAAGTCGATCCCAGAATTCAGGTAAAGGGGAAAAGTGATAAATGTAAAAATGAAACATGAAATCCTGAATGTACTTGGCGTTAATTTGTAGAAGAGCAATTTTTTTTAATTTTACCTTGGAAAACGGTGTGAAATAGACCCGTTTCTTTGCATGCTGTTTTCTTAAAGTCGAGCATTTATAGCATATATACGTTTGACAACGTGAAAGTTGGAGACGATGGTTGCCTATGCCAGCAGAGTGGGGCTGCGTGCCCGGCAGGGAACCGGCCGATCTGCTATGACACCTATCTATAGGTCACTTTGCACAAGTGTCATAAAGGAATATCTTTTTAACTGAATAACACAAAGTAATCCTCCGGTCACACATCCCTCCATCAACCACACCCCTTTTCATGGTTTTATTGATTAATAATTAATAGTTTTATATCCCGTTTTAAAGAGCATCTCTGAATTCGTTGCGGAAATACAACTTACTTTTCCTATCGGTTTTAATTGCTCGCGCAGCGCGCAGGCGTATTGCTAAGCGCAGCGCATTTTGACGGCTCTGGGTGTGGGAAGCATTTAAAGATGGCTCTCATTTTACCTCAAACTTTGGACTAATGTGCTCTGTAACAAGCCCCAGCTGTGACTCCGTACCCGTATGTAACATTCTCCTCCTCCTTCTCCCCATCCCCCACTTCCACATTTTAGGGGGAGCTAGAGAAATTAAATCAGTCCACGGATGAAATCAACAGATGGGAAACTGAACTTGAGGTAGGCGCGCCTCTTCTCAAGGGTATAGATTTTCCTATAGCAGAGCACTTTTTAATGGTCAAGTGACGTCATTGTACTAAACGAGAACGTCGATGCCACCGGTTTCACTGTCCAGAAACATTTTTTTAAAAAAAAGACACTTCTTGGAAATGCTGACGGCATCTGAGTTTTATGTATTTGAGATGCATCTGTTAGAGGTGGACTGTAGTGGTCCATGAGTTGCGTGCTCTATTTCTGCACCTTACCCAGCATGCTTTAGGACGCATTAGTCTGAATGACATTCATCAGCGATCCTGAACGGAGTCAAATGACATGACGCTAATTCTGCAAGACCACTTTGTATGGATTATGTATTTAAACTTACTTGGCAAATATTTCTTATTTTCAGGCAATCTTTACAGAGTTATGATCTCATTTTAACCAGTAATTGGAAGTTACCAGAATAAAAATGTTAATTTTTGGAGCGGATATGTGAGTAATCACATGTTGCTTCTGCAAATGCTGCATCCCGTCTGTGTCAACATAACATGGTCAAAAAGCAGCGGTGGGTTAATCTAATCAGCAAGGCAGCACATGCCTCCCAAGCATCACGTTTATGTCACCAAACTAAGGAGATTAAAATAGTTCGTGCGTCGTGCAAAAGTTTTATGTGGGATTCCAATTTGAAGTTCATAAGAGTCCACATTTTTCAATGTTTTGGGAATTTCCGGTCAAAATATAAAAAAATTCCCCTCTTAATAAAACACTTGCAAACCTACAGAATGTTTGAATCCATAAATGACCTTTCCTAGGCCCTCATCTTTGGAGTTTTATGCAAAATAAAAGCCCACACTTGTATTGCTGCGAGCTAGGAGGCAGTCACTGCGCTGTGGAGCGCCATTCTGCAGGAGCTGTTTCTCGGAGGCCTGGCCTGTTCTGGGGCCCATATGCTGAGCTGTAGCCTGCGGTGTTGCCAACTGTAGACCACAGAGCAGATCTCCACCAATACCGCAGGAGGTATAAGGGAAGGTCAGAATTACTATCCCATGTAAAAAGGCGAAATAGTCCCACTTAATGTGCTCTGTTGGCCAGAGGGGCTTTGGCCCTGTCGTGAGGCATATATGAGGAGGTGATCCAGCTGGATTTAATCATTATAGGATTTTGGGGTGTATGAAGGTCAGCTAGGCGGAGGGCGAGGTGCAGGAATGGGCTGGCAGTGAGTGGAAGTTAATATTTTAAGAATGGGTGGCTTTTTGGACCGTAGTTTAATTTCCATATCATCAGTTCACTCCCTGTTATGCATTGCAGCTGTTTATTGAAGAGCTGTTCTTGGGTATACAGATGTGCGTCACACAGTGATGTGTGACGCTCATCACGAGCACAGCTGGCTTCATAGCGCAGTAGTTAGCCTGCCAAGTAAGACCTTGTTTATTGCTAGTGCTTGTAACTAGCACTCTGCTCCCATGGAGTTCGGTTTCTTAAGAGGAAAAAAAGAGCAAGCTGGGTATAACTGGGAGAATTTTTCAGTCTGCAGGTCATGGGTGTGGCAGGGTTGTGTGGTTTGTTAAACCGTTAGCTGTGGCTCATTAGGAGTGACTTTCACTTAGGATTGATTTAGCCTGGAGGCCTTCTCTCTCTGGCTCAGCTGCAGGCGAGACCAAAACTCTTGTTCCTCACACCTTTTCTTACCTTTCAAATTTCCATATGAACATCAAATAAAATCTAAATGTGTTGGGGTAAAATAATATCAACTTTTGTGTGTCTCCTTGAGTTTGGAGTATGACAACAATTAGGGCTGTGCGATATGACAATATGTATCAGATGACGCAAAGAAACGTCTATTGTTTCATATTATGCTCTATCCTTCATTTTGTGGTGTCGCAAAATACACTGTTTACTGCAACATTTCTTCATCATTTGGATGACGGTTTGCAACGTTACACGCCACCACATGGGAAGTGACACTTGTATTGAAATTTTTATTGGACTTTATTATTTGTAACCCACAGACAATTCACAAATATATACCATGATCCACAAATATATACCATGATCCACAAATATTTAACTATCCACAAATATGTGTTTTTTAGTTTGTGTTGTGAAAAATCATATCAATATTTGCACTGTCTATTCACCGCCAGTGACTTTAAGCAAGACAGTTGGGCTGTTGAACGAGTGTACACATACAAACAAATATAATACCTGAAAAACATGAAATATATTACAAAATTGAAAATATTACACCTGGAAAACTGCATATAAAGCTAACTTTTCAAACCCTGTTTCTGGAATATACAGTATATCTGCATATCCCCACATACATCATCAAGCGAGAATACTGCAGAACTATTGCAAGGGAATTATTTCAGAAAATATTTTCTCACCCTGACCTCTTAGGGGCTCCGTATACCACAGCTGATCTGTAGAAAAAAAATTACAAATACACCACTATGCATAAATATGTATTTTTAAATTTATGTTGTGTAAAGTCATATCCACAAAAATACAGAGTGATTTGTACATGTGAATAAGGTTTTGCACATTTGTGGCTCATTTCCCATCTATTTGTCGATGGCTCCTTTTTATTTACGGATCTGTAGAAAAAAATCATAAATATGAGGTGCAGTCATTATATATGTCTGGATATGAGATTTTGGTCATATCGCACAACCCTAATAACAATTTTAAAGTAATCCGAATTGCATGAATCAAGATCTGAATACTCGTGTTTTTTTTAATATCAAATTTCAGTTTTTTTATGGTATGCCGAGGGAAAAAAAACATTTAGAATTTTCTCTGAGACCAATATGAATGTCTAGAACTTTCCTCAGTTTTGAACCATTGAGAAGAACTTTCTAGAAGTGTCAAGAAGTATCGAGATGATAAACTTTATTGATCCCAGGAGAAATGTGGCATACATACACCGGCTTCCAAACACCCCAGTGGCTGTGAATGATTTCATCGATCATAAATAATGTTACAGTTGTTATTTGTGCTTTTATTCTTGTGATTAATAATGACTGGCTGAAGACCTGCTTGTGGTTAGTTCCAGTCCTTTGGGTTTCTGGACTTTAGGGAGCTATAGCTCTGGAAAAAATTGAGACCACTCTTAAAAAATAAATCTGCATTCTTAAATTCTGGTTTAACCCTGGTTCTGTTGGCAGAAGGCTACACTGAGCAGCAGGTTGCCTCTAGGTTCGAAATTTCTGTGAGCGGTACACAAGAATAAGGGTGAAGCAGGAGACACTGGGAACGACCAGGAACCAGCCAGGTAAAGGGCAGAAGTGACTTTCTAATGCCAGAGATGACCATTAACTTATCTGACAGTTTCTCATGAATCAGTGGGTGACATCAAGCAACCTTCAAAAGGAATGGGAAACATTAAGTGGTGTGAAGTGCACTGCTAGGACAGTTTGTTTCAGGCTCCTATAGAAGCAGGACTGAAGACTCATAAAGCAAGGAATAAGCCCATCATTAATGAGAAACAGGGAAGAACCAGGTTGCAGTTTGCAAAATATATATGTTTTTTTTCGCAGATGCGCACCCATAAATTGAGAGATGAGTGAACAGAAACCTGTGCTGTGGTCTCTTAATTTTTTCCAGAACTGTATGGCAGACACTCACTGCGATTCTCCCTTCCTGAAACTTGAGTAAACACAACTCCCTTTTAATAAATCCATCAACAGTCATCTTAGGGCAGGTACTAAGGTCATAAGGCAGTGATTCACTGTAAAACTGGTCTCTAAACAGACATGGCAGACTTCCAGCGAAGCTGGATCTTCAAAGAGACCCCGAGGCTCGGCTGATCAGTAGATCTTTGCCTCACTGCATTTTGTTGGCTGTGAGAATATGCTCCTTATTAACACCGGAACAGAGCAAAATGTCAGACTCCTGGGGTTGTGCAGGAAGTAGGAATTCCCCATCTGTTTGTTCCTGTTCCCTTTGGCCGCAGCATGTTTGTATAGCAGGATATCGGTCTTGCTGCTCCTGGAGTTGTTCTGTAGCCTAATGGGCTATTGCAGAATGAACAGGTGTGAGAGACAAGGCTCTAAATTTAGCTGTAAGAACTTGGCAGACAGAGGGACTTTCCAGTGGTCCCTGCAGAACTCCTAGTGCGGTTTCTAATGACGGGCTGGCCCAGGTGCTCACCCAGGCCCAGGTCCAGCTTTTTATTTAACACATCTGCTTGTGCAGTGCATGGATCTAAGGCAGGGTTTCTCCAACATTCTCTGGCCCTATTTTGATTGCGCCTAGTGGATCTTGAAGACCGGTGCAGCATTCAGCGATGGTGGGGATGTGGTGTTGACGAGATGGAGTCCCCCCCAAGAAGGAGCGTCCATGCTATGTGATTGTCACTGTTTTGCCCATAGGAGGGAAGGCAGAAGTTCCGTGCGGTGCTTGTGGAAGCCACCCTGAAGCTGGATGACCAGGTGAATAAGATCGGGAAGGCGGTGGAGGAGTCGAAGCCGTACTGGGAAGCCCGACGGGCCGCCCGGCAGGTGAGGGGGTGCGAGCTGGGCCGTCGCTTTCGCCTTCTGGGTGGGTGTGTTTCCATAACAACAATCCAGCCTGTTGTTACCCGAATGTGAGTCATCGATGTGCTGTGTGATAAGCTAAACCAACCTACTTAAAGGCTTTAGCAGCAGGGCATTTAATACTGAACCTGTGTCTGTGTCCATAACCATGCTACGGTCTCCCGTCCTCCTGGAAACCTTTGTCTGACCAGATACTTCAAAATGTGGCTTGAGGATGACTCAGATGTTTTGTTATTCTTCATGCTGCATCCAGGTTGAGAATTTTCACTTGCAGAAAATTTTGGGGTTCCCTGCCTATGACTGGGAAAATATGAAAATATTACTAAATGCCACAAGACCAGCAGCAGTTCCAGCCTTCCTCATTCACGCACTATAGATTATCTTGGAGCAGTAATACATTTGAGTCACATCACATTGTAAATTCTCAATAACACACAGAAATAGCTTCAAAAGGTTCCTTCGGCTCATGTG
This sequence comes from Mormyrops boulengeri, assembly GCA_026781065.1. Lineage (NCBI taxonomy): Eukaryota > Metazoa > Chordata > Actinopteri > Osteoglossiformes > Mormyridae > Mormyrops > Mormyrops boulengeri. The sequence goes on along the minus strand of JAODLD010000052.1, from coordinate 3,410,931 downwards.
AGTAATAGATGGTTCACTTTGGTTTTTGGTTTCTATCTTGGTCAGTGTGGTTGTGCACATCAGATGTCTTGTGAGATATATATTCATTATGCTTCTGCAGTTCTAAGTTTCGTTTAACAGTGGCGAAGGAACATGTAAACTCTAAGGAAAGCTGTCTATTAACGTAAAAGCCCGACCGTGCACCCTGTCTCACATGCGTGAGCACATGTACACATGGCTAATAATAGAATCCTTTATTCTTTTTATAACCTGCACGAGGCATAGCAAACGCGATTTGGTTGATATGGATTCTAGGGATGGTATGATACCACTTTTTTATGCCTGATACGGATTTCGATTATTACTAATCCGATACAGTCCCTATCTCTTTTTTTTTAGAACAACAAAACAGAAAATAATACTTCGGAAAAAATGTCTGGATGCATTTTGCATACCTTAACACTTAAATATAAAAAGCATAATTCTAAAACTGGGAAACAAATACTGTATTATACTCATAATAACGAAGAAATACAGTGCGCCCAAAACATGACTCAGTTAAGCGACGCTGCTTCTTTTTATTTAAACTTAATAACTTTTAGCAGCATTGTTTAATCAGGTTCCTGGCAACACCATGCGAAATGCTTGTATTTCACATTACATTCAGCGGTCTTGCCGTTTTCTTCTTTGAACTGCACGCTGCTGACATGCCGACAGGTCTCACGCGCGACAGAAGCTCTTACCACGTGACGCACGCCGCCCCTACGAGAGAACGCGATCCCTCTGCTTTCGGCGTGTCAAGTTTTGTCAGGCATTTACGTGATTTTGAATGGATCGGACTACATGTTTTTATCCCTCCCCGATATACAATCCAGTGATTTAGGTCAGGACTGGACCGATACCAATACCGAATATCGGATCGGTGCATCCCTAACGGATTCCATGTCTAAGTATTTGATACAGTATATCATGCAATTTTGTTTGACTTTTTATTGCGGAATTCCGTAAGATTCTGAGATTTTTAAGCATGGCTTAATTGTCCAAATACTTTACCATGATTAAAAATGTTAAAACTGTATTGAATTGCGTAAAAAAAATGTGAAACAAAATTGCATTTATGTTGAAGGAAAGGTACCTTACGCACACTTTTCAAGCAAAACATCTAACAAAACGAGATTAGGTTGTACGCTATAAAACAATAGACGTACTGCTCAAAATTGAGAGCAAAAAGTATTTAGACACTTAAATCTATTCTGATTCTCGGGCTTAGTGGAACATGTTCATGGATAATATGAACATCATCTGTGACAACAACACTAAGGTGTTTTAACTTGTACACCAGCTATAGATTATCGTGGAGCAGTTCATTGAAAGTAATTGTGAAAATAGTTAACAAGTGTGAAGTTAGTTCTGAGGAATTGTCTAGCATCATATGTTTGTAGTACCTTAGGTGAGCATCACCACCTTCATCTTAAAATTTCTTAAATAATATAACGAACTTTGGACGATGGGACATTAAGTTTTTTGCTGATTCGTCAAACACAGCTGCCTTCTTTGTGCAAACCAATCATACAGGTGACAGGCGGCCGCCTGGGGCGTCAACATCTGAGGGGGAGCCGACTTTCCAGCCAATTTCACATTGCCTCAGGCAGGTGGCGCCGGCGGTGATGCTCACCTCGGGTGCCGCATCAGCTAGGACCAGACCTGGTGGTGAAGCAGCTAGGCATTTTCTTCTGGGGGCCGCTGTATGTGAGGAATCTGACAGACTGGGAAAAGTTGGTTATGAAAAGTTGTTTTGTGATGGGAGGGTTGATCCCATTAAAACTCAACTCTGTTCTTTATTGGATTACATTATTTTCCAGCAGGTTATACTATAAACTGCTGGATACTTTTATTTAAAACGATTTTCTACAGCGCCACTTGCTGGCCCGGATGACACAGCCGTTTATGAACGCAATCTTCTCACTCTTGTTTGGATTAACTCTGGAACTCCATTGTGTGTTTATGGCCAGGGCAGATGTAGGACCATGGGGGCCCCTCCCTGACTATGTAACACCCTCAGCTCTAATCTGACAGACATTAAGCCAAATTAGTCCTCGTACTGGGACTTCATTTGCTTCTGAGAGCTGAATGAGTCACTCTTGGAAGTTTGATGCAGAAAGAGGAAGCCAGATGCAGTGTTTTTTACAGCCATGTTGGGGTTTTCAAACAAAGCGCGTCTTGGCAAACTTATTATTCAGTAGACGTATCCACATGGAGCCGTGCATCCTTTAGCGTGCTGAGAAATAGCATTGGCTAATCATTTTCAGATTTTACATACCAGCCTTGTGCACAGGGGGGGGTCATAAAGAGACACGGAAAGCATGTAACCACTTGCAGTTTTACAGGACAGAGTCCAGCTCATTCTGAAACCGGCTTCCTTGCGGTTGTAGAGTTTAACCTTTGCAGAGGTTACCAAGGACACGTCAACAACATCCTGCTGTACCCTCTGGTGGAGATTAATGAGGGCCCTGTTTAATTCTTATTTTTTTAATTAACAGTAAAACGAATGGAAGTCATAAAGGTCACATGGCGGTACTGCTAACCGGGGACACAGTCAGGAAAGTGGG
>JAODLD010000052.1:3389653-3408243 GCA_026781065.1 Mormyrops boulengeri | reverse complement strand
CCCCCCCCCCCCCCCCCCCCCCCCCCCCCCCCCCCCCCCCCCCCCCCCCCCCCCCCCCCCCGTGCACTGTGACTTCCTGTTCCCATGGACACTGTGAGTGTCTGAGGGGAAGTGTTCAGGGATCATGGATCAGGAAGAGGTTGGGGCTCTTTGCCAGTCTTGTCCTGCCTCCAGGGCGATGACTGCATTTCCCCTCTGTTAAAGCCTCTGAGTCTGTCCTCGTTAAGACGTTGTTTCCCAGCTAGGTCTAATCCTACCTCACTGGTGGGACACGACCCAGGCTGGCTTGGTCAGGCTGTTAACCCTTATTTTAATTGTCTTAAAAATCAAAGGAGATTCCAGTAGGTTAGACAGTAGACAGACAGGTTAGCTTTAGTTAGCACTCTATCCTGACAACCTCTAATCCCTGACTGTTCATGTTCTAGTCCCTAACCATAACCGTTATTTCTCAGTAATTCCCCCTGTTTTCATACAGAATTTGTGCATTTTACGAGGGGATCAACGGTCAAGCAGAAAAGCATGAATTGGCACAGTTTTATCTTAACTTGTACCAGTTAGTAAAATGTTATTGGTTGGATCTGGCTCCGCATTCCAGGAATAATTCACACAACCACAGCAGGGCATGGGGTCACTGTAAATGTAATTGGATTATGATGGCAAATGGGAAATAAACTGCTTTTTGTCATACAGATAAGCATGACCACGTTGTGTTTTCCTTGCTGCAGCAGGGAAATGATTTGCCATGAACAGCCATAAAATGATGGGGGTGGGGTGGAATGGCGGCATGTCGGTCGGTCGGGTTACCGAGGTCCTGAGGGTTAAAGAAACACCACACAACCCAACCCAAAAATCAGCCTCCCCATCAAGGGTCACGTGACGTGAATAAGGACCAATCTGTGAGGGGGAACAGGGGTCAGCTGACCTCAACTAGGCTGAGAGTGATGGGAAGGGGCTTTGCGTAGAACAACACCAGAGCAGGTTCACCAATCCAGCCCTTGGCTCATGTCAGTACTCCTCTGCCCCCCCCACCCCCCACCTTACAGAGTTCCACCTTTTTGTGCTCCTGTTGGGTTATATCTCTTTATATACCTAGTTGGGCTGCCCACCCCGAGTTCTCCGTGTTCCACCAGGCCAAGGAACTCTGGGGGTTTTGTGGGAGGGTTAAGGGATTTCTGAAAACAAACTATGTATTTTCAATTTTTTATTACCCCTCACATTTGCGCTGCCTATTTGCATCTGAAAATATAGAAACAAATTAATGAAATCGCCAATCCACCTGGTAGGACATACCGCCCCCCCAGGCCGTGTGACTGGTCCGTGAAATCATTGTACGGTGTAAACCAGACCATGGTTGTAAAAAGGTCTTGATTTTAAATAATCTCTGCTAAACCTGCTCTATCTGGGGGGCAACTGGGGATGTTGTCCTGGGCCTGGGGGGGTAGGGTGGTTAGGAAAGAGCCCAAGTTGGAGATGTTGCATGTCAGAGGGGAATTATGCATGCTGAGCCTGACCCTCACTCTCCGTGTCTCATGTTACGGGTGTTGATATCTGTGGCGCTTCCTGTGAGTTCTCTGCTCATCATCTCGCTTTGGGGGTGGGGGTGTCGATGAGTATTCTGAATCTCACCTCCGACTTGGCGCCATGGGATATTTTTTAGCAGAGTCAACTTCTTGCAGAGACGGGATTCTTCATTGCATTCACCAGCCGGGTCAGCAGTGAAGATGAGAGATTAGAGTTCCACCCACCGGAAATGGTTTCCTTCCTTTTTGGGTCGGGTCTGACAAATGTGTAGAATTTTAACTCTACAGAGGGATTATGGGTAAACAGCTACAGTCTTACCACTTACACTTTGTTGCTTAGCTGATGTTTTTAAGCAAGGAGATTTATAATAATAATAATAATAATAATAATAATAATAATAATAATAATAATAATAATATTATTATATGCCCATAATCTGTGAGCGTAAAACCTCTGATGGACTGGCATTCCATGTGGGCTGCCGCCTGCCTTGGGCTTCCTGGCATGAACACCAGACTCACCACATCCTTCTATTGGTTAACTGCTTATTGAAGATGGATAATTAATAATTCTGCATTCAGGATTTACAGTTCATTACTTATTGTGATTTCTTGTTTAGCTAGACAGGCCTTGGACCCTCAACCTTCAGGGCCACATTCTTATCCATTGTGCTACCTCCACATGGCACTGTAATGTGGCTGTGCTGAGGTATTCTCTGGGTCTTGTGACTGTATTAATTATCATAATCAAATTTTCACTGTAACAGAGCGTGTACTGTATTGTTGAGGGCTAACTTTGGGGGTGGGGGCCTCAACAAGCCTCTTTCAGCTTGTCCTGGGGGAGGGAGCTGGAGTGCCAAGCATTATCTAGGCCTCTTATTAAAATTGTATCGTCACAGAGATGCTGTGTTTACAGGCAGCAGGGCGGGCGTCGTCAGTGGGGAAAGCAGACGGTTAGAGAAGCACTCCTGCTCTCCAATGCTCGGCTGTCGAACTGTGACGCACCATGGTTTCGGGGGGGCAGGAATTGAGGAAAATTAAAAACAGACGTGCATTTTGGAACAGACCCCGAGTATGAGTGTACAGTTTCAGTATCTCAGTATAACCACACTTATCTGTGTTTTTTGTGATGTTCCACAATAATTATAGTTGCTACCACTTAGTACAATAAGGTACTTGCTTGTTTTATTACTGAAGATTCAGTTCAGTGTTTTTCATTGGAGACCCTGGGCAGTTTTAACTTGCTGGATATTTAGTATTTTTTTATGTAGAAGATGCTTTGATCCAAAGTGAGAACATTTTTTGTGAAATGAGATTGAGTTGCTGGGCAGAGGGCCTTGGCTGAAATCATTTTGCCTGGGATTTAAACCAACGACTTTCTGCCTGGAGGTTTAGTTTCCGAACCCGCTGAGCCACATGGCACCCCTCGAGGCAGCCTGGATTAGCTTTGTAGCTGTTGACCGCAGGGTGTTGCTGCTGGATCTGGCTTCCTGGGGCTCTTAATTGCAGCCATAACCAGGGTCTGAGTTTCCATTTTTACTTCTGTATATTACGCACATGGACAGACTGACGTAAAAGAGGGGAAGACTCACTGTAACCCGACAAAGAACCAAGACCATAAAAGGATCATCGTTTAATCACCCGCACCTTCCCCAACGTCACAGGAATGTTTCTTAACAGGCGCTATGTGGACGCCTAACAGAGTCTTAGCAGGACCCCGCATTATACGCCTCGGCCTCAGGTGGGATTGGCAGGAAGAGGTGAGGTGGGGGGGGGGGGAGAGAGAGAGCGAATCAGAGCGCACAGTCTGTCAATATCACATCTCCCCCTTTCCATCTGCCTCCCCCCAGGCCCAGCTAGAAGCCCAACGGGCTACACAGGACTACCAGGGGGCCATTGAGGTGCTACGGGCGGCCAAGGAGACCATCGCACTGGCGGAGCAGAGGCTGCTGGAGGAGGACAGCCGGCAGTTTGACTCGGCCTGGCAGGAGATGCTCAACCACGCCACCCAGAGGGTGAGAGAGCATATGCTTGGTGTACCATACTCAGAAACCTGTTATATATATATATATATTGATATTCACGTTGTGTCAGTGTATTAAAGGATTCTTTAAACTGGTACATATTTCTGTAAAATACAAATGATGTATAAGAATGCAACAATCCATCAAAAATAGTTTACTTGACGTCAGTTACTGAGACCGTTGGAGCCCCGGGATGAAAGTTCACGTAGTCTGGCTCCCGATTGGTCATTGCAGGTGATGGAGGCGGAGCAGACAAAGACCCGTAGCGAGAAGGTTCACAAGGAGACGGCGGCCAAGTACAACTCTGCCATTGGCCACATGAAGGCGCTGGAGAAGAGGCTGAAACGCACCATCAGCAAGTCCAAGTGAGCTCATTATTTACCACTGACTGTGCCTCTCCTAGACGCTGACCTCGCGCACTGAGCCATGAACATCTCGTAGCCTAGTCTCCCAAGTGTCATGAGATCCTCGGTCACCATGGTGAAATCGCTGGTTTACTGATGCCCATCCCTGTCTGTCTTCCTTGCTCCAGGCCATACTTTGAACTGAAAGCTAAATACTACCTCCAGCTTGAGGTAAGGGGTTGATCGCTCCCTTTGATTTCTGAGGTCCTAAAACTCTGTCAGGAATGTTTCATCCATCCATCCTTCCTTATCTAGCTTACCCTAGTCAGGCACCAGGGGAGGAACGTTTTCTGTCACATGAAATACAGAGACAATGTGTCCTCTGGCCAAGAACACAAGTCAGGATGGTTTCCAAGTCACGCTATTCAAAGTCATCTTTCTGTCTGTTGTCATTCTGTGCACGAGTTTCAAACCCTCGGGAGTTTCACCTTCCTGGTCCGGGATCATCTAATCAGTCATAGAACGAGTCTGAAATAAAGCAGGAAAAGAGCAGTGAGGAGGTCTCACTTTGGATCCAACTCTCCAGACCTTTGATCTCAAGCGTCTCGGTATCTGTCTGTATAGCAACTGAAAACGAAGGTGGACGAACGGCAGGCCAAGCTCAACCTGGCCAAGGGAGAGTACAGGGCAGCGCTGCGTAACCTGGAGATGATCTCCGACGAGATCCACGCCCGCCGGCGCTCCATGGTATCGGAGTGCCGAGGCTGTGGGGTGGGCGCCGAGGGTGACGGTGGCTGCGGGGACGGCGACGACGAGATCGCCAACTTCAGGATGGAATCGGATGGCATCTCCAGTGAGTACAGCACAGGAACTTCAGACCAACAAAGAATGACGGTCCTTAACGTCAGTCTGTGTGCTGGAAGCCGTCGTCGTGAGCCTGACGACGGTCCTGGTGATAGTTATGGGAGTTGACCAGAGGTTAGGGTTAGCTTTAGGATGCAGTAAAGGCAGGATGCTTTTACCAGCTGGGACCAGTGAGACTTCTTGAAGGTCAGAGTTGGAGATGACGGTGACCACAGAGAAAATAATAATAATAATAATAATAATACATTTATTTTATATAGTGCTTTTCTAGGTACTCAAAGTCACTTTACAAAGGCAAATAAGAGAAACAGAAACACACATGCACAGTAGGCAAACAAACAGTTGTGTCAACAATTATAGGCTATTTTGAAAAGATGGGTCTTAAGAGAGTTTTTAAATGATAAGAGAGATGAGGAGTTCCTAATGTCACTAGGAAGGGAGTTCCGTAGAGAGGGGGCAGTAACAGAAAAGGCCCTGTCACCCCAATAGCGGTAATTAGTGATTTTAGGAAGAGAAAGAAGATTAGGGTCAGCAGAACGAAGGCCACGTTTGGGGGAGTGTCTATGCAGTAAATTAGCTAGGTATGATGGGGCCAGATTATGAAGAGATTTGTAGATAAAAAGCAAAAGCTTAAACGAAATATGCTGCCGGAAGGGAAGCCGATGAAGGTCTTTGAGATTGGGAGTGATGTGGTCAAAGGACCGAGACCGTGTGAGGAGGTGAGCAGCTGAGTTTTAGGCCATATAGAATTCTACTGCAGTAATCTAATCTAGATGTAATGAAGGCATGGATAAGAGTTTCAGCAGATGAAAAGGACAGTAATGGATGAAGGCGACTCGTGTTTTTGAGGTGGGAAAGGAGCCTGGGGAAAGTAGGAAAAGGGAGGATGAACTTTGGCTGAAGACCTATGATTACACTTTGTGTCCATGAGGTCGCACTTCCACTGCTATTCTTTTTGAAGAAATCCTGAACAATAGAAGTCGTTTGGCCCCTGGCTGGGGGCCGGCGTAGGATATGATGTTTCTGGGTGATCTGGGAGCAGCCGATGGCCCCTGAATCTGTCAGTGGCTTAGAAACTCTCAGGGTGTCTCACAAATTAGCCTTGGCTTCTTGCCGTGTGAGTGCCCTACCTGATTGGAGCGTTTGTCGCAAGCCAGTCGCTTTGACATTTCCTGTCTGCATTAGACCCCCCCCCACCCCCCAAACCATCAAACTGTACCTGTCAGGACAGAAAGTCCAGCGGGTTCAACAGTCCTGCTCTCTTTGTGAGCTGTTGGCTGTAGTGGTAAACATGATGGTGACCATAGACTGGTCTCATGTGTCCTGGGTTCCCTGCTGGAATGGGCCGGAGGCCTCCTCCTTTGGCCACCATGCTTCAGCTGATCCCTCAGTCCACTCAGGTTCTCCAGTGGCTCCGGGTCGCTCTCCGGTTTCGCTCAGCTGAACTGTGACGCCGGCATATGTAACAGTGGACTCCCATGGTCTGAAATCTGCTCCTGGTTCTCAGTGATTTTAGAGGGGAGACGTCTGTCCAGAGAAGTTTCTGCCAAAAACAAGGCCAATCATCGAAAGCGAGATAAGCCTCTGGAACCATGTTCCTCCCACATTAACGGAACAGTGATCACTGAAGTGGTCCAAATGAGCTCAGTGGCGCCCCATGTTGGATGTTTATCAGACAATTATGAGTCACTTAGATAATATCACATTCCCCTACATGGTGGTGTTCTGTTTTTATCTAACACTTTCGATGAAATGATCAACTGAGTGCCCAAAGTCTGTTAATGTTCATATGCATAGGTGATTATAGGGACTGGGGCCCTCCAACTGACCCTCCCCAGGCATGGTAAAATTTATCTCCTTTATTTTATTGCGTGGTGTAAATGAATAATATCAGCAAAGAGAATTTAATAGACACAATTCCTTTATTTTCACTTTATGGTAAAAAACAGAATACTTAGATAAAGCTGGGCTATCATTGCAATGTACTACGTAACTGCCCCCCCCCCAGCTTGGGGTCCCAGGCCATTGCCTGCCCTGGCTGTCCTGTCACTGCGGGAACCTGTCCATCTTTGTGGACGTAGGAATGAAAGCGACCCCGAGAACTCCTGTGTTTTGCAGTGACATCCATCACCTTTGAGGACGAGAGTGGCGGTGATGGCATGCCCAGCCCAAACACGGAGACCCCGTTCCCATGCAGCTTCAGCCTACTGCCCGCCGGCACCACAGAGCGCCCGCTGCCCAGCTCCTCCCCTCCGTCCTCCTCGTCCTCGTGCTCCTACCCCAGCACTCTGGACCTCCCTGGAGGTGTCACTCAACCAGGCCTAGGCCCGCGGGGCCAGTGCAGTGGGGCGTCTTCGCCAGAGTGCGACCCGGAACCAGGTATGTGTTTGTGCAAATCCTGAAGAAAATAATCGTCTTTCTTCTTTACTTTTCCTACAGGTTCCCCACAAACGTCACCATATCTATTTTCATTTTAGTTCCATTTTTGAAAAGTTAGTTTTCAGCTCTGATTCGCTTTCGGTTTAGGTTCACTTTAGTTTTATGACTTTTTAGCGTAACAAACTATATAATTTAAAAAACACACTTCACTCACCTCTTTATACACATGCTGATGGTGGTGGTGTGGGGGTGTCCCTTTCAGTTAGCTGGATTCTTTCCCTTAAACTGCGCACCACAAACACGACCCCTTACATCCACACAGGGCCGGTCCTAGAAACATAACATATTTATATAATAAAAAGAACCACTGTGAATACTGTAATGGTATATCTTTTTAACCAGGTGGTTTGATGTCATAACATGTTATTAATTTTTTTCTCTCATTAACTTTAACTGTGTTAGTATTGATACCCCAATGGGAGAAGAGTATGAGCAGGTTGGCAGTTTCCACATCATGTAGTCGTTCTGTACCAGGACCACAGAGGGCGCCCTACATCATGTTGCTGTTCTGTGTCAGCGCCACAGAGGTCATGAGTGTGGTGTCACATCAATGTCAAAACTAGAGGGCAATAAAAGACAAAGTAAAAAATATAAATCTGCGAGTTTTAACAATTCATGTGCATAAATATACAACTCAGTAGCACAAATATGAAACTAGCGAGCCGGCTCCCATAGTTCATGTAAAGGAGCTAACTCATTCGCCACCAACACATCACTAGCGGATAAAGAGGAATGTCGACAGTTAGCTAGCAAACCATGGTTTATCGTTTAATCGTATAATAATAATCAAATAATAAAGCTATATCTCTTTTATGAACATGCAGTCAATCAGAAAACCAGGAGCCATCACCCAATAACATTTAGCGAGAGAACTGGCCATGAGCCCGCCCCCAAACTGTCAAAGCCACCCCCATGTCAAAACTCGAGTGCGAAAAATTAAACTTGAGCACAGCGAGCAGCTAAAGGTAATCCACGTCCAAGATGTCTATCAAATGGAGGACATACACATTTGAGAAAGAAATAATACGTGCGATATTATAACGCTTCTGTACGCGATTCTTTCTGTGCTTGCGAGCGGGATATTTACGCGTGCAAAATGTTAAAAGTTGCAGGTAGATATTTTTCACATTTTGTTTTATCTCCCTCTAGGTTTGACATTGATCTGATGCCATACATGCACTCTTTTAGGGGCACAAGCAAACCAGTTTCACTTTGTCTCAGATGTTGCGCACAAGTGAGATGGCTACGTGGCTGCCCCTTCAGAAGGTGGCACCCTAGACAGTCCCTCATGTCGCCTGTACGATTGACTGGCCCTGCATCCACGCCACACTTACTCTTATTTGAGCTTGCATCATACTCAAAATGGTTGCGCGCTGTGCTTTCACATTTGCATTTGGTTTGCTGCAGGTCCACATTTAATCTTAATGAAACGCGGTTTGATCTTGAGAAGGCATACGTTTTGTCAGTTATCATAGAGTACATTGACTGTTTATTTAGAAGAGGGATGTCTGGTAGGCAGGATTTCAAACTCAAAAAGAAGTTAAAAAAATAGAAACCTCAAAGTTTTTTGTTCTCTTAGCAGTGTGTAATTCTCTGTATGTCTGGGTCTCTCCACAGGAAGCCAGCTGGAGCAAACAGAGGGAAAACGGGATGAAGCCGCCAGCAGAACTGAGCGTCTGTGTCTGGAGAGTCAGATGGAAAGCCTCTCTGTGCAGCACGATGATAACACCGAGCAGGACCTCTTCTCCACGGCCCAACACATGGCTCCCACTGCTCTATTGGTCGATGGGATGTGAGGGACGGGCTGTAAGTGCCCCGCCTTCCGTTGGCCTTCACTGAGAGCGCTGGGAAGAAGGCGAAACAGGAAACTGGATTGAACGAGATTCTGTCCAGATCCTGGGGGTGTTGTCAGGGACTCCTGCCCCCAGCTAGCAAGGCCAGGAGCCAGCGGGAAGCTGCTGGTTTGTGTTTTGAAGCCCCCACCCCCCCATTGTCAGAAACCTTGGTTAAGTCCTTCAGCCAACATGAACCCTTTCCCACCTCTTCCTCTGCGGCATAGGCAAACTTAACCAACCAGAACCAGGTGCCCTCCCCTCAATCCTAGGCACCATGCGAGACCAATGATGTATAGATGGCCCATCCTGTGCTGCAACATCCAGACATGGGGGTAACATGGTGACTCAGAGTGTAACTGCAGAAGGTTCTGTAGTCTCGAACCTCCAGGGTTGGGATTCCGCTCTGTGTGTGTAGAGTTTGCATGTTCTTCCTGGGTTGCATGGAGTTTCCCCTGTGTTACACACACACACACACACACACACACACACACACACACACACAGCAGGAGGAAACTGTGTGTGTGTGTGTGTGTGTGCTATGTGCTGGCTGGGATAGACCCCGCGTGATTGGATGGATGGATGGATGGCTATATAGCCTTTAAGAGTCGACACTAATTACAATCTTGTAGTATGTGAAACAAGATGATCATACAGCAGTTTCAATGACACCTCAGTGTTAAAAATGTGACACAGACCAGTGGCTCATGTCTGTTCTTTATGTTTTGCTTTGTGAATGACTTGAAAGGACGCCTCCCCAATGTCTAACTCCAAGAAATGAAAAACTAATAAGACTGTGACTAAAACGCATGACCTGTAGAGTATTTTGGTACACGGACAATAAAACCATAGGAAGGAAGTCTTCTGCACCTCAGTGGATTCACCTTAATGTTTAAAGGTGATGAAGCGGCTTTGAAATGGCAAACTCTGGCATTACGGAGAGACCTCTGAAGGCCTTTAGACGGAGGACAGCCCATCCAGCATCAAAGAGCAGCGGGATGGGGCCCTCTGAGGGTATAGCCACTACACGGGCTCGGAGCCAGTCTGTTATTCCATCCTAGGGTATGTGCAAGTTGGAGATAAGCCCACATGACCTACCGCGCCCTGGACGAGTGCCTCGTTTGAATAGATACTCTTGGCAGGAGAAAGAACTGGGAATGCATATTCAGCTGATTATTTGCCATTTTTGTAGACTGTGATGTTATTGAAAGATTTTGGTAGAAGAATCCATTTTAGTCTCTCCACCTCTCTCTCTGTATAATATTATATACTATATAAATATGTATTTACCTGTTCTGTTTGTTTTCTTTGTAACCTGAGGACAACATGGCTTGTTATGTCCATGTCTGGTTTGCCATGGCTAATAAGTATTGTTCTAATAATATATAATAATAAATATTATTAATTATTAAATAATATTATTATTAATAATAGTAATAATAAGCCCGTTGCCTTTATAAGGCTGCTGGTTCTTCTTCACTCTTCATTAGAAAACCTTTTTTAATGGTATTATAGAGGTTGAATAGCACCGTCCAGAAGGTTCTCAAGGTGAACAGTCGAAGAGCAGTCTGGCGGCATCTGATTTGGCTTGGTGATAATGTGGAGAGACAAACGGCGCTTTTCCACTGCACTTTTGGGATGGTACTTTTGGTGCTTCCCCTTTTCCATTGACTTCTAGTCGAGTACCAGTACCAGTACCAAAAGTACCAGTACCAAAATCCCAAATCCGCTGTGGTACTTCTTTGGTGCGTTAAACTGATTTTTAAACAGATAATCTATAAAAGGAATAATAATTTAAATTGCAAAGCTAGCTAAGGTTTTAGCGAAACACAAACTCCCTACGCTATAATGTCTATATACAGCACTTAAAGTAAGAAAAAGCCTGATCTTAATCTAGCTATCGATGCTATCAAGAACTGCATGTGCGTAACAATGGGATGTTGGTATTAATATCGCACGTCGTCCAGCCCTATAATATACTACAGCCATTTTTTCGAATTCAGTACAAAATAACCCGCCTCACGTTGTGATGTCATTCGGCGCCCGTACTAGTTTTTACACCAGTGGAAAACAATACCTTCGAGTACTGTACTTGTGATCCACAAGTACCAAAAGCACGTTACCTGGTGCGATGCAAAAGTGTCCAATGTTTGTGAAATCTTTTCGACATGGTATGAATCCACCTTTGTGCAAAAATATAAAGGACAAAAAGTCCTGACTTGGGATTAGGAGAATATATAAGTAGAATATACCATACCAGTCAAAAGTTTGGACACACCGAGTGACAATGTTGCATCACATGACACAGCCACCTGACCTAAAGCCAATAGAAATGGTTTGCAGGAGTTTTGACCTGAGAGTGAAGGAAAAGCGGCCAATGAGAGCTCGGCAAATGTGGGACCTCCTTCAGGACAGCTGGAAAAGCATCCCAGGAGGCACCTCATGGAGCTGGTGTAGAGGAGACAGTAGGGTCAGTCAGTCCCTGGAGCAACTGGGGTTAAGGGCCCAATGGTGGGATCACTGTACCAACCCAGGGATTTGAACTGACAACCTACCGAGTCCCAATCCAAAGAGCTGCCTCTCCCCTGATTTTTTTTTTGTTTAATACTTTTTTGGTAAGTGCATACTCCATATATGTTATTTTATAGTTCAGATATCTTTAGAATTATTCTAAAATGTAGAGAATTGTACAGATAAACCTTTAGTATGGGTAACTTCTGCCTGGTACCTCAAGCTCAGCTTTACTCCATGCAGTCTACTGCCTAAGACAGCTACACACCACTTACAGTAAATCTGCATATTGAGGCATGTTAAGAAGTTACACATGTGTAGCAGCCTTAGTAGCACCAAGAAATCTGACACTTTAATGGCATTTTGATGAGTTCATTTACATTTCTGCATGGCACTGGGATTAACTGCAACAGCAGATTTTTAATTTTAAAAAGCCTTCTTCGGTAATCCTGGTATTTTATGCATTTAAAGTTAAGGACATTTTACAAAAAATATGAAGATCATTATCGCTGCTGTTAAAATCTGTGCAGGACACAGGTGGAAAGTTTCCGACTTTCTGTAGAAAAATATTTTTGTTTCATAAAAGCACACATTCATAGTTAATTTCATACATCTGCATTAATAGTGTTCTAGAACCAATGACATGATCTTTCTTACATAATGTCCCTATAATAAAAGTTTTACAATATTAATATAGTCATAAAGGTACACAGTTATATGTTGAGGTGTGGCCTTCTTTCATTGGCTGTAAGTAAAAAAAAAAAAAGAGTAAAAGCCTTTTATCTGGAGAAGTGTTTTCGTGATTACGTTTACGAAGCTGTGAGATGCGGGGAAGCCTTTCTGAAGCTGGAGTGAAAGCAGATTACCTACGAAAAGTGCAACAAACGGGCCCTCAGGTGTCATCGAGCTGCAGCAGACTAAACCTGTTGGCGATGCCGCCAGCGTCCGGCCGCCGCCCCCCGCGCCGCCTCCTTCTCTTCTTCTTGGTGGCAGCGGAGGCGGGAGCAAAGGAGACCGGGCCCATGGCACACCACTCCCTCTGAATGGCTGTGAAGAGGCTGCTGTACAGCTGCCCCGGAAGAGCCCCTCCCACCAGGTGCTCAGCCAAGACGCCCCCCTTCAGCTCCCTCACAAGGCGGTGCACCAAAGTCCCGCTGTACAACCTGCAGGGGAGAGACGGGGGACTGAACCTTCAAGTAACGATGGACTGACTAGGGGTGTTTTCTATGACGTGCAGATCATTGCATTACTACAGATCGACTTTATGGTGGTGCAATATTTATGCACATTCATTAGTCAGCAAATTCTGAAATGTGATCTGTTCCCAGACTAGCAGTATGCCGTGCGATACTTTGTACTGATACCGGGCGATGGCAGCGTCCACCCAGCCACACTTCCAGTCTCTGTAACAATCGCCAGCTTGAACATCTCATACAGTGTGTCATAGGGGGGTTTTCGTTTTTCTGTTAAACCACATTTTCCGTAACCCATGTCTACTAAACGGCCAAGTGTGTCATCATATTCATGTTAGACTTCCGATATTTTCAAGTTACAACAAGTATATGGGCTGATATTTGTACCACTAGAAATGGAATCTGAATATATGAGTTGAATCTGAATGTATTAGTTGAATCTGAATTTATCAGTTGAATTTATTAGTTTGCATCTGAATTTATTAGTTTGAATCCGAATTTATGAGTTGATCTGAATTCAGTTCGCAAATTCAATTTCAACTTATTGTCACACACGTCCGGGTCCTTGAGGAAAAGTAATCGACCGCAGGTTCACAACGCAACTCATTTCCACGTTTACGACAGTTCTGCAGGTCGGGTAAAGTGGAGGCAATGGACTCGAGCTAATTAACTTGGGCCAAAGCTGGGAATTACTTGTTCGGTTGAACACCCGGACAGGAAACCTTTGGACACCCTGCGAATGCGACCCGTCTGGAATACGGGCGGTACAGTACCGAGTACAGTCGGGCTCAGGCAATGGGCTGCCAAGCAGGCGGTTCAGGTGCAGGCTGACCCACATGCAGGACTGCCACTGGCTAAAGACGTGAGCGGAGTCCAGGTCCAGTCTGCATGATAGCGCTGGTCCTGGACCGGTGAGACAGGGAGCAAAAGGTCAGCAATGGTCGGCCAAAACAGGGATAGTTCCTGGTGCTTCTCTGGAGCTTAATCAGGATAATGAAGCAGTCTTTGTGGTTGACCTGTTTGGGTTTTTAATAAATTTCCCCACAGTAACACCGATAGCAATCTCCACGGCGATCCCCATGGTGACCTCCATAGCTATGGCAATCCTCATGGAGATCCCCACGGCGATGACTGCTGCATCACCTCTCTGGCTGAGCTTGAACTTGCAGACCTCCCCGCACACCATCCCTAGCACCAGGGCCTGCAGATGCTGCAGGGTGATTCTTGGTCCACAGCTCCTCAGCCAATAGACGGTGACACAGGCAGGGAGAGCGAAGGCGGGGGGGGCAGTTTGAACGACACTCATAGGAACCTGCAGCATGTCCAGGAGGAGCTGCCGCCTCGTTGCCGAAGGCTCCTGCAAGCACAAACATTACATCAGCATATGACAAGCCACAAAAACATTATACAGCTCATTAACTTTAAGTTTTTGCTTTAACTTTATTAACCGCATCCCTTTTGCCGACTACAGGTACACTTGCTAATGGTTCGTTAATCACGGTCACGGGAGTTTTACTTACACAAAAATGTTCTGAGGGCAGAACAAAAAAATGAAGGAAAATGAAGATATCTGACTGGTTGGTCTCGCCTCCTCTAGTTGCTTGGACCCAACCCCTCTGCAATCTGATTGGTCAGATCTCTCCAAACACAAAGTTTTTGCTCTGCCCTCAGAACATTTTTGCGTAAGTAAAACTCCCACAAGTATTAATCACTATTATTAGAACCTAGATTAACTAAGACAGTCATTTATGTAACAAAGCTATTTATCCAAAGCGGCTAACATTTAAAAACATTTGCGGCACTGGACACTTCACTGGAATGCCTACTAAAGGGTAGAAGAGCAGGGCACCTCCTGGGCCTGGAACCAGCAACCTTCAGATTGCATGTTCATGTCTTTAATATTAATTCAATATTTAACAAATCACCCCTTATTCAGAACACAGACAGTCACTGATACATAATTTTTACCTCATTCATTTTCTCTAAAGGGTTCGCTCTGATGAGTTGGGACACAGTACTTGGAACTGCTGATCTCCTCAGATCCAAGTTGTGCCGGTCATACTCCTCCACAGTGTGCATCAGGCCCTGGCCATGCGTGGCCTGGTCCTGGCCCTGGCCCTGGCCCAATCCACAAGCCCCCCGCACCTGGCCCCGCCCATGAGTGGAATGTGTCCGCCCCCAGCCCAGGTCACAAGTCCTCTGTACCTGGCCCCGCCCATGAGTGGAATGTGCCTGCCCCCAGCCCAGGTAACAAGCCCCCTGCCCCTGGCTCCGCCTTTGCTTCCAGTCCAGCAGCAAGCCGTAGAGCTCTTGGCGGAGCAACATGGAGCAAGTGTGACTGCTGGCCAGCTGGCAGTTCTCTACTTGCACGCTCAACAGTGCCCTCTGCAGGACCAGCACATCGATGACCAGTGGCATCAGCCTGGCCCCGAACAGCGCCTGCAAGACCCATGGGGGAAGTGAAGCGAGTGGATAGGGGAGGATGAACGTCGGAGAGCCGCCTGCAAAGAATGAGGCCACGTGACTCTCAGAGAGGCGGTATTCCTGCATCCCGGAGGACAGCCGTGCTCGGACGGCCTGTCTTTTCACACCTTCCACCTGCCCCTCGATCACAGCCAAGGCCTGCTCCGGCCCCTTGAACCTAGCCAACCAGCAGAGCAGGTTCTCGACCCGGCAGGAAGTCTTCCCTCCCTGAGAGAGTCGGAAGGCATTGAAAAGCCTCTCTAAATACGGCACACCCACATAGTCATTCCCGGCTAAGACGGCAAAGAGAGGCAGCAGTTCCTTGTTCATGCGGTTGAACTGTGCACAGAACTTGTCGACAGAGAAGAGGCTGGCGGGGATGTAGCTGTCAGACGTCCTCTCGCACACAACCATGTCGCTCCACTGGAAGTAGCTCATGGGCAGGTAGCCACCCTTCAGGTCAAAGATGTAGAAATCGCTGTCGTTGGACAGCACAGGGCAGCCCCACTGATTGGCCAGTGCGGCGATCTCCCAATCTGCCTCCGACACGCACTGGACGACAGGCACATGCAGGTTGACGAGCACCTGCAGGAAGACTTCCCGGGTGAGCAGCGGCAAGATGGACCCATTCTTATCCCGGGAGAGGGCGTTCGCCTCCCTGATCTTGTTTTGGAGTCGCTCTTTTATTGTTTGGAACTTCTTGTCGCTGGGGTCGATCCCACCGTCCAGGACTACAAATGGCTGTATGTGGCACATGAAGAGAGCCTGGAAGAACTGCAACACCACACTAGCAAAGGAGTCGTAGTCTCCGCCATGCTCCTGGTCCAAGCCTGAAGTGAAGTAAAGTCTGTAGTATAAACTGCAGCCATCCACCACCAGCCTGGTGTTCTTCACTCTCTGCCTGTGCTGGAAGTGTCCGTTTCTTTCCACAAAGCTCGTGAGCCCCTGCACACCCATGATGGTGCCGATAACCTGCAAATTTCCCCGTAGTGACGTTATTACAACACGGCATGTACTTTTGTCCCCGTCCCCGGGTCACAGAGACACTTCCCACATGTCCAGATACCCTTTAAATATTCCAGTGTTCGCTGTATTTGTTCTTAAAAAAGTATTTATTAACATGACATTTAACGCTAGCCACACCTGTCAAGTTAAACAGCGCCTGTCGATGTTATAATGGGGGTCTACCTTCATTCCGCTGAAATGTAAGTTTATGTTAACTTCAACGATCACGGTACAAAATCTAAATTCGCGTTCACCATTGGTAATCTACCTATCTACATCAAACTGAAAGTAACCTAAAAACTGAAATAAGGACTGATTAAAACGATGATAACCCACGTGCAGTTTTGCGCAACGGCAAAAAAGAGAATTTATAAGAGAACACGTGAGGTACGCAAATATCTATATATTTAATAAGAATTTCAAAAGCTTTTACACTTACGTACACAGACCCGTCTAAGGACCAATCCCCCTTCTTTCCTCTTCCTTAATTAACTACAGTTTCCACTGTAGATAAACTCATTTAAAAAAAAAAATAAAAAAAATTACCCTATTAATTTCCGGTTTTATCGGGAGCAAAGGATTCTGGTAAACTGAGTCCGGTAACACAAAAAAGAACTGCGGTGTGAATTAGGTTTTCGGTAAGGGAATACAAGAGCATTAAAAAGCTTTAAATGGTGGAAAACCTTCTTGCAGTGTCGGAGTCCGGAGCCGCTAGTTTAGGTCTTCACAGTCAGTCTTTATTGCAGCCACAAAGGTACAACAAAGTCGGGACACTCTACAAGAGTGTGTCTAATGTCGGCTTACTCTGATTGTTATATGCTTTTCCAGTATAATTTATGAGTTATTCCTCACAGGGAATGTTCTCAGCAACCCTTCAGCAGTCGCCAGCATTATTTTCTTCCTTGGCTTTAGGGTAGTCGATTGCAATAAACTGCTCCCTCACTGCCCACTTTTATGAGACTATAAACCTTGACAGGGAAGTAACATAACATCCACCACGATGTGTAAATTAGGGGGGAAATGCAGTAAAATCAAATGTGAAACTCAATTTGAACATTCTGGAAACAGTTCAGGTCTCCATTGCAGAACATATTTCTGTCTTCAGTTAAGAAACCCGTGTGTTCAGCTTTTTTGGTCAGCTCCATATGGAGGATCAAGGGCCAGTAGCCTTTGGTTCCTTTTAAAGTCCTGGTTCCGCTTTGAATGTCTGCCTTTTTTTCCTAAGCTAACATCTGCTATAAACGAACGCGCTGTCTGTGGTTTACGAGATTTTACATTCAAACGAATGACAAACCCTGCAGCGTGTATGCAGAGCGTTGGAGGTCAGACTACATTTCGTAAGAATCGCAAACCATCCCCAAAAACCAGGGGGTAGAGGGTGAAATGATGCAAGCTGAGTGGTTCATTATTTTTCAGTTAATAAGTTAACATTAGTTATCATTGAGTACTGTAGCCTGCAGATTGATTCTGTTTGCATTAAATTAATTATCTGGCTAATAAACTAACAGTAAAAAAGACCTATCTGAAGTTAAATGTATTTCCATTTGTGCTAGCTGCACATGAACTTATTCATTTCCACACTAATAATGTTTAAAAATATCATGTAATGATATTTTTCGTTTAATCAAAAACTAACGTAATGGTAACAATGATTTGGTTTCAGTGGTGGTACAGTCCTGCCAGAGTGGCTTAATTCAGGTCCAGAGAGTAAAAGTCCAGACCAAGACTTTGTTTCAACCAACCAGTTGAGCATAAAGAGTGACAGTCACAGAGTACTCAACTGGATGGTTGAAACAAAATCCCGGTCTGGACTTTTACTCTCTGGACCTGAATTACCCAACTCTGAGTCCTGCATAGATGCTAGGTAGTTTATCCACCTTACTTTTAATGGCACATATCGGAGTATCTATGGAATATTATACAGCATTGTATAACAGAGAGAATGTCATCATTAGGATGTTAAGCAGAAGTAACCAGAAGCTGATGTAAACCACACACAGTGTGACCTTGTAACCTTTAGAGAATGCAGGCCAATTACTGCTGCAAAATGTAACCGAAATACATGTTTCTGCACCTGATGATAATATTTTGTGCCTGTATGTTATTTAACCCTGGATGTATGACTATATGTCTTTGTTAGTGCTGAAGCTTATCGCTATGTGGTACACCAAATAATATAATTGCCAGTACATCTAAGCACTTTACGGCCAGCTGACAGTGCCAAGATTGACACTGGTCATTACAGAAGACACCTGGGTTCTCACGGTACTCCTTGGTGGTTCTTCTCAGCTCTGCCCTGCAATGTCCTTGGCCGGTTAAGGTAGGTAGGTAGGTAGGTAGGTAAACTTTTATTTATCCCTCGGGATGGTTCCTCCGGGAAATTCAGTTCCCAGTA
>JAODLD010000052.1:3355350-3372847 GCA_026781065.1 Mormyrops boulengeri | reverse complement strand
CAACGTGCTGGCGGACACTCCCTCGGGTTTGGTGCCCCTCCTCCATCGGCCATCTCAGGTACACACTGGACACGGAGGCACGCGGAGCAGTCGCTCACCGTCTGAGTTCCCACCCTGATGTGTGTGCCCTCCTGCCCTCCCCAGATCCCAGCCTCGCAGCAAATGCTCAGCTTCCCAGAGAAGACCAAGGAGAAGCCGACGGACCTACAGAACTTTGGACTGCGTACCGACATCTACGCCCGGAAAAACCCCAAGGTGCATTTCCCTCATCAGACAGCAGGGGGTGCATCATTAAAGTGTCATTTTGTTTGAATAGGGAAACCCAGGTTTTCTATAGTAAATAAACTTGATACCTGTCAGTCTGTTGTAAATAAACAAAGGGAGTCGTGATAGACTTGGGCTTAGCCAAACTCACTCTAAATGCAGAATAGATTCGACAGAGGGCCAAATGTTTCACAGCATAGTCCGGCTGAACTTCATCTCTCTCCCCCCTTGCAGAGCAAAGGTGCCAGTGCTGGGCGGGAGTGGACAGAGCAGGAGACCCTCCTGCTGCTGGAGGTGAGCAGCACAGTCGTGCAGCCATGCCTGATTGGGGAGTCATTTTCACGTCATTCATAGTTTACTCCAGGCTTAGCTTCCTGCCGTTTAGAGCAGTTCCTTGTTAGTAGCTGTGTTGATGGAACTCCATTTCCCATCATGCCACACTCTTTCACAGGCCCTGGAGATGTACAAGGATGACTGGAACAAGGTATCAGAGCACGTGGGCAGCCGCACGCAGGACGAGTGCATCCTGCATTTCCTGCGGCTGCCCATCGAGGACCCGTACCTGGAGAACTCGGACGCCTCACTGGGCCCATTGGCCTACCAGCCTGTGCCCTTCAGCCAATCGGGGAACCCCGTCATGAGCACCGTGGCCTTCCTGGCATCTGTGGTGGACCCCCGTGTGGCCGCGGCGGCGGCAAAGGCTGCCCTGGGTGGGTGTCGGTGTGTGTGTGGTGTCTGGCGCCACCTGTTGGTGAGCTCTGGTGTTACACGGCCCTTGTGGTCCTATGGCGGGTGTGCGGGTGCCCGCTGACCCAGTGCTTGTTCCCCTCGCAGAGGAGTTCTCGCGGGTCAGGGAGGAGGTTCCCTCCGAACTGGTGGAGGCCCATGTGAAGAAAGTGCAGGAGTCGGTGCGGAGCACGGGCAAGCTGGAGCCTGCCTTTGGGCTGGAGAGCAGCGGCATCGCTGGCACGGCCCCCGACGAGCCTGAAAAGCCGGGTACGCTCACCGCGCAGCATCCGCGGGGTGTGTCCCAAGCCCATCTCCATGCTGGAGCTAAGATGTTTACAACTCGCAAATGACCCATGTGTTTACACCATACCTGTGCGTGGGGGCTGGCTGTTCCTTCAGAGAGCTTCAGATGGAAGCTACACTTTTGGGGGATGTGAGTGTGCTGTGCTGTTCTGTGCACATCCAGCAGGGGGCAGGAGCAGCCCAGCCACAGAGAACATAATGCCCTCTCTATCTTTTTCTCCATGGTAACACACCAGAGGCTGCTGTGTGTGTGTGTGGGGGGGGGGGTCTGGCTGCCTTATCAAGGTTGGATTAGAACACCTGTGGCAGACAGAGCAGCGATGGGGGAAGACGTGCAGAACCTCAGCCTCTGTAAGCCCTTGCTGCTGTAGTACCATGCTGGCAGCTATAGAACCACAAAGCCTGCAAAGAGCCGCAGAACCGCACCTAAACTTATGCATTTACTGCGACCCCCCCCACCACAGCCTTGGGGCTCAGGCACTGTGGTAACCTCTTTGATGGTGCCTCATCCTTAATGCAACATCCCATCAGCAGTTTGTGCAGTCGAGATATGGGGCATGGAGCATACTTCTTTAATTTACTTCTGATAACTTTTCGAATGCATGAGCCAAGTTTGTCATCGGAAAGTGCAATGTTCTGCCCTTGGTGAGGTTGGCGCCCTGAAGGAGGTCTCCGAAGGTACAGCTATACTGTAAAACTCTACGGCGGTGTGGTTTTCCGTTAGCAGCTACCCTCCCCCCCCCTGCTGTAGGTGGGGGGCAGGTGAGCTATGTGAGAGGGGTGATTCTCAGGGCACTGGGTCCAGGGTGTGCATCTTCACTCTGGTCTTCCACCTGTCACTATGGCCATTAATCTTTCATCCAGCCTGTTGCACCTCCAGCCAGCCTCTTGTATAATGGATGTGTGTAATTCCTGTAGGTCTGTCTGATGTGACCTGTAGGTGTCCAGTAGGAGTCGGTTTGGTTGTGTTCCTTCCTGTGTAGATTATTTGTGACCGGGCTTGATCATTTTTGTGGATTTTGTCATAATTTAATTAACAAAGAGAATCCTATTCATTAAACTTGTGAACTATATTAGTTTATGTCCTAGGATGTTAACCAGCTAACCAGGTATTTTCTTGCTTGCTCTCCCTGGTTACTAGGATGACGCTGGTGGATTAATGATTTAAGGTCTAGCACACACTTTAACGTCAAGGTGTTGACAGCCTTTACATGATTTGTCCCCCCCCGGCCTTTTCAGAAGGAGCAGATGCTGAGAAGATGGAGACTGATGCTGAAGCCCAGCAGACTGAAAAGGTAACACAAGTCAGAGGTCAGGGGTCAAGGACAGCCCACTGCCATCTCTCTTACTACCTAGTTTGCTGGACTGTTTTGTCAGTAACTTCTTAATTAAGGTGGCCTATTTTGAGTTGCGATTTTGACTTAGAGCTGACTCGCATGTTGTATTGACCCATTACCCCGTAGCCAGGGCTGTCCCATATCTCCGTGTCCACGAGCCCCTCCTCACTAGGGCTGTCCTGTATCTCTGTGTCTGTGTGCCCCTCTTCACTTGTGTAACTTCCTTCAGGTCGAGGACAAGGACAAAGAGGAGACTGACAAGCCAGGAGAATCTGCAGAGCGCCCCCCAGAGGGCGAGAAGATGAAGAGCGAGGGGGCTGAGGCGGCAGACAGACAACAGGAGGATGGCGAGGGGACGGAGGAAAGCAAGATGGGTTTGTATAGTGCACAGTATACCCGTGTCTGGTTTTACATCTGATTGGACAGATTTTCTAAATGTGTGTGGCTTATTTAGATACTTCATGGCTGGGATTCTTGTAGCAGCTGTAAAGGTTCTGTGGGCCCTGACGTGGCCTTGCGGCTGTTTCCAGACAAGGATAAGGAGGAGAGTATGGAGGTGGGAGATGGTTCCAAGGAGCCAGAGGGTGAGGATGGTGTGAGGAAGGCGGACCCCGAGGTGAGCGAGAGGAACATCGCCACCGCAGCCGCCGCCGCCCTGGCCTCTGCGGCCACCAAGGCCAAGGTGAGACCTCCGGCTGGGCCGGGCCAGCACCAGCAAAGTGCTGTTTTTCGTGGTATACTAAGTTACTTATATGTTGTGCTTTTATTACTGGTTCTGTTGTGCTGTGGTTGATCTGGGTGGTGTATGGCTTCTGTGAGCTGCCCAGTAGGCAGGCCGCTGCTCTCGTCTGATCTGCCCCCCCCCCCCATCCCTCCCTTCCCCAGCACCTGGCTGCCGTGGAGGAGCGGAAGATCAAATCTCTGGTGGCCCTGCTGGTGGAAACTCAGATGAAGAAGCTGGAGATCAAGCTGAGGCACTTTGAGGAGCTAGAGACCATCATGGACCGCGAGAAGGAAGCGGTGGGTGTCGGGGGCAGTCTGCGGGGGCGGGGCAGCCTGCGGGGGCGGGGCAAGCGTCCTGGATCCTGAGCCGAATCAAACCACTACACAGAATAAGCAGTGCTTCAGAGGCTCAGCACACTGTGCAGTCAGGGGCCGCTCTGCAGGCTTGCTAGATCCTGGTATCTCCTGTTCAACAGACAGCTTGCTATGGTCCTTGTGAGTTTCCATCAGTAATTTACCTGTAAACCAGTGGTCATTTACTACCTCAGTGTAGCTTCACATCCTTGTACTTGCTTTCCCACCACGAGCTTTAAGAACCCAGGTTTCTCAGCAGCAGCATCTCTGCTGATCACCTGGAGCACACAGGCGCTCATGCGGATCATCCTCTGACGGGCGGATTATTAATCACTGACCCAATCCATAGAGCTCAGTGCCTAGTTGTCCCTGACCCCTCCTCTTCCATAACCACGCCTCTTTCTTCATAACCCCACCCCCTTCATGCTCTTGACTCCACCCCCCTGAACACAGCTGGAACAGCAGAGGCAGCAGCTGCTGTCAGAGCGACAGGCCTTCCACATGGAGCAGCTGAAGTATGCGGAGATGAAGGCACGTCAGCAGATTGACCAGCAGAAGGCTGCGGGCCACCACGGCCCCCCTGCTGGTATGCATGGGGCCCCACCCCAGGGCTACAACCCCATGCATCACCCCATGGGGTCCCACCACCCTCCACAGACAGGTGAGGGTCGGGCCGACGTAGGACGGCTACGTTTAGCGATGCGGATCATCTCACCTCTCTTCCGAATGACTTCCCCCACTCTCTCGTAGGTGCCATGGGGGGGCCCGGTCAGCCTATGCCAGGCCGCATGATTCCTGGAGCCCCTCCGCCATCCAACATGCCCCCCATGATGGGTGCCATGCATCCAGGAGCCCCCAATGGCATGTGTGAGTAGCCCACCTTCTCCATGTGAGAGGTGCAGTGGTGGGCAAAATAAGACACTGACCTTTGACCTGCTCACTTGCCCCCACCACAGACCCAGCTCCTCCCCCTGCACAGCCTGATGGGATGTCCTCTGGCCCCGTGGGACCACCAGTAACTGGGGCAGCTCGTGTGCAAGCAGAAAATTGAACCTTGGACTTCATAAAAAGAATAATAATAATAAAACACAGAACCCCGCTTCCCCTAAACACACACTCTCTCTCTCACACACACACACACACACACACACACACACACACACACACACACACATACACATATGCTAAAGGACATCAATTGGCGCATTCCCACCACCGGGGGGCAGCCACGAGGCCACATGGCAGGTCCCCTGTCCTGTCCTCACCAGACACTTGTGCTTTACTCAGTACACCTGCATTTTGGGTACCTGGGAAACAGGCATGGACTCTCTCTCCCCTTGCTAGCCAGCCTTCGTGGCTGTGGCCTCTCGCTTATTTTCTGTATTCTTTTCTCGCCACATTTTTCTGAGTTTTTCCATGTGTGTGCTTGCACGTTGTCCTCTCCCCAGTCCTCGTGGCCTTCCTCACTGAGCATCTACCTCTGAATCCCACCATTGGCTACTTGAGGGCGCCTTCTGCTGGTGAGGGCCTGTTGGTGCCTTCGGGTGGCGAGGTCACTCTGCTGTCCCTGCAGCTATTAGTGTCTGAGGGGTCCCCACTCCTGCTGTTGGACCACAAACCCGTTCTGCCCCCTGCAGGATGCAGTATCACTGAAGCATTTGGACCAAACATCTGTCTTCAGGGCCGTGGGCCACTTAGCTTCTGAATCCCAAATTGATTTATTTGTTCTGTTGGATCGTCTCTTAGCCTACCTCTAAACTAGAGTAGCTGCCATTTCCCTTAAAGCTCAGGCAACAGTAAGAACTTGTCCTCTGTAATCCCACCATTAATCCCACAATTCCCTTGGATTGCAGTGTGTTTCCTACGTGAAATTGTAGTGGGTGGCACTGTGCTCTGTCCCACCATCGTGATTTTCTCACTGCCATGTGAGCTGATTATCCCCCCCCCCCCGCCAACAAAGAGCTACCAATGTCCTGCCCTTTAGAGGGTGCTATCATGGGAACCTGACCTGCTTAGGCCAAGTGCTTTTTATTTCCATGTGCTGTATTTTATTATTATGGTTGTTGTATTTTTTTAAGCAATGTCTCTTTTGTTGGTTCGTTCAGTGTTTGTAGTTCGATGTTAAATTGGTACCGAGACTGGCACTGTTGAATAAACGTTTTATATTGACCTATACTGACCTACGTGCATGTCTTTGTAGTTGAACTGATATTGAGACTAGAAGTGTACGATATATCGTTAATGTATCGGTATTGGACGATGTTCGTTAAAAATCACGATATCTGCATTGGTCTTATGTGTTAATCTTGGTCAAAATTGCTGGCCTATATTTTGATTTCAGTCAGTATTTAAAGTTGGCAGCATCAGAACTAAAGACGTAACTGTTAGCAGACCCCTCTGCCTGATCCCCTCACAGCTGGCTGGAATCCGCTTGCTGCCAGGGCTCACGTGCCAGCGCCATCCTGCTCTTTTCCCTGATAAAAAACAAGCTGACTTTTTAACTCGGGGGGTTTAGTCCCCAGTTTGAGGTGAAACTTTCCTATAAGCTTTGCCCCTAGGGGCTCTCAAGTCCCAGGTTATTGGACATGGATGACTTTCATCTCCTCAGCATGAGAACCTGTGAACTTGGACGTTGTGTTTGCAACTCAGACAGCTCAGATCCTGGACGTGAAAGTGATTGTCATTGTTGACACACCATAGCAAAATGTATCCTTTGCAGTTAACCCATATACCACATAACTGTGGGAAGCTATTATTTAGTGCCCAGGGAGCAGTATCTTTCTCAGGGAATCTCCATGGGGCCTTGCTGGTTAGGGATTTGAACTAGCAACTTTTTCATTACAACTATGCGTCCCTAACTATTAGGCCACCACTGCCTCAATTAGGGATTATAAAGAGTCCCAAATAGATATCAATTTATTTGACCAGAATACAAAAAAATAATTTTACTACAGTCAAGTGGGAAAAATTTAAAAAATGGAGTCTCACTGTCTAATAGTGTATTAAAAACACACACACATTCAGAAAGTGTCAGGTTAAAATAGTGTATATATGCACATTACGACCACCCCATGTGAAGTAAGTAATTGTAAAATCGGTGCGTGTTAAGGTCTGGGATATATCAGATGGTAAGGTAACATTCAGTACTCTCACAATGCTCGACATTTAACATGTTTACCAGAGGCTTTTGTTTAAACTGACATATAAGCGAGGCAAACAGCACATGGCAAACATTCACGCTGTCACAGATCAAGACCAGAATGACCGACAAGGGCCAAATCATTATGGCCAGACGACTGGGTCAGAGCATCTCCAAAAGGGCAAGGCTTGTGGAATGCTCACAGTCAGCCAAGTTGAGTACCTACTGAGAATGGCAGGAAAAACCATGAACTGCCAACAGCGTGGGTGGCCAGGACTCATCGATGCAGGACGTGAACGAAAGCTGTCCCATGTGGTACGAACCTACAGATGGGCTATTGCCACTCAAGTCTGTATCCCTGCCCATTTAATCTGCATTCAACATGTCGACTGCGAGACCTGAATGTTAGCTTACCATCCCAGACTTTAACACACACCATTTATACGTCAACATTTTTCGCTTCTTGCATTATTTTCTTCTTTAACTTTATCCAAGCATTTTCTGTCAGACTTCATGTTTAAATGACATTGTCAATTGTATTTTGCAAATAAGGCTGTGCCAATGCACTCAGGCCCACCCAGTGCTCAAACTGGTTCTCCTTCAGTACAGCTTACATCCAAACTGCTGACAGACAAGATTACAGTCAGCAGCCAATCACCAACTGACCCACTTTCCTGTCATTGCTCTCGTTTCAATTGCCCTAAAGAATGACACAGAACACACCATAATAGAACCCATTTTAAGTATCTAAGCCTCATTTGTTCCAACTTTTGGTTTATCTGTTCAGCACAATGCAATCTGTTTGCTTTTGACAATATATCTACATTAGCTCACACAGCAAACATGCATATATGCGTCCGTGACATAGTTCACGCAAATTTTAGTCTGTGCAATTGATGCAAATGATGTGCAATTGCAGATTCCTAGCCTACAGAAAAGTTACTATATTAACATATTGTGACGCCATCATTTAAACCCTGATGTACAATAACTCTAATGATGACTGTGTCAGATGTGTGAGCACGGCGTACCATCATAGACCCTGTACCATCATAGAGTTACACCCCTAATACAGAGTCTGTTTTATGGATATTTGGAATTGACATCAAACACCTCTTCCTCCAATTATTCATTTAAATGCAGGATTTAATGCATGTAATGAATTCACAAATTAATAATCCAGCTAAGACGTCCATGTATGATCACACGAAGCAGCCATTTAACTGCGTGTACTTGCCATGTTATAAATCAGTGGTTCTCAGTTGGTTTAGCCTCAACAGATAGATAGACAGACAAACAGACAGATAGACAGCTAGATAGATAGATAGATAGATAGATAGATAGATAGATATTTCTGGCTTTGATAAGCATGCTGGTTGCTATCAAATAAAGAAAAGATTCCATTTTTAAAATATATGCATTGCTATGGCTCAGTAGAGACTGCTACACTCTTCTCACCGAAGTGAAAGTCTAAAAGTATATCTCCTAGCTGAGCCTGAGACATCACATTTATTGGTGTTGCAATCATTATAATATTAAAGCCATTTCCTAATCATCAATGTCTCATCAACTCATCAACTTTTGTGTCATATTTTCATATCTTCATTGCTAACTGACTTGAGATCAACTCATTATAGAAAAATCTCTCTCTTTTTTTCATCTGTTGATATTTTTGGGTCCTCTGCCAGATCAGTGCTTATTTCCAAGCACCACAATCAGGTGCACAATAAAGGGGGGAAAATTAGGACAGGTCCCTAAAAATTTTGGAACTTAATTGGGTTTCACTGGGGGCAGGGCCAAGGCCAGCACTGTGGCGCAGTGGTTAGCACTGTCACCTCATACCTCTGGGACCTGCAT
The DNA here is from genome assembly GCA_026781065.1 of Mormyrops boulengeri. Lineage (NCBI taxonomy): Eukaryota > Metazoa > Chordata > Actinopteri > Osteoglossiformes > Mormyridae > Mormyrops > Mormyrops boulengeri. Next base: position 3,364,141 of record JAODLD010000052.1, on the reverse strand, counting down.
TCAAGTCTCTGCCGTGACTCCATGTGTGTGGAATTTGCATGTTCTCCTCGTGTCGTTGTGGGGGCTTCCTCCAGGTACTCTGGTTTCCCACCACAGTCCGAAAACACAATGAGGCCAACCGAAGTTATTAAATTGCCCATAACTGTGAATAGGTGTGTGAGTGTGCCCTGCAATGGGTTGGTGCCCCATCCTGGGTTGTTCCCTGCTTTTGCACCCGTAGCCTCCAGGATAGGCACTGGATCCCCTCCATCCCTAAATAAGACAAGCAGTTTCAGAAAATGAGTTAGGGGCCCAATATGATATGCTTTCATGGGGTTTAATCTCTCCAGCAGTACCCCTGACTACAATGAAAGTCAGGTAAGAAAACAGAGGAACACATATCATACATTCATTTCTATTCTGATTTCAAGGAAAGTAGCAAAGGCTTATTTCCCGCTTTGATAAGCGTTAAAGTGTTATCAAACACTGAAAACCAAAATCAAATATTAAAAATATAAATATTACCTTTAACCCTAGATAAGGACTATTACCATTTTGTCCTATGCACATGAATTGCTGACTGTTTCTTTACTCATGTGTACAATTTTGGATCTGTGGAACTCCAGAACTAACCAGTCTCTACATATGGTCAGTGTGAGAAAGGTGTTAAGAAAATTATGGGAATACAACAGAATGTTAGAATTATCTAACTCCCAGAATCCCCTAGGCCAAAAATACTGAGATTGATGTTACCTTGCACTGGCATTAGGAACAGGACGTAGCCCCCTGACTGGTCTCAACTGAAAACGAGATAAATAAAAAATCAACAAATGCGAGATCATTTTGACACAGTGAAATGTAAACTAAAGAGGTAAGATTATGGCCCGGGGGCGTCATAATGTAACTGATTAGCCCAGGAATATAAGAGAACTGCCACGGATCCTCCAGTCAGTCCACAGTAAACTGACATTGCATATAAGCCTGACCTTTTTAAAGCTTTTATTAAATTTAAAAAGAAGAATTCCATTATCTTTACAGGTCGTTCTGCACGCCGGCAGAGACTCACAATGACACGACAGCCGCTGGTTTCTTTGGGAATTATATTTTGTCTGACTTTCGTGTTCACAGGTAAGAAGTCATTTCTGTCACACTGAGACCTACCAAGGTGTGAGGGCTCCACAGACTTTTTGTTTGCTGCTCAAACATATGCGTGTGTATCTGTGCTTGAATGATAGATATATCCTTATGGAAACATGAGGACTGAGGTAAGGAGGTGAGGTAAACCGATGATGGCTGCAGATATACAGTAAAACGCAGGTAGTTACTCCTCAGAAGGACATCAGGTGCTTCTTTGCATCCATCCGTTATTTCTGTCCCACCCATATACCTTCTAAGCACTTACCCTAGTCAGAGTCTCCTGAAGCCTGTGTCCGGCAGCCGGTGCCAGTTAAACAAAATGCATTTCTGTGGACTGTGAGGATCCCCAGGCAACACAGGGAAAGAATGCAAGAGCCACAAAGAAAGCAGCAGTCAAACCCATGACCCTACATTACACTTGGGTAGAAGGTAATCGGCATAGGTTTATGTTACTGTATTTGCTTTTCATTAAACAAAAATCTACCTTCTGTCAGCAGAGGGCCTCCCAGGACGTCGTCTTCAGTCATCAAGCTCCAAAATTCCCATCCAGACTCAAGAAAATGGAGAATCTACAGCTTTTGTGCTCTCTATGAAGATCATCAATCGCATCTACAACCAATCACTTGAAGACCACAACTCAGATGATTACGTGAAGCTCTCAGATAATGTTATGAACTTGGTAAGAATGTAATTCAGTCCTTGAGATCAGTTGCAGACATAGAGAAATTATAAAATAACACATTCAATCAAATTGTTTTGTGAATAAATATAGCTAGTCTTCTTCGATAGCTTAGAAATAAGCACAATTTTGTATTGAAAATGGTAGTGGTTTGATCCAAACCAGTAACTGAACACTGGTCTCTTTATTATGTTTCAGTTCCAACAGATCTTTGGCTGTTTGAAATGCGCCACCTTTAATACTTATGAAGGTGTTGCAGACATAGCCTTCAGGTATCTCTCTCTTAATTATGTCATTATGTCTATTCCACATTGCGGGATGAAGGATGTGGAAGCAGGAGTCAGAGCAAACAAAACAGGATTTATTAAGAATAAAAAGGGAACAGGCATGAACACAACTGGATTGCAGGGGATCACAAACCAGGAAGAACACACAGGGTTCACAGGCAAACAGGAGAGGCAATATTAGGATACAATTTCAAAGAGAAGACTAGGAAATACAGCACTGGGAAGACCTTTTATACCAAGACTAACGAGGGTGCAAACGAGAGGCAGCTGGAGTGGGTAACACAAGGGTAGGAATGAGAGGGCGCTGAACAGGCGCGGCTCGTTAGGGCCACACTAGGGAAAAACAGGAGAGGCAGGTAGGCGTGGCGTGACGTGACGATGTAACGTCATAGCAGATACATTTTATTCACTATAGCCTACACAAAAATTTTCCTAACCCCCTGCTATTTCTATATGCATAAATTTTATATCTGCTTACCCTGATCATCATCTCTAATTATTAATCATTACTATAAATTGAAGAAAGGCCAGTATAGCATTAGAGACAAGAACATCCACACTCGCCCCATTGTCCTGCTATATGGACTGATCTGCTGGGTTGGAAATGTATACTGTACTTTTTTACTAGTAGAAAGTGGGCACCAGCCTGAGTGATTGGAACTGGATAAGGACAAGAACAAAAAATGTGACAAAGTGTAAATATCCAACAAAATTTTATTTCTTCTCTTTGTTCTATTTCCAGCAATGGATCAGTGATCGCAGATTCCACGCTGGTGTTCAACACCACAATGATCAATGGTGACATTGTCAAGTATACGTTTTGTAACGCATTCATCTCTGGTCCTGAACTTCATACCAGTCTCATCGTGGACCCTATGTATACATCGGGTAAGACTTCATTTTTATTCTGCCCATTTAATATGAATTTATATCTCTCATACTGAAATTGCTGGATTAATAGCAGTGAATGACTGAGATGCTATTTGTCTGCATTGTTGTTTCTAACCATGAACTGTGTTTCCTCTGCACAGACCTGCCAGCTCCAGTCCCAGTTCCTGTACCAGTGACGACAACTACTCCACCACCCACTACTACTACTGCTATTGCTACTACTACACAGCCCACTACCACCTTTCCTTACACCTGGTTTGTAATTGGATAACTAGAATATTTTCACCAGTACAAGTATCGTAGCTAGCTCATCAGACAGTATAACTACTATTACAGACACAAGCACCAGTGCAAATAACACAATGCCGTCAAGACTTGTAAACTGGTGGAATACGTTCATCCGCCACTTCACCAAAAAATTATAGCGATTCTATCAACAATGCCACCTCATCCAGTCATGTTACCAATGGACTGGTATGACTAGTACTTACTACTTACAAAAAATACTACTAATTCTAGGGAGGGGGAACATTATTCCAAATCTCATAGCAAATTTACTGACATAACCCAAATCAAATAAGTTCATTAGAAATGTAAAATTAGGGCTGATAATTTCATAGTAACTGTTTAATGCATGATACGAAATGGGAAGTTTGTCAAATTTCACCTAAATATTGGCAGATTTGTACTTAAAATACGTAATTGTTTAACTGAAGTACTTTGTTGGTCACATGCATGCTTATGTGGAGAAGTGACCAAATGAGTATGAATTTATTGATTTAAAGATGCAGCAGATGTAACACCTTTCAGAAACCTGTTGTATGTTAATCCAAGATACAAGTTTGTTTAAGTATAGTGCAGCAGGAAGTGTGACTATAATGAGTATTCTTGCATTAAACTGTGATTGAGAGGAAACTGTCTGATTGTAATTTCTGGACAAGCCGCAATTGTCTACATGAAACGTTGTATTAAGTAAATGTTGTGTTCTTGATAAATAATCTTTTTTTATTTTGTAAAAATTTGGAAGGAAAACAGAGTAAAAACACTTTGTATCAGAATTTTGTAGTTACAACACACTTTTATGTTGTAAAATTTAACACAGTGCCTGAATTGCATTAATGCACTGATTTTAGTAAAACTGACACAAGGAGTCTTGTCCTTAACGGAAAATGTAGATGTGTTAAAAACAATACAGTTTGTGTTACTTTGAACAAATCTCTTTTTATAGTGTTGCACTGCAGCGAATTTTATTTCAAACATTTGGGTGAGTCACCATCCAGCATAAGCTTCAGTTTTTATTCACCAGGGTTCACAATAATCTTTACGATAATGATGATCTTATGTTCTACCACTATTGTTTCAGTAATACGTATTGCATTTTATGTGTAAAAATCAGAATAAAACATTTAATGTTAAAATGAGGGAGAAGGAGGTGAGTGAGACCTAAAGACCTAATGACAGTGTTGTGCAAGTTCACACTTAACAAGATCTAGCTCAAAGTTCAGTTCACACAGATTAAAATGAACCAGTTCACATTCGCTTCCTCTTATGGTTTTATGTGCTCAGTGCCGCCCCTAGCCAAATTGGGGCCCTAAGCAGAATTTTATTTTGAGCCCCCCATTACAAAAAAACGAGTAAAAGAAAATCCACTAACAATCTTTTCCTTTTCCTGTGCACTCTCAACTTTTATACAACGTTCTTAGCGGTGAATTGATCTTGACAGCTGTTGTTTTTTTACGTCTAGCTTATAAACTGAAGAACAGTCATAGACTACTAGGCACTTCTTGTAAGTCTCACAAAATGCGACTTAGGTTTACAACCTTGCGGTGTCAGATTACTCGTTTCTTTTTTTTCTCTCCTGCCTTGGGCTGACTTGGTGCTCTACGCGCGCCTCATCCTTTTGCGCATTTGCAGAGAATGGGTCCGCTTGCGGAAAATGGGGCCCCCCATGAATCGCGGGGCCCTACGCACGGCGCGTGTTCTGCGTGTTGGGAGGGGCGGCACGGTATGTGCTGCTCTGAATGCAAAGAGAAATTTTTGATCAGCTATTAAAATATCACCAGCGTCACCTACCATTACAAAGCTATTGGAGCCCTGCTTTATTGATATAGAAACAAATCATTAGTGTCACAACCACTGCATCGATACTGGAACCCAAGAGAAAATCAACATAATCACATAATAATTTTCCAAGGCGCGATTCTGAGACATAATACGTCGCATTTCATATCACAACATTAAACTTGTTTTTTTTCGCGTTTCATTGCTACTTTTTGCTTGTAAGCTTTGTTCACCCTGGCTATCCATCTTGGGTGCAAATAACATCTGCCTTAATAAATGGCAAACATATTTCATATACAATTAATAGTAAAAAGACAAGTTTGCCAAAGAGTGAACTGCCATTTATAGGGTTTCTAGGGGAAAACGGAATGTTAAGCATCTTATTTAGTTATCCAAAATACTAATTATTCAAAATATTATTTTATATAACTGCTTATAAATTAAATGTCAAAAACGTTTCTTTTGAACACTTGTCTGTTTTCCGCCAGTAGCCATTATGAAGTTAGGTGGGACTTAGCTAGCTGCTACAACATGTCCTTATGTAGTGCGATTGGCAGTTTCCACGGATTCAACTGGGTTGCACAACGAGTCCCGAAACGCAGCACTATCCAAAGGCAATGCGCTGGATGACATTTATTTGAATGATTTACAAATCATTACTTTAGCTAAATAATATTGAAACACAATACGGAAAATACCAGTATTTGACATTTGTTTTTATATTTCAGTTAGTTTCAGAAGAAAGTTTAGTTTTCATTTAGTAGTTTTTAGTTTTCCGTATTTTTTGTTTCTCAGGCTGGCATAAGTGTTAAAACTTATAGTTTTACTTCTAGTTTTCGTTAACCACAATAACCCGGGTTTGACAGCAAACACCATTCATGCATATCGAAGCAAGAAATTAACCCTAACAAGTGTCCTTGAAATGTTCTTAGGCAGGCATTAGCATATCCCGGCATGCTTGCGGGCAAATGTAAACAGCCCATTGTTGTTGCGAATAATCGTATTTCCCGATTGTGGCTTGTATGTTTGCCCGTGTTTTATGTGAACCCTCTCCGATCCTCGCGTGTCCTTAGCCTTGTATAAATCTGTGTGTACCTTACAATCCGGCGACTGACCTCCTTGTTTTTCTGCTGTTCTATTTGGATCCGGTTGTCGGTTGGATGCCTGTGTCAGTGTTTTTCCAGAACTTAAAGGGCGCTGTTCTCCTTCAATTAGAGGCTCTTCCTCATTCGCTGTTGCCGCGATGCCTTGGTCTGCCAGATATAACTGTTCGATCACACAGTATACGCTTTTCTAACTGGTTATGTTTCGCACAACCTCCCTGCTTTTTTGTTTTAATTCTGAATGCATACCATATATAACTAGGTTTCCAACTACCATTCGCTATTTCCCCCCTGTAGTTAAATATGTAATGAGGATATTGTTAGACTTGAAATCAACCCGTTATAAAAAAAATGTGGAGGTCAATTCTCTGTTCTGTCCTTTTGACCTCTCTTGATGCTTTGGGTCCTACATCAAAAGAGTTGGCAGCAGGATATTTAAGTCCCCCATTTCACAGTAAATTCAATACTAATGCATATTCACTTTATCTTAAGGGAAACAAGTGAGGTCAAAGTAAGTGGGCGCGATTGACCTGATAAATAGGCATTACCCTTCAGATATAAGCTTAGGTAGACTGTTTAGTATCACTGTTTCCAGATAGGTTTTAGTGTTTGTTATTTCCAACCTCTACACTGGAAATCAGCTAAGGTGCAGAGAGAAACACATTATGCTTTAAATTCCTGTCTATTCTGATTTCAAGAATGCTAGCACAGGAATGTTTCCCGCTTTGATAAGCATAAAAGGTACTTTCCAGATAGCACACATATGTTGAAATGACATTGATTCCATATCAGACAAAAAGGTTGGAACAATGTTGACCGTCAATGTTTCACTTTATATCAACATTGAATCAAGGTTTTGCCACCATCAATTTTTCAATATTGAAAATCTGACCAAAGATCCCCATGTTACTTGTTTCTAGTTGTGTCTAATTAGTCTTGTGTATTTAAGCCCATGTTAAAGTATGTTTCCCCAGTCCTGCCATTGACGTTGCTGTGTCTATATCCCGCGTTTCTCTATTAAATCCCTCGTTCACCCGATTTCCCAGGCTCCTGTGCTGCTTCCCCGCTCTGTGCCCTGCTCGTCTGCTAAGTACGACAATTTGCAGTGTTGCCCTTCTTTTTCAAGACTTCTGCAATTCGCCCAGGCATGCTGTCAATCAACTTCTGGCCCAAACCCTGACTCACAGCAGCGCATTCTTGCATAATCAATGTTTGGAGTTTGTCAGAATTTGTGGGGTTTTGTTTGTCCACCTGCCTCATAAGGATTAAGCACAAGTTCTCCATGGGATTAAGGTCTGGGGAGTTTCCTGAATATAAACTCAAAATGTCGATGCATTGTTCCCCGAGCCACTTAGTTATCATTTTTGCCTTATGGCACGGTGCTCCATCATGCTGGAGACCGCATTGTTCATCACCAAACTGTTCTTGGATGGTTGGGAGAAGTTGCTCTCGGAGAATGTTTTGGTACCATTCTTTATCCATGGCTGTGGCAAAATTGTGAGTGAGCCCACTCCCTTGGCTGAGAAGCAATCCCACACATGAAAGGTCTCAGGATGCTTTACTGATGGCATGACACAGGACTGATGGTAGCGCTCACCTTTTCTTCTCCTGACAATCTTTTTTCCTGATGCCCCAAACAATCAGAAAGGGGATTCATCAGAGAAAATGACTTTACCCCAGTCCTCAGCAGTCCAATCCCTGTACCTTTTGCAGAATATCAGTCTGTCCCTGATGTTTTTTTGGAGAGAAGTGGCTTCTTTGCTGCCCTTCTTGACACCAGGCCATCCTCCAACAGTCTTTGCCCCAAAGTGCCTGCAGATGCACTCACACCTGCCTGCTGCCATTAATGAGCAAGCTCTGCACTGGTGGTGCCCCGATCTCACAGCTGAATCAACTTTAGGAGACCATCCTGGTGCTTGAACTTTCTTTTCACTCTCACATGTGTTAATGAGAGAATTACTGAAATGATGTCAGCAGGTCCTCTTGTGGCAGGGCTGAAATGCAGTGAAAACAGGTTTTGCGGGAAGTTCATTTTCATGGCAAAGAGGGACTTTGCACTTAATTGCAATTCATCTGATCACTCTTCATATCATTCTAGTATTAGCATCTGGAGTGTATGCAAAAACTTTTCGAAACTTTTGCCCACGACTGTAGGCTGTTTAAATGTGCTTTATAAATAAAGTTTGACTTGACTTTGACTTGTGCTTCTTGTAACTATCCTCTCTACAAGTACATCCGGTCAATGTGGGAAAGGTGTTGCGAAAATGTTAGGAATGGAACAGGATGTTAAATTGATCTTATAGCTCCCAGAATCCCCTAGGCCAAAAATACTGGGATTGACACTACCTTATGCGCTGGAACAGGAAGTAGCCACATGAGCAGTTACAATCGAAAATCAGATAAATTAAAAAATCAACAAATGCCTAGATAATTTTTACACAGTCATAATGTAAACTAAAGGGGTAAGATTATGGCCCGGGGGCGTCATAATGTATCTGATTAGCCCAGGAATATAAGAGATCACCACGGGTCCTCCAGTCAGTCCACAGTAAACTGACATTGCATATAAACCTGACCTTTTACATAAGAACATAAGAAATTTACAAACGAGAGGAGGCCATTCGGCCCATCAAGCTCGTTTGGGGAGAACCTAA
>JAODLD010000052.1:3338244-3350168 GCA_026781065.1 Mormyrops boulengeri | reverse complement strand
GTTGAACCTTTGGCATAGCCCAGTACTTGTCTTCCTTAGATTTATATATAAATATTAATCCTGGTTTAATCATGGTTCTACTGGCAGAAGGCTACACTGAGCAGCAGGTTCCTTCCAGGGATCAAACTTTCTATGACAGCAATACACAAGAACAAGTTCAGAAGACACTGGGAACGTCCAAAACCAGTCAGGTAGGGGGTGAAAGTGACTTTCTAATGGCAGAGATGACTGTCAGCGTATTCGACAGTTTCTCATGCATTGATGAATAACATTAAGTGACCTTTAAAGAGAATGGGAAACATTAAGTGACCTTTAAAGGGAATGGGAAACATTAAGTACAGGCGTGAAGCAGGCCTGAAGTAAATAAAGCAAGGATGAAACCTTTCATTAACGAGAAACAGGTTAAAACCAGTCTGAAACTAGTGGTTTCAATCAATTAAAAAAATTTATCCAGTTAATCACAATAATAGGCTGTGATTAATCACATATTTTAAATGGTAGAATTTGCTTGTATTGTTTGGAAGATGAAACAAATATATATGTGGTCTTATAAGAAAGAAATGCACGACAAACTGGTAAGAGGAATCGCTGTTTTTTTTTTGGTTTTGATAGTTTTGAGAAACATAATAAGTTAAATAAAACGATTGCTTTGTAGTCTTATATTTGCAAAACAGTCCATGAAGGTAGTGAAAAAATGCTAAAAGAACAATCTAGTTACCAACATTTTAGTATATATATTTTTTCATTTTAGTTAGAGAAGTTTTTACCGTAGCGATCAAAATCAGAAAACAAGAAACATTTTGTAACTTATAAAGTTACTGCTTATCCGAATTCGCAGTCGTCCCTGAATTGAAGAGATGTATTTTTATCGTATTTCCTCAGTGAAAACTCTATCACATCGCAAAATAAAAGGTTGAAGCTCCTAAGTCAGTGTGAACCAAACTAGACATGTGCTCTTGTTTATGTGAGTACTGGGCGTTTTCACGTGTTTTCCTGACCCAATAACGTCTGTCGGATTGTCGTGTCGTCATCATATGACTATCCCTATTTGCAAATAGATAGGCGATCAGGAATCTTCGTGACTCAGACACTCCAGTTAGTGACTCTTGTTCTTTTTATTGCAAAGCTCTAAAATATATTTTAAAAGCTTGTTTTAAAAGTAGACTGTTCAAGGTTTCTTTTTGGCTTTTTTATGTGCCTCCAGTTGCCTATATTCCTGTGCATTAATTGCCTTAGAAACAAAATAGCGTGTTAAAAATTCCCAATTAATCGCAACCGTTAATGCGTTAACCTTGACGGCACTATTATTCATAGACACACATATAAATTGAGAAACAAGCGTAACTAAAAATTGCGCTGTGGTCTCTTATTTTTTCCAGAGCAGTAAGTGCAATGGATATAAAAGTTACATAACATCTTTCAACAAAGCAATAAGCTAGTAAGACAAGTCAATGAGGAGAAGTGCAACATTAAGAGTGAACGCTGAGAGAGACATCACTGATAATTGCACGGTGTCACATCAATGATATTATGTAGGTCAATTAACCTTGCAGAAGTGGGCACCCTAATCCTAGTGTTTGTGAGCTAGACTGCATGGCTACCACTGAGCAGCACGGGAAGAGGAAGGCGGAGTTGGTGTTTGGGTGTAAATTATGGGGGGCTGTAACCCCCCCTAATAATCAAAACCAGCCAACACAACCCTCTGGACCCCCTTATATGAGTGGAGACCTCAACCCCCCCAATGCACAACCCATAGTTATGCCCTTGCGTCAGTGGGTTGACCTTTGCTTGCCCCACAGGTTTGGGGAGCCGGGGAATCTAGCAAATGGTGCACCTATCGCCTTGTGCAGTACTAATACAGTTAGTAAAATCAGTTAAAAATGTTATCGTCATTTATTTGTATTGCTCTATGTCTTAATAAAAATTACATTTAGCACCAAATGGTGCTTTTTTGTTTGGGGGGGGGGGGGGGGTATTTATATAGCGCCTTTCTGTATTTCAGTGCTTTAACACATGGATGTGTGTGTTCCTGTGAATTACATTTACATATAGACAGGATGTGTCAGCTGTCGTTATGTTTGTGCTGACACACCCAGCGCATGAATATTTGTGTTAACAGGCGTTTCTCCAAAGGCCCGGAAAATGATGGCTGTTTAATGGAACAACTTTCTGATTAATAATTCAAAAACAATGTTTCATTCAAGAATGATTACAGCAACAAAGATTTTGCCTTTAATTTTACCTTGGAAACCACTATCAGGAGGGAAGGGAGGAAATGCTGTTTGACGCAATGCTTGCATCATATTGACGTAAGCTACCTGATGAAGCATTAACAATAGAATGTGTTCTCATTTCAGAACTTGAGACGTGAGGCGCTTTGTATCGATACTCAGGGCTCCAGTTATCGTGGGATGCATGTGGATGCCATCACTGTGGGAAAAATGACAAAAACCATCTCCCCTCACCATCTCCCTAAATTTTGTGTATATGTCCCTCACATAAAGGTAAATCTACATACTGAAAAGCAGCGTTCCCCCCCAACTGTAAGAGCTTTACCCTGTGGTTCAGTGTGACTGACTAGGGACACTTTACCATGCCGGCATCATTTTTGCATCAATTTTGCGCTAATTGAAACATTACTTCTGTAATTTACACCACATTCTCAATCTTGTGCAATCCATTTGTGTGTTTACACCTACGTTGAGTGTGCATGATCATATGTGTATCGTTTATAAGTTGTTTGCATTTTGCATGTGTTTTTACTTGACTGGAGTGCTCTTAAACGAACTTTTGCGACTCCATGAACGGTCACAATAAAAATTCTATTCTATTCTATTCTATTTCAGGGATACTCAACAGGTGGATTCCACTGCTACTCCAAAGAGCTAATATGAGGTCACAAATGAATGTGTGTAACATGCAGACATAGCATTAGAATGGCTAAGCGGCCTTTTGATCATGATGTGACTGTTGGTGCCACATACGGTGGTTCTTCAATGCAAATCTAATAGTGGCCAAAAGACATGAATTCTTGTTTCTAGCAGTGAAGGTCCTGAAGACTCTCTTGTGGTCCCTTAATCATCTCAGAAGTTCAGATAAATAACAATAAAATCAGAGGTATTCTGGATATTAATTTTCATGTGAAGAAGAAGAATCACAATCTTTCCAGGCTGTATATAGTTAATTATTAAAAGTATTACCATTTTATTCACATTAAGGCTGCAAATATGCAAACCTCTGAACCGAGCAGCCAAACCATTAACTCTGGATGTATGGGTGTGGTGACACTTGGTGACTAGGGCAGCATTGTACACTGTGTGTTAACTGGCCCGGTTTCAATTTTTTTATCCAATTTAATATGAAATTATGAAGTTAGTTAATGTACTCTTACCACACTGAGAGCTACATTGGATTGCCAACCTTTTCATTAGGAAGTCTGTTGTTTCACATGCAATCATCTGATCTACACCACTGATACACCAGTTATGTAATGGCTTGCAGTTCTATGGTTTATTGTAGGAATATTCCACATTTTGCTATGAAATATATCAGTATACGGGGCTGTCTTCTACTACTATTACGTATTACCGATCAGCCATAACATTAAAACCACTGACAGGGGAAGTGAACATTAAATCCTTTGAAGTTGGAGGATAAGATATGTTGGAAGCAGGAAAAATGGGCAAGCGTAAGGATCTGAGCAACTTTGACTGGGGCCAAATTGTGATGGCTAGAAGACGGGGTCAGAGCATCCCCTAAACGGCAAGTCTTGTGGGATGTTTCCAGTATGAGGGGTCAGTACCTACCAAAATTGGTCCAAGGAAGACCAACCGGTGAACCGGTGATAAGGTCATGGACACCCAAGGATCATTGATGTGCATGGGGAGCGAAGGCTAGCCTGTCTGGTCTGATCCCACAGGAGAGCTACTGTAGCACAAATTGATGCAAAAGTTAATATTGGCTAAGATAAATGGTGTCAGAAGACAGTGCATCGCAGCTTACTGACTATGGGGCTGTGGAGCTGCAGATCAGACAGAATTGCCACGCTGATTCCTGTCCATAGCTGAAAGCACCGATAAGGGGCATGTCTGCATCAGAACTGGACCATGGACCAAATGGAAGAAGGTGGCCTGGTCTGATGAGTCACGTTTTGTATTACTTCATGCGGACGGCCAGGTGTGTGGCATCGTTTACTTGGGGAAGAGATGGCACCAGGATGCACTATGGGAAGAAGGCAAGCCAGCGGAGGCAGTGTGATGCTCTGGGTAATGTTCTGCTGGGAAACCTTCGGTCCTGGAATTCATGTGAATGTTACATGTACCACCTACCTAAACATTGTTGCAGGCAATGCGATTCCCCGATGGCAGTGGCCTCTTTTAGCAGGATGATGCACCCTGCCACACTGCAAAAGTGTTCAGGAATGGTGAAGGTACATAAAAAAGAGGTGTTCACTTCCAAATTCCCCAGATCTCAAACCCACTGAGCATCTGTGAGATGTGCTGGACAAAAGTCTAAAGTTTAATGTTATAGCTGATCAGTGTATATACATCTTTAAAAAAGACCTCAGAGACCATATTAATGAGCCACTGAACATTCATTTCACAACTCAAAGCAATGATGAGCGCTAAAATTAGAATCTGTTGACAAACCTTTGGCACTGCCCAGATGTCCTACAATGTCTGGCTAATCATTGTATTGTAACTAAGTGTTCTATGAATGGTCTCAAACACTGGCAACAATTCAGTGTAAGCAGATCAACTTAGTTCTCACTTTTTTTCACAGTGAATGACTGTAAAACACCATGCAGTAATCTTTGGTGAGTGTGGGGAGGTAGATGGAGGAACAAAAAAGAAGTATAATGGACGGATGGATGGACCTCCAATGGATACAATATTTATGATGATCTTTATGTCCCACAATAAAACAGGTGACAGCGGAAATGTATGTGTCCAATACCCTATCCAATATGTATTATGCTTATTTCAAGCAACCTCTGATGATCATCAAGTTCCAGAAATAGGTGCCAGCCTACTTATGGCACCAAGGTTTAGATGATATTCAGATGAACCTGATTTTATAACTGACTTGTCCTCTCCAGGTCTGAACTGGTGTGTCTAAATGGCCCTTAGTAAGTGCCTGTGAGTGTGGGCCCTGAGATGGACAGGCAGTCCTCAGTCCAGGGTGTCTCCTGCCTTGGTCCCGAGTTTCCTGGAATGGGCTTCTGGCTACTCGCAACCCTATGCTCAACAAAAAGTTATAGGGAATGGATGGTTGGATAACTTCGCTTTATGAACTTGAATTACCTTGAGAAAATAGTAGCTATGCCCATTGTTATAATTACAAATGAAAGTAATTATTAAAAAAGCATTAATTACCGCTTACATAGAGATAAGTCATAATGCAAACTAGAGGTGGTGCACCTTCCCCGTGACCCCTGATTAGACCGTAAATATAAGAAGACCCAGAAGGACGCCTGCTGTGGTGAGATTGAGATTCTACAAAAGTGCTGAAATTATCAATTAAATTCTACGTTACATTTAACGTCTGGAATTTTGTTGATCATTTTGGGCCACTGGGGCAGTGACTCACAATGTGCCGATATCCATTCATTTGTTTGGGGATTATTCTCTGCCTGGTTTTTGCCATTTCAGGTAAGTAGCTGTTGGTATTAAAACGAGACCTTTCAAGGTGTACAGGCTCCACCATTTGATGTTTAGTGCTCTGTTACCAACATTTAAATGCCAAACTGGTGTGTAGAAAATCCAGAACTGGTTATGGAAGTTTGGTAAATTGATGATGACCTTATATTTAAAATATATTCCTGCTCTTAGTGAGAACTCAAAAAGGTTATTAAATATAACTTTTCAATAGGGTTGATTTCTTTGCAAAAATTTCCAATGTTTGAGCTATTGGTAAATAGAAAAGAGATTTCTTTGACAGAGAGTTGACTTTGCTGACATTGCAGTGTCTGGATTTGATGATAATGGTATGGTTTTATTAACTTTATTACTTAAAAGTAACGTAAATACTGATACTAATTTCTTCATTGGGATATTAGCTCCTGATTCTGCTGTCAGGTTTCAAACTTGTTATAGTGGATTTAGAAAAATCTGTTTAATTCAGCTTGTTCTCCAGTACCGCTCTACAACTTATTCTTTCAGCATACATGACAATAGCAAAATAGATGTATATTTAGCTAAGATTAATATTTATTTATAAACATGTATTTAGGCTGATATGCAGATATACAGATATGCAGTGTTAGAGTGATGATGCCAATGTTATTTATTTTTTATTTTTTTAATTATCCAACCCTGTACTACCTAAACCACTGGATGATTGACAGACTGATAAAATCAGCATAAGAAACATTCATATTGTAGATATGACATAACCTATTACTATACTATAGTATAGTATCCACCATTATACTACTAAAACAGTACATTGCTCTGTGTTCAGTGTACAAAATGTTCTTGTATGTCCTTATTTCAAAAGACACTGTCTGTGAATTTATATGCTCTCCCTGTGATGTTAAGTATTTAAGTAATCATTTAGTTATTCGCATTTTGGAAAACTAAGAATGATTTAAATCTATTTTATTTGAATAATATTAATTCATAAGGTAACTGGCGTACAAAATACCAAGACCGGTGCTAAATGACAATGTTCTAGAATTCTGTTCTTCATTCTTCTGCACCGTTGAATCTTTCAATAACCTATCAATAATCTGCTCATTTGCAGTTTGTAACTGTGAATATTTTATGAAAACAAAGCACATATAATGAGGATCAAGAACCTATTTAATAAATGACTGAGAATACGAGTGAAATAGAGAATGAGAGACGTCAAAGTCAAGCTGCACTGATGTAGGTGTATGTACTGTGACCCCTTTCCATTAACCCATAATCTACCTTCTGTCAGCAGAGGGCCTCCCAGGACGTCGTCTTCAAGCATCAAGCTCCAAAATTCCCATCCAGACTCAAGAAAAAGAAGAATCTATAGCTTTTGTGCTCTCTATGAAGATCACCAACCGCATCTACAACAAATCACTTGAAGACCACAACTCAGATTATTATGTGAAGCTCTCAGAAGAAGTTATAAACTTGGTAAGAATCTAATATAGTACTTGAGATCAATTACAGACATAGAGAAAATATGGAATAACACATTGAGTCAAACTGCTTTGTGAATAAATATAGCTAGTCTTCTTTGATGGCTTAGAAATTAGCACAATTTTGTATTGAAAATGGTAGTGGTTTGATCCAAACCAGTAACTGAACACTGGTCTCTTTGTTATGTTTCAGTTACAACAGATCTATGGCTGTTCGGAATGCTCCACCTTTAATACTTATGAAGGTGTTACAGATATATCCTTCAGGTATCTCTCTCTTAATTATGTCATTATGTCTGTTGCGCATTGCGGAATGAAGAATGTGGAAGCAGGAGTCGGAGCAAACAAAATGGGTTTTATTACGAAAAAGGGAACAGGCATGAATGCAGTTGGATTGCAGGGGAATCACAATCCAGGAAGAACACACAGGCAAACAGGAGAGACAACATTAGAGTACAACTTCAAAGACAGCACTGGGGAACACAGGACTGGGAAGCACTTTTATACCAAGACTAACGAGGGTGCAAATGAGAGGCAGCTGGAGTGGGTAACACAAGGGTAGGAGTGAGAGTGAAGACAAACGCTGAACAGGCATGGCTCGTTAGGGCCACACTAGGGAAAAAAACACAGGCAGTTAGACGTGACGTGATGATGTAACATCATAGCAGATACATTTTATTCACTATAGCCTACATGAAAATTTTCCTAAACCCCTGCTATAATTACTTCACTGAATTCTGCTTTTTTTCTTATTTTCTATATGCAGCAATTTTATATCCACTTACCCTGATAATCATCTCTAAATATTAATTATTGCTATAAATTGAAGAAAGGCCAGTATAGCATTAGAGACAAGAACATCCACACTCTACCCATTGTCCTGCTATATGGACTGATCTGCTGGGTTGGAAATGTATACTGTACTTTTTTACTAGTAGAAAGTGGGCACCAGCCTGAGTGATCGGAACTGGATAAGGACAAGAACAAAAAATGTGACAAGGTGTAAATATCCAACAAAATTTTATTTCTTCTCTTTGTTCTATTTCCAGCAATGGAACAGTGATCGCGAATTCCACGCTGGAGTTCAGCCCCACAATGATCACTGGTGACATTGTCAAGTATACGTTTTATAACGCATTCATCTCTGGTCCTGAACTTCATACCAGTCTCATCGTGGACCCTATATATACATCGGGTAAGACTTCATTTGTATTCTGCCCATTTAATATGAATTGATATCTCTCATACTGAAATTCTGAAATTGCTGGATTAATAGCAGTGAATGACTGAGATGCTATTTGTCTGCATTGTTGTTTCTAACCCTGAACTGTGTTTCCTCTGCACAGACCTGCCAGCTCCAGTCCCAGTTCCTGTACCAGTGATGACAACTACTCCACCACCCACTACTACTACTGCTACTGCTACTACTACACAGCCCACTACCACCTCCCTTTCAGTATCTACAACTCATCAGAGTGTAGTTACTACCAACCAGTATCACTCAGATATTTCTTCCAGTACTCATGATAGTGATCTAAGCAAAGTAACTAGCCCGTCACACACTATAACTGATTCTGCATACACAAGCACCCCTGACCATATAACTAACACAGCTACATCTCTGTCAATCCATGTTACTAATACACTAAATAGTTCATTCACCACTTCACCAAATAATAATAGTGAACTTACACACAGCACCACTCCGTCCAGCCATGTTACTAATGAACCAAATAATTCAGACACTACTTTGTCAGAAAATACTACTGATTCTACACATATCACAACTAGTCCTCCATCAAGCAAGGATACTAATGGAACATTTAGTTCGGCCTCTACTTTGTCAAAAAATGCGACTGATTCAACAGATACTGCAACTAGTCCTCTGTCAAGCCATACTACTAATGGAATAAGTAGTTTGGCCACTACTCTATCAGAAAATACTACTGACTTCTCAAAGAATACAAAGAGTGCTCCACTGTTCATTACTAATCATACAACAAGGGGTTCATTGAAGACAGATTCTAATAGTAGTCCTAAATCAACAACTAGTATTACAAAGCCTATACATTGGTCAACCACATCAAAATCAGGCATGTCAACCGCCATGTCTTGGCATTCAGCACGCCATGTCAATACTCACCCCAAAGCATCCACAAATTCCACCTCATCCCACAACCACAGCCATATCAATATATTGTCCACATCAAAGCCCAAAAACAGATCTGCAACGGCCAGTTCCAGCTATGATGGAATTCCAGGCTGGGGTATCGCCCTGCTAGTGCTGGCTTCCGTGATTCTTCTTCTCCTCATCATATTCCTCATCCACGCGGTGAGTCTTGCCGATTATGTCGCCAGGCACTGATTGGTTGTGCCCTGCCTCTGAGCGTATCTCACCGCAGTGTGCTGCATCTCCCCAGCTCTGGCGCTGGTGCTGTCACCGGGAGGAGACGGGCCTCATAAATGTGACTGGAAGCCCAAAGCCCTACGACAGAGAGCCCAGTGCCCCTGAATTCCTAACAATGGATCCCTACCAAAAGATCTATGTAAGATGCTTAAACAGCTGGAAACCCAGGCTTTTCTGATCTGTTTAGGACCCTGGAAAAGTGTTTTTGGGGTTTTCCTTATGGTGCCAAACACATTTTAATTATCATGCAGGACAGGATTATGAATGAAACCCTTTCTTCAGCCCATCAAATCAGTAAATATGTCCGGCCATTAATGAAAATTTTAATGCTGTGGTCAGTGATTTAAAAAAATAGGATATCTGGAATTCAAGATTATAACTGAATTGGAATGGTGGCATTTGGATTCAGTCCAACATAGAGAAACTACATGACCATAAAGTTACTTATGATGGCATCTTCATATGCCACGTTATTTTTAATTTTAGGCTAATTTTGTAATTAGTTGGCCCAGATTTGTCTGGGTAACTTGCGCCTAGTTTTTTAGCTATGTGTAGCCATCTCAGTAATTATCAAAAGGACATTTAAACCAGACTCAGTTAAATTGTTTTTACAGGGAAATTGAAGTTCCTTCTGATGCAGTTGCCTCTTTTTATCTATTCCAAATTTCCCTGTAGCCGGAGGAGTTTGACAAACCCAAGAAAAACCGAACTGGGATGTATGTAGTCAACCCCTGAGCACATGCTTGCTGGTAAGAAAACTGTGTTATGTTTGGAGCAACAGTCTGTACACAGTAGTTTGGGACTGTGTCACTGTGTATATGCAGAACAGCACATTCAGGACAAGTCACTCAGGGACACTAATAACCTGTAATGGTCCTGTGGCTTAATGAGCAAACAGGGATCAACAATAGCGAGGTTTACCTTTAGCATCAGCCCCAGAAATGGACAGGAACCGATTCAGACCGTGAGCCGGATCTGCAAAGACGCAAACATCACACAATGCAGCCTAATCTAGACAAATCCTCACTGTATCCATTGTTGTTAAGGCACCTCATTCACGCATCTGTCACTATTTGTCATTCAGTCTTAATCTTTAGCTTGGAAAAGTTCAATGCTGTTACTGAAACAGGTCAGTGTGAGAAAACTGCAGTGTCATTCTCCACACGCAAATGAACTGTTCAGTGAACGCTGAGATTAACTTCATAGTTAAAGCATACAGAATGCTATTTGGTTGTTATCATAAAAATTGTATTTTTTTTACATTGTATAACAGCTTTGAATAAACATTGAATAAACAAGTGTGCACTTCCAGCCTTCATCCCACTAATTTTCTAGGGCGGAGTTGCTGGTAATGCAGATTATATATATTATAATATTATAATTGATAATAGATATGGTATTTTAAAAGAAGACAATATTGAACCTTCTCTCATAAATCTGGAAACCTCATGTTCAGTTAGGACCAGTTAGAATGGGGCCCAGTCATATATTAACATCTTCCTGGCTTCTTGGTTCCATTTGACCCTACGATACTCTGCCGACAATTGGCTATAGGGTCACTCAAGCCTTGGTACCAGTTGTCTGGCACCGACTAATTTTGTCTTTGCTTTATATGTCCCATGCAGACGCAAGTCATTGAAGATCAAACTGAGCACACGGGCACCTCAGTCTTGCCGGAATGAGAGGGAGGGGGGCACAGGCTGCACTAACCATCGCCCCCAGACGGACCGAGACTCCAGACCCTATCGTTCGCCAGTCTTATTGTTCTCTTTGTCTGGTCGAGAATGATGCACTTGGTGCTGAACTTGACCGCGCATTGGCTGCACACACTCACCCGTTGGCTGAGCCTTTTGGTGGCAACAATCACGCGCCTTTTACTTAATTCATTCTCCATAGTTCACAATGACGCCTCCAGGAATGGTCTGGCCGCGGAAGAACAGAAGCTGCTGGATTCGGCTGTCTGAGGACTAAGTGTGTGTAAATATATACTGTATACACACATTTATACATATATACATACACACATAAATATATACACACAGGTATATATATATATATATGTGTGTGTAATTTTTCTACTGCAGAATACACACCTATAACATACGTGTACATATATATTTTAGATTTCTTTTTGTATTACTGCTGGTTTACTAAAATAAGTATGCTTTTTTGTGTTCCTGATTTTGGAAAATTAATTACTCCACAAAACAGGGAAAGAGGACATCCATAAAATAATAAAACAATTCAGTGAACTCAAATTTTACAAAGAAGGATTTTTTTTATGCGAAGGGAATCGTTTCCATGTTGTTAGCATCTTTGCCCCTCGTGGGCCGCGGGGGGGGGGGGGGGGGGGGGGGGGGGGGGGGGGGGGGGGGGGGGGGGGGGGGGGGGGGGGGGGGGGGG
>JAODLD010000052.1:3297506-3338144 GCA_026781065.1 Mormyrops boulengeri | reverse complement strand
GGGACACTCCCCCTTTCTAGGGTGGGTTTGCCTACTCATGATAAGCATGTGATGCATTGCAGAACTTAAAAAAGGATAACCACTCCCACTGTGTAGGCGATTATGTAAGTATTTGTGGCCCATCAATAAAGTCGCCAGTGATGGCTGCCTTATCTCAATCAGTGTGTGAAATTTACATTAGTCATGCCTGTGGTCCACTTAAAATGCAATTTAGGTGGTACATTATGTAAGCACAGTAGTTAAATGCCTTTTGTTGGTAGACCAACAAAAAGATTGAAAGGACAAGACAAAGATGGATGATGCTTAGCTCTAAATAGGCGTGGTACTAACTTTTTCCTCCACCCTAAAGACCTAAGTGACCCGATCGTGCTGGATTTGCTGACACGCTGGGTATTTGGTCACGTACCCTTCTCATCGGAGTTAGTTACAGGCGCACTTCAGAAGGTTGTCACTAGATGACAGTTTTCAAGATGTATCTATGACAAGCCCAGCAATGTTGGTTTCTGTTACCAAGATTTCAGCATCATTTTGGAGAAATTGACATGTCAGATTATTTGTTTTATCAACAAAATGAGAAAGACTAACTTGACAGATGAAATCTTTTTGAAACCCCTTGTGTATTTTTGCTACTGTTCTCAAACTTAAAACAAATATTTAATCTAAATCTAGAATGCCTGTGTGGAACTGATGGTAGCCGTATTAACTTCCCAGAATAGCAATGTATGACTATGATAGAGGCGGGTTGTTTTGGTTGAAGAAACAATTAATACTCTACAGTCGTTTACAGGGGCAATGTTCAAAACGAATGAATGTATATCTATTAGGGGTGTGCAAAACAGCCGGTATTTGTATTTGTCGAGGGGGGAAAAGTATTTGTATTTGAATTCGAGTAAAATTCAAAATAGGCGTAAAAATTCAACCTTTTTAACCGAAAGTTAACGTTAATCTGTCAACAGCCTATTGTCTAAATTACCGAGCTAAGAGAGCGAACATGAGACACCCGACTGCAGACGTCAATAATGCAGCGTAAGGGAATAATCTCCCGATCAAACTCCGCTTCTCGAAAGTTATAAACTGCCTCCGGAACCCAGTTAAGGCACAAAAATCTATTCAACAAAGACAGTGATGCAGTTCAGTCTTTTTTCGCTCAGCCGAGCCCCCTCTGTTGCTGTGTGGAGCAGCCTGTGTCAGTCACCTGTTTAACCCCCCCGGACTCCTGAACGCCACTCACTCACTCATCCCGGCATGCACTGCGGTCTCATGGGGAAACGCAACTTTTTGATATAAAGTTTTTCTTGTTCCCGAATACAAATATTTTTTAAAGTATTTGTTCGAAATAAGTATTCGTAAAAAACACGTTATTTGTGCCTTTCCGAATACCGTATTCGGGTTCGGCTCCACCCCTAATATCTATATATAGGTTGCATATAAAAATTCCACTGTGTGCAGCTGTCCTAACATTTACCTGGGGAGGACAGAGAAGGTATCAGCAGGGGTAAACTGTTTGAGTTATGAATGTATTACTCATTAATGATATTGCTGCTTTAATGAAGGTAGCGTCCATGTTTGACCACAATCCAATATGACGTCATTAATCAGGGGAACAGAAATGAATGGAGGACAAAAGAGCCACAAAGGTCAAATAACAATGCAAGGTGTAACCAAACAGCAGCAGAGCGTGGAATGGCACTATACATAGCAACCTAATAAGTAAAGCGCTGATTTAAACGTGTAGCCGTGTTCTTCCGGGTGACAAAGAGCACCTCCCTGTGTTGACAAGCATTGTTTAACAGAAATTAAAACTGTTTGTTGTTCACCATAGTAAAGAAGCATTTGGTAGTTTACATTTTTATGACAGTTAGCAAAAAAGAGTGAATTCCAAAATTTAAATATCTAAATATCTAAATAGTCTAATTCCCCAGAGGAACACCATTAACTGAATTCTGTGACTGTTCTTTAATATAATTATTTGTGTATTAAATTTCATGCATCAACTGCTTACCCTGGTTGTGGGGGGGCCTGGAGCCTGGAGCACAAGGCTGGGGTTCACCCTGGATGGGATGCCAGTCCATAACAGTGTATATTACATTCTATAATATAATCGTAAAACCCTTGCTTCAGAAGACAACCTTAACAGTACCAACTAACATTTATTCTGTGTACTGTTATTATTAGGGGCAGATGGCTGGTTGGTACTGAAAGATAATCTGCTAAAGTGAAAAGCACAGGCGTTTATCACGTTGTTCCAGCTACTGAGCACTAATGAGCTGTGTATCGCACGTTGACTCCCATCCAGCAAACGTGACTTGAGGGGTCACTTCTGGTCAATTGTGTAACTCTGGTTTCTTACTTAATGAAAGCCAACAGTTGTGAATTGAGTTTTGTTGAATGTTCCTTGCTGTGAAAGTGGGTGGTGCGTAGCTGAGCAAGCTGACGCAGGATCTGTGATCAGAAGGTTGCCAGTTCAGTTCCCAGAGTCTACCAAGAGTTTTTACTGTCGGACCCTCGTGCATGGTCCTTAACCCTGACTGCTCCAGGGACCATCTGACCTTTCTCAAATATGTACGTTGTTTTGGATAAAACTGTCTCCCAAATGAATGAAATGTAAGAAATGATGAAAACAGCATATATACTTTGATAGTCTCGACCCAAAAGGCATCATTTTGTCAGTTCTTCCTTTTGTGGCTTTCCTTATTTAAGGGGACAGTTTTGCGCACTTGAGGTTTTTGCAAGCTGGAATTTCAGCCTGAAATGTCTCAGTAGTTTTGGGGCATTTTTTAAATAACTAAGCCAAAATGTCTTATATAAGGCAAAGGACTGCATACAAAGAGCTTTGCATGTTATTTAGTAATTTTTTTTACGTGTGTGTGTTTGTGTATGAAACAATCTTTCCTTTTCATATAGAAATAATAAAAACCAGTAAAATACATGTAAATATAAACAGGGGTTAATCCATCTGTTTTCACAAGTCAGCTAAGGGGAAAAAATACATAGTAAAAAACTTTTGATCCGGGGCCAAACCACGGGGTATATAATACATGTACCAGGATGGATTAATCTCTGAAATATAGTTTCATTAAGATTGTGAGGTTGGAGAAGAAGAAAACTATTGATAAGGCCAATGTTTATTATAGTACTGTATTCGTTCAAGACTTGCGTTCAAGGAAGTTAATATGTACCAAAGTGGAAGTGACTAATGGAAGACAAATAAAAAAGTGCATAGTTCATTTATTTTTCATTTTTTCTTTCTCTCCTTTTTGACAAAATATACATGTATTTGGCTATTACAACATAATTAGTGTCCATCATTTAGGGGCTATTACTCACTGATACAACATGGTTGTGCAATGACAATCTCTGTTTAAAAGGGGTTTAAAGTGCATTTTTATTTAGAAGTGCATCATTTATCAGGCTGTTTGAGACTGGAACATCGAGGTGTAAAGAATGTGCTAAATGTCAGGTCATATGTGTGGTCTTGGGTAAATGATTAAGTTAAAATATAGTTTGCTTAGAAATATATATTAGTAGAGAGACTGATTGCTGCTGATAAGAAACCAGCTGAATGGAGTTATCTGCACATGGAACGTTCTGCTTCCACGAGATGCGTGACCATGTTGTCTGCAGGGTGACTGTGACTAGCCAGTTTTGATATGTCATTACAATGTCAATTGATCTGGCTTCAGATGCTTACATAGTCTGTTCAGATTGTTAAAGAAAACCAGGGCAGTAATAGAATAAGAATGTGAATGTCCAAGAGTAACCCATTACAAACTCTCCCCAGCCATTGATGTTAAGACTTTAAAACTGCCGTCAATAAGTGGTCAACAAGCAACACACAATATGAGAGCAGAAACGAATCACTCAAATGGGCGTGTAACCTTAATACCTGAGAAAGATGTTCAAGCTCATCTGAAGTCAGGAATGATGTGAGCCTGAAGTATTACATTAAATGGATGTTGAAGTGAAGAATCAGGACTGGTTTTTGGTGCTGATTAAGACTTTTAAGAACACCATGGTTTACAAGAAAAACGAACATGTGGGTTAATCATGTAACATTTCACTTGAAGTGCAAATGACCGGATTGAAGTTGTCTTATTTGGGGTGTATTATGAGAAGACCCATTGCATTGGAAAATATTAGTTTGAAATGACACTAAGATTTTAAAACTTACTGATGATCCACCCATCCATCCGCCCATCTATTCATCCGTCACCCATCCATTCATCCATCCATCCATCTATCTTGCAACCTTCCAGCACAGGGTCATGGACAAACACACACACAATCACGCACTACAGGGAAATTAGAGACCATTTTGCCTTAAAGCATGTCTTGGATTATGGAAAGAAACTGGAGAAGGTGATAGCAAGTCTGTTCAAATAAGTATTTTGTGCATATTTTTTATTGGCATAAATAATTTACCTTTAAGAAAGAATGTATTGCAGTACTATATTATGTTATCTGTTTAGTGTGAACAATGTGCTGTTCAGATCATCAGGTTCTCACAAAACATATACTTGGAAATGTGATCAAAACATTTAAGAAATATCCACATAGTTCTATATATAATAACAGAATAATCAAGTGATTGTCTGTTGCATTCAATGATAAATAAACAGCTGTAACATTGATTACTGTAATATAATTACTATAAATAAATGAAAGATACATTTAGTTACAGACGAATAAAAATGATGTTCAGCCACACCCCTCATTCATTTTTACTTCACATATGTTCTAGATGAACATTATCGTTCAAATGTCTTTCAAAAATACAAGCATGCCCTGCAGGTGGTGTTTAGCAGTACAAACAGGTAATTTTATGGCCGCCCCGCTGCGTTCACATGCTTCGTGGGAGTAGCTGACAAGTCTTAAGGCCGCGGAAATTCTGCGAGGTTCCTGTTGAACCAATGTCAACATTTACAGCGGCGTTATCCCCAACACTTCAAAACATATCTACTACCCTCCCCTTGTCATTTATCATTTATCCATCCATCCATCTTCTGTAACCACTTGTCCTATTCAGGGTCATGGGAGGTCCGGAGTCTATCCCGGAGGCAACAGGCACAAATCAGGGAACAACCCAGGATGGGGTGCCAACTCATCGCAGGGCACACTCACGCACCTGTCACTCACACCTATGGGCAATTTGGTAACTCCAATTAACCTCAGCAAATTTTTGAACTGTATGGGAGTATTTATCATACATGCGATGTAAAAAAAAATGCATTTACTTTAACGATATATTGGTATTTACACATGAGCATGAAAAAGGACCTAGCAGTGTTGTATTTTAGTGCGCATATTTGCAGTGCAGACACAGTTAATCCTTGATATCCAGTCCGTTTCACTGTGGGATGTTAGCAAGAGAGACAGTCCTGAGGATGCCAGTACTCGCCGATCAGGGGCTCCACCCTTTTCTCTGTGGCATAATATTTTTTTTTCATTATCTTGAACCTGCGTGACACACCAAAAAAAGTGAGTCAATGTTTGAAAATGAATTGAGTTCTTGAGTGTCGACCCTTAAGAGGCAATTCAAAGAGTCAACGCTTTATTACAGTATTATAGTGAAAGAGTAGATATGTGGGCTTGGCCCTAAGAAACGTGCGTAAACAGGAGGTGACCAGTCAGCTATCGCTAAGGACGCTCCTTTATTTATCTGTCAAAATTGCTTAAGAACATAATTGTTGTGAAATTATTTTCGTACAACCGCATTTGTCTCTGTGGTGTAAGTGATCTGCACTGAATTCTGCCAAGGTTTAAATAAAAATTCCCCATTGTGTTTTTGCTGTGTTTTTGCTGTCTTGATGTCTATGTCATTTAAGTCTGTAATGTGGATTTTGCTGGTAATCAGAGATCCAGTTATTCTGTGATATTACTTGTTGAGATGACACTACTCTCCTCAATGCATGAATCATATTTATGTGTACAATCTCAGTTGATAATGTGGCTCATTTTTATGTCATTATCATTTTTATGCTGTTTCACTTTAATATTCAAACAAAAAGACATATTGCATATTACAATGATTTTTTACAATGTTTCTTTGGAAAAAAACTTATTCTATATTAAGCAGTATCAATAGTGACAAATTATTACTGTTAGTAGGATCAAAGGATTTACCCAAGAACAAAGAATTCTTTAATCCAACTAATTTTTTCATTACTATTTATACTAAGAGAAAAGGATTATACTGTAAAATTTGATTATGGGTGCATCTGCACTAAATAAACCAAAATCCTAGACAGGTCGTTTTTATTAGACCATTACGAAATTAATTTAAACAATAAATCAACATAATGATTCCACAGAATGACTATGTTTATAATTCTGTGTAAATTGTTACGAAGTTAACTGCAGAGTCTCAAAATATTATTTCCACCAAACAGCTCATAAAGGGATGGAGAACATCACCGTCGTTTTCTCATGCTGACCTGCCTCAATACTTCAAGAACAGCACTACTAGTGAGCTTTTTCGAGCTAAGGATTAAGACTGAATGACAAATAGTGACAGATGCATGAATGAGGTGCCTTAACAACAATGGATACAGTGAGGATTTGTCTAGATTAGGCTGCATTGTGTGATGTTTGGGTCTTTGCAGATCCGGCTCACGGTCTGAGTCGGTTCCTGTCCATTTCTGGGGCTGATGCTAAAGGTAAACCTCGCTATTGTTCATCCCTGTTTGCTCATTAAGCCACAGGACCATTACTGTTTATAGGTGTCACTAAGTGCGTTTTCCTGAATATACTGTTCACACAGTGACGCATCTCTGCAGTACTGAATACCATTAGTTGATCTGGAATAGACTTAAAATGACAAATGTAACATAGTTTTCTTACCAGCAAGCATGTGCTCAGGGGTTGACTACATACATCCCAGTTCGGTTTTTCTTGGGTTTCTCGAAATCCTCCGGCTACAGGGAAATTTGGAATAGATTGAAAGGGGCAACTGCGTCGGAAGGAACTTCAATTTCCCTATAAAAACAATTTATCTGAGTCTGGTTTAAAGATCCTTTTGATAATTACTGGGATATGTCTGGGATAAATACTGGGACATGCAGAGTTCATCAATCATTTTGCTATTTTTTGCTCTACAGACAGAACTCCTTATACAAAGACCTACATTAATATTAGCAACAGTCACAGGTGATTCAAAGTGAATGAACGAGCCCTGAAGCAGTCAGTAAGTTACGGGTCCCATCAGTGAGCTCCAATTAACTTTGCAACACGAAATGGTGACTGTGACGCCAGATACAATCTAAGCATTTGTCAAATGTTTGCTTTTGAATTATTAGTTGGTGAGTTACAACACGTTCCTTGTAAGATAAGTTACTAGTTGTGTTTCTTCCCAACCACGTGCCATTGCCATTTATCTAATCAGTGATGATTAAAATGAATAAATACAACACTGATCATGTAACGTCCACATTAACAAGCCCACACATGAGGAGTAATGTTTTTTATAGCCCCAAATAGACACTGTAGTGGGAGTGGACAGGTTTTCACCAGTGCAGATATCTTACATATATCTTTCCATTGGGGTCCTTTGATTGGAATTCAGGGGCACTGGGCTCTCCATTCAGCTTCTCATAGGGACTCAGGTCTCCTGTCATGTTTGTGGGGCCAGTTTCTTCCTGACGACAGCACCAACGCCAGAGCTGGGAAGACGGATCACACTGCAGTCAGATACGTTCAGAGGCAGGGCACAACCAACCAGTGCCTAGGAACACAACAGGCAGGACTCACTGCGAGGATGAAGAATATGATGAGGAGAAGCAGGATCACGGAGACCAGCACCAGTAGGGCGATACCCCAGCCTGGAACTCCATCATAGCTGGAACTGGCCGTTGAAGGTCCCTTGTGGGGCTGCGTTGTGTTGGGTATCTTAATATGTTCTGTCATTAGGGTGCTGTGAGTGGTGTTTGTGGCAATTTTGGGAGGAGTACTGGTGTGGCTTGATGGATGCCTAGTCATGGTGGTGTTGCTATATGGTGCTACAGCTGTCCCTGAAGGAGAAGATGTGGTATCTGATCTTGACATAGTTGGCCCATGTGTAGGCCATATAAATCTAGTTGTTTCTTTGGGAAGACCACTAGTACGGTGACTATGGCTGGACAGAGGACCAATTGTTATTTTTGTTGAGTAAGTACTGTTCTTTAATGCAGTAGACACTGAAATAGTGGCATGGCTGGGTGGACGACTAGTTCTGATATTCATGGGATGAGTAGTATTTTTTGATGGAGTAGGGCTTGAACCATTTATTCTGTCATCAATAGGGCTTGATGGTCTAGTTGAGATTTTTATGAAATCAGTAGTATTTTTTGATGGAGTAGTGGTTGACATGTTTATTCTGTTAGTAACTTGGCTTGATGGAATACTATGTGTGTGGCTTGTGGAATGAGTAGTCTTTTTCAATAGAGCAGTGGTTGATTGATTTGGTCTGTTAGCAGTATGGTTTGATGGAGATATAGTTGTGTTATTTGTAGTACTTTTTGATGATGCGGTGGTCGAACCATCAACTCTGTGACTTACATGGCCTGATGGTGGACTAGTTGTGTCGTTTGCGGAATCAGTAGTATCTTTTGATGGAAGAGTGGATGAACATTTTGTTTTGTGAGTAGTATAGCTTGATGAATGGCTAGTTGTTTTATCTGTTGTGCTCTTTGATGGTGCAGTAGATGAACCACTATTTCCATGACTAACATGGCTTGACGAAGGGCTAGATGTGTATTTTGTGGGATTCGTTTTTTTAGATGGAACAGTAGTTGAACCACTTATTGTTTTAGTAGTGTGGCTTCGATGGCTAGTTGTGCTGCTTGTGGATTTTCTGGACAGAGTACCTGAGACTTTTGATACAGTAATTGTATGATGTACTGTATGACTTGTTGAGTGCGTTGGAGAGTTAGTTGGTCTTGGTGAAGACCTACTAGTATTATGAGTAGTCAGGTGACTGGTATGTAGAGTGTGATGCTGAGTCGTCCTGGGTAGCGGAGTTGTAGAGGCCCCCGGCACAGGTGCCGGCACTGGGGTCGCGACATCTGAGCAGATTAAAAAGCTTTCATTAATATTTCCATACATAATGATCAAATATTCTCAGCAGAAATTAGAGCAAGAAAATAATGAAACAAATCTGAGGCTTAATCGCAAAGTGGCCAGAAAAAAAAATCAAATACCGCTGGTGTATGCGGTGTTCAGTTTCAGGACCTTCGGTGGATTTGCAGCAACAGCCCTTAAGAATAAATTCTTCACCACATACTGATTAATAAATATCGTGGAGAAGGCAATTGTTGAGTTTGCGATCACTGATCCATTGCTAAAAACATAAACGACATCAAATCACAGACTGAATGTCAACACCATTATAGTCACAAAATGTAAGCCAAACTGTTAACTTCAATAATAATAGTAATATGTCTATGGCACAGAATGCAACTAGAAAATACAATTTAAATGATGCATGACTACCTGAAGGTCATGTTTAAAACACCCATATAAGTATCGAAAGTGTTGCAGCGTGAACAGCCGTAGACACTCTTGAACTGAAACAAAACAAACAGACCATTACGGTTTTGCATTGTCATTGAATGTTTTATCCAAGCAGAAAACAGAAACTAAAATTGCAAATTTAGATATTCCCTGTGATCATACAATTTAGTGTTTATAAATATTTCTGTATATTTATTTCAGTATATAGTTCTTATTAAGGTATGGAAGTGAATATAGTCAGGCTCCTACCAGCTGTGCAACTTCTGTATACAGAATTTTGTAGTTCTGAGATTTGGGGTTTCTGAGTGATTCATTGTAGATGCGGTTCATGATTTCAATGGGGAAGTAGTAGGCAGAGATTTCAGTTGCTGTGCTCCTGATTGCCCGGACCGGAAAGTAGGACCGGGGTGCTTGTAGGGGGCTAACGGTGAAGCCACCTGTTGAGGAGAGTATCAGCTGAAACATGTGGAGCTACAGATATGGAAACGCACAAGCTTGTCCTTGGGCTCACTGAGTCGCAAAGTTCATCTGGGATCCACCATGAGATCTGAAGACTGCACTTTTTAAATTTGCCTTCAGGAAGAAGCAACACATCTGAAGACTAAACCTAAGAATACTGTCGGTCACTTCCTCACATGCTTTGCTTTCACCCAGTCATGATGATTTTAAACCTCTGTACCTTCACTTGAGGTGCGAAGTCCTGTTCTCATTCCAGTCTGAGCCTTAGTTCCTGTTTTGGGTTTTCCCATGTATGACTTTCCTTCCATATCTTCTACCTTTTTTGGAATATCCTTTAATATTCTATCTGAGCATGATTGACCTCAGCCTGGCTTTGAGTGTTGGATGTGATTTTTGGTGTGACGACAACAACAAACTCCTGCAACTGAAGGAAGTCCTCTGATATTACACTAAACTATTCTACCAAAAATCTTGAGGAGTACTGAATCATCATTGACATATTTTGAAGTCTAATGGATTTGTTGTCATTTTAATGTTTTGCAGATCATTATCTCCCAAAGCCAAATACAGAATATCTAACCATGAATAAATGACCAAGAAAAACATCTGACCTCATCATGGAATTTTTCTACATAATCATCAGATTCAGTTACAAAGTGAAACATATACGATGCAGGTTTTAATTGTATCGGCAGTATTCTGGTGAGGTTCCTCTGGAAACTATTACGCAATTCGTATTGATTTCACTATGAGGAATTCATCAAAATGATCTGTGGAAGAGTGTGGAATTAATAAATAGTTGGTAGGCTGAAGAATAATTAATACTACAAAAATAAAAAAAATCTATGATCCTAAATACTAATCTGAACTTTCGTCTTTTCTCATTATCTTCTCCTCCTCCAAGTTCAGTCACACACACTATTGATATTCACATTAACACGAAAACATATCCTGCGATTAGAGAACATCATTGAATGAATATTTTCAGTCATTTGAATCGTTTAGTACGTTCATCGGTCAGTAATTCGTATTTTTTTCGCAAAAATTAAAACGCAGCTCAAGAAATTACTTCTTACCTGAAATGACAAACATAGTTGCGCAAATTGCGATCCTAAATGGAGTAATAGGTTCTTGTACCATACTGAGTCAAAGTTATACTACAAAAATGAAAAAAGTCCAAAGACTTTGTATGCCTCAGTAAATCCGGTCTTCGTGCGCATCTGTCAGATAAAGCTGTCCAGTATACGTCTTATATTAACGAGGCAATTACTTAGGTATCGTGGGTGCTCCCTGGGCGGGATCTTCTGCAGCTGAAACGCACAAGGAGCCGACTATCATAGCTCCGCTACTTCAGACAATTTATATGGGACATTTTACATGGCATGAATTATGACGGTGTAAAATTATCAGCAACTTTCTGTCATATATAATTTATAAAGCCGCATAATTGTGATCTCACGTGGGATGAAACGCATGTTTCCTTTTGGGCAAGGCAACGCATACATTTAGATGAATGTCAATATTTTGAATCACGTTTTAAAAATAGCCTTTGGTAAAACTTTGGACCCTTCATTGTTATTGCTAAGTGTTGATTTTGCATTGCGGGGGATAAGAATACAAAAGTATAAATATGTATATTTATATATTGCTCTCAAC
Organism: Mormyrops boulengeri; assembly: GCA_026781065.1. Lineage (NCBI taxonomy): Eukaryota > Metazoa > Chordata > Actinopteri > Osteoglossiformes > Mormyridae > Mormyrops > Mormyrops boulengeri. Next base: position 3,326,543 of record JAODLD010000052.1, on the reverse strand, counting down.
ATTACAGCGTTTTTGTTCAGATTGATTTATTAATTGTACTACGTGCTCTTGATTTTTCCTGATTCCTCCATTGCCAACTGACATTACTATAAAGGTTGTTTTATTTTTACCATCTACATACACAAGAAACAGACCAACTAAATGCTATTTTACAATTTGCTAAAATAAAAAGCTAGCCCATTCAATTAAAAGTCTAATCCTGCTCATTTAAAAAAAAGTGTTAGTTTCAGCTCGTTGTGATCTCTAAAATACGATGTAAGACATTTAAATAATGTTGTATTACACATAAAATGCATAATATTAAATGCAATTTTAGATTCGATTCTAATCAGTTTAGAAGGGTATTAATAGAAGTATTAAATGTTTATTTATTATTGTTGTTATTATTATAAGGAGATTCCTTGAGTAAATTTAAATACTTTGACATCCGTTGCTGTAGGCTTGTCGTATGCAGTGTTGTGGAAGTTACTTAGTTAAAATTAATAATTAGTTACAGTTAGTATGTATGTTATTCAAAGGTAGTTAAATTACTTTACCAATTACTGCATATAAAAGTTATAAGTTACTACAGAAAGTAACTTTGATTACTTCAATTCTCTTATTAATGCATACATACCCAGACAGCACGCATACATCGCTGGGACGCTGATTTAAGATTGTACCGTCATTAAATGATTGCGTTCCATTTAGGGCTATTAACAACATTTAAATAATTACATTCGGTAATGTGTGTTTCAGCCTGCGCATCGTTTTTTTCCCAATAATTTTGCTTTAATCGGTTGAGTATAACTGTTAGGACTATTGTTAATATTTTTGTCATGGTGTCCATATTTAAAATAATAAACGTATAACTGTTAATCAGTTAAGTTGTTTGGTATATGGTTTGAAACAGTATGCCTACATGTGGGGTAAACAGAACAAATTCACCTTATGAATATGGGGAAAGTGTGTAAACTCCGCGCACACAGAGCTGGGGTTGGGAGTAAAACCCACTATCAACAGGTATGAGGTCACAGTCATACGTGTCATACTATTGTGTAATATATAATAATTTAATGTAGCCTCCAACAATATACAAATTATACTACATAAACTACAAAAGTGATGCGTATGCCCTGAGGTGGTTTGGTGACCCGACCTTGGTTACTTGTTTCCGGGATAGGTTCCGAAATGACTCACACATGGACAAGTGGAACAAATAAATAAAAGTATCAGTATCGTGCAATGGACAGACCTTCGAACGTCAGCTTGGAGACGCAAGACCACACACTCTGTCCGTCTGGATAAGGGCTCTAGGATGCCGAATAATGAATACAGCACACTTAGTCCAGCGTCAGGATACAGCGGCGAAACGAAGCGACGATGTTATCTGTGTCGCCCCCTGGTGACGCGCTGGAAGAGTAGTTTTACCGTGCAATTGGGTCCAAGGAATCGTTATGTCCTCTGGATACACTCGACACAGAACTCTCAGAACTCTGCCGTGATAATGCAAACGAATAAATAAACCCGATTAAACTATTTAAAAATATGACAACCTTGTTATATCTGTATTGACGTTTAATTGAACAAACATCCAATAATTAAAAGAAAAACTGTTTAATGTATTGTGAGAGCCTACGCGAGCTTTTTGTGGGGCACTGTGCATATAATCATAGTCTTTGTAAATATAAATATTGGCAATGTAAAAACTGAAATTCAGATGAAGAGCTTGGGTGTTAATTAAAACTAAACTTACCAAGGGTATAGGACCACTGTAAAGTGTTTATTGTCAAATTAACAGTAACTTAATGGCAACAATTATTCAGTAGTTGCTGTATTTCACACCATGGTAAAATGACAGAAACCGTATGCCTACAGTAGTTTTTAAGCTCATTGTAAAATGAAGTAGCTTTACACTGTTTTTTTTTTGGCATACTGTATAATGAAGTATAACATTATACTGTTACAAAAATGTTACTGTGATTTATTTTACAGTGCTACTCTATATAACCTACAGTATATAATATATTGTATTTATTACTACAAAATACCATTATTTAGCTTTTCATGTGAAATAAGGAAAAGGACAACTGATGACTTAAATGCACAAAAAGCTGAAAATGTATCGTGCAATTTGAACAATACTGTAATAAAGACTACCAGTCAGTTAATATCACTGTATTTAGATTTACAATAAATTTTTCACAGAGTGCACTGTGAAAATCTACAGTAGCATACTGTATGCAACATATATAGCAAGGAACTGTTGAGAATACAGTAATAATACTGCAAAAACAACAAAAATAATTTACAGTGACTGGTTTCAACATTGGTAGGAACCAAATCAGCTCCGAACCCTCTGACCCCCTAAACACACATGGTACTGCCACAATATTGGTATGCGGTAGTAAGAAACACACACAAACACAGAAAAATGTGCAAGCACTGAACCCAGATTCAGATCCATGGTGTATGATGACTACACTGCCCTCTGTATGGCCTACCCTTCATCTTGCAGTAGATTTTTGAAGAGTCACAGTCACAGAGTACTCAACTGGTTGGTTGAAACAAAATCTTGGTCTGGATTTCTATTCTCTGGACCTGAAATCTTCAACTCTGCCTCCTGGTCTCTGCAAAATAAAAATAAAAACTATGTCCGTCACTGAGTACTGAACATATGCTATGAATGTCATTGTTTATAGGGCAATTTGATCCTTTTGATAATGAGGATGACATGAGATAAGAGTTGAACCTTAAGTCTGTAGTGTAAACAGGAATGGTGACAATACTATTCCTTGGAGTTTGCTGTGTTGTTCAGCATCACATCAGATAAGCATTATTGTTGCAGGATAATCGTGGCATGTTGGTGAGGTAATTTGTGATCCTGGGGGGTCTTGAAGCTGCATCACCTTGACCTTTTCTAGTGCGGATGGTCGGTGGTGTTAAATGCACTGAAAGTAAGAGAAAAGACTCCTCATAATGTTGCTCGAATTCAACCCCTTCTACGCCGTTGCCCAGATCCATGCGCAAGAATAAAGTTGAAGGGGGTTACCTCAAACACAGTATTTGACATTTTTAAAGAATGGCGCTCCGTTCCCCCACAGGCGAGAGACGGTGTGCGGCGCCTTTAAGAGCAGAAGCCGGTCTGTCCTGTAGAACCGTGTCTCCAGGACAACAAACGAATACAGAGGAAACCGAACAGTTTACACCCAGCATACAAACAGGGGGACCTGAACCCCGACCATAGTGCACTGTCCCGAAAGCTCAAACACCACCATTCCAACAACTTATTAGAGTATTCAAATGCAACTAGAGGTCAAATGGCAGGCGTCCAAGCGCCCGATGGCGATGATTGATCAGTAACTAACCCGGTGAGGAAGTAAATAAACTAGTTACAGGCAAACCGAGCCTTAGGCGAAAGCGGTGGATCATAACTTCCTTTATTTAAACAGAATTGGTTAAAGCGATTTTATGCAAACCGCAGCTGGTTTAACTGGATTTTATACCGGATACTTAATCTGTCGCAAGTAGCGTCAGCGTGGTGAGTCTGCAGCAGGTAGCGGCCGGGCAGATCCGGCGTGAAATGCGGCTGCTCCTGCGCACCGGCCCCTTGCCTTGTGCCAGTGTGACACAGATGACACCCTTGGAGTCTCTAAATCTAAGTTAGCACCGCTCTGTCTGCTGTTTAATTTGCCAGATTGCCCTCATAATAATAAACACTAAGACCCAGGGCCGATCGGCATCATGAACGTCGCTGAAGTGGAGGACCACATTTCCCAAAAGTATGAAATACAGCGACGACTTGGAAAGGGGGTAAGTGCACCGGGTCCTTGACGGTTCACACTTACACTGTATATGTGGAAAGTTTGTCTTTACGGGGAACAGGTATTTCTTTTATGTACAGTTAATAATTGCCGTGTGTACAACAGGTACTTAACGCACTGGTGAAGGGCAGGTGCTGACCTAGCAGCGCTAACCAGCTGTTATAAAAGTTTACCAGGTAGAGGTTATGCATGTGTATTTATAATCACGAGAATTCGTTTGTGTCGATTCCGGATATCAGAGGGAGAACATTATATAAATGAAACATGTCTTTAAGAAAGTCCTTTTCAAAAGTTTTTCTCCAGGTGTCGCCCCGTTAAAAGGCACACATGCTACTTACACAAACCCCAGGCCCACCGTCCCAGCCTGTATTTGCAAACAGGGTCTAAACTATAAACATACATGTCACTGGGGAGAGCCCATGGCTGACTGTAAATGGGGCCGGTGGTGATGAGCTGATTCTTCTGGCCATATGGAGGTACTAAGGTAGTGTCCAGTTTCGTAGCCGTTAATTTGGTCGCACAGGCTTCTGTATATAATAGTAATAGCTGCAGAATGTCCTCTGCCTGCATGAGACAACGGGGGAGCGGAGAACCTATGAGCCGGTACGTTTGCAAAGAAACGGGTGAGAAATCTTGTTTTGGATTTGAAAATCTCACTCTCTATTGTGTAATCGGTCTGCTGACCGAAAAAAGGGGATTTGCTGAACCTAATCATTCTGTTGTTTGAGTATTTAAGAAGGGGGGAAAACTGTAGCATTTTGAGTGTAGACAGAAAAGGTTTTTTTCAACCCCTTACCTTTATACGAACCCCCTTCTGATTGTGGATTTCCTTTACATTTCCAGGGACGACATATGTATAATGGTACATGTATTCGTTGAGCGCTGTTCACTTACATCATCTTGGGTTTAGCTTGATTATAGCGAATGCTGGTGAACCCAAGGACCCTACCATGTCACTTAAATCATTAGGCCTACTTTTGGAACATTTTGATTTCCCAATAAATTACACCAATGCTGGAGTGAGAGTAGTTGATACGACCATGACTGTCTGTCAGCTATGTTATACCGAGCTCTGGTGTGTTGCTGGAAAGGCGTCCGACGTGCTAATTCATTTGAGACATCATCTGACGTGTGTGTGTATGACTGGAGCAAGGTAGAAACCGTCTCTGCAAGTTAGGTCTCGGTGGCATTTAAGGTACTTTTGCCAGGAAATTCAGTCAAGTCTAAAAAAATAAAGATGGCTATAGGGGTGTTTATCGCTATATATATATATATATGACCATACAGGGTCACAGGGGAATTAGTTTACTATGATTGTTATTCTGCAGTCTTGTTTTTGAATTTTGATTTATTTTACATATTTTTAGTGTGCAAATGAGCATCAACTCGGTCTTGTTATTCAGACATGTTGACAGTCACATTGCCTTATGTTTGGTTTACAACTGTTCCTAACTGCAGTTTTGATAAACAATTTCAAAAGAAATTCTATTTTCCCAAACCATGTGAACCCAAAACCATGCTATATACCAAAGTGAATTTTGTGTAGGCCTAGTGTCACACACACACACACACACACACACACACACACACACACACACACACACACACACACACACACACATATATATATCACATTGTCTTGTGTTTGGACAAATCAGGTTGGTATAAATTTATATGCATGCATAATCATCAAATCTGCCAGTTTAATTAGATTCTTATCTAGCTTTTGATGAAACAAAGCATGGCCATTTTAATTGCTCCTGTCCACCTGGAGCTGTGACTCAGCACAGCCCAACTTGACAAGGCTTTCGTCACTGGAATGAGCACTGCCCCCAGAGAGAGGGAGCTATTTTTTGCCTCCCCGGTCTAACCTTCACCACAGGTGTCACCCCCAGTGATCTGTGTGCTAATGTTCCCCTGCTCTGTGTTTTTTCCCCTCTCATTTTTTCCTCTGTGTCCCTGAAATTGGACCTATTCAGGGTCGCTTAGCAACAATGTTTATATATTGTCACTGTCACATGGTGCTTGTTAGTTTCTGCAGCTGGCCTTAGGGGTAGCTGTATGATCTGCCTGTGTATTCTCCCTGTGACCCCCCCACCCACCCACCCAATCCCTCTTCCAGGCCTACGGGATTGTGTGGAAGGCCATCGACCGCAAAACCGGAGAAGTTGTGGCCGTGAAAAAGATATTTGATGCTTTTCGGAACAGGACTGATGCTCAGGTAAGGGATATGGGGGCATTTTGTAATGAAAATATAAACACAAAAATCCGTGGGCTGGGTTGGCGCAAATTCTTTTAGGTCTGACACCACAAACAGGGAATCAAGCAAAGAATTATGGGTCTGGGAAATGGTGTCAACACCTGGATCTTCCAAGCGAATATTCTGATCCTTTGCGGATTGTGGTACTACAAGAGAAGGATAAAAGTAATATGTTGTTCAAATCCTGAGATTTTTGCAGCAGAAATTATTGCTTTGTCTAATTGTTTTTATTGATTCAATCGACAGAGGACGTTTCGTGAAATCTTGTTCCTGCAGGTAAGAAGTTATATCTCCATACACATCAAGAAGGATACGAATTAATACCCTTGTGTAGCCTTTACACACATAGACATACCGTGTTGTGTGAAATGGTTTTCCCTTGGAGTGTTGGTGAAATTAACTTGCTGTTGCTTGTTCTCAGGAGTTTGGAGATCATTCCAACATCATCAAGCTGCTTAATGTAATAAGAGCCCAGAATGACAAAGACATCTACCTGGTGTTTGAATACATGGGTGAGGATGCTTAATATGGATGGTTAGTGATGCTTGATGGAGTGAGAGGCTCTCTGAGTTAGTGTGTCTTACTGATGGCAATTTGAATTGTGGGCTGATAGTACATAGGGATATTGTATATTCGATGTTTGTTCGGTTATGTACATTAAGTGCAAATGTGACTCTTTGGTTTGAGTGTGTTTTACATCTTATGCGCAGCTATCATTTTCCAAGTTCCATGTAGCTTGAGATATACCCATGTAATCCAGACCATTTAGCAATGATTTGATTGATAAGGCCAACAAGTTCTTCCCTGACTGGTTAGTAGTGGGTGATCTCCTGCATCCCAGCATTTGTAATACTTGCAGTGTCGTGCTTGGTGGTTGAGTGGGTTTTGGGGATTAATCAGCAGTAGGCATGACTGAGCTGAAAACACCCTCCCAGAAAATGCACATAGATACTGAGAGTCGGAGGTCCAGCAGTCTCCGAAGGGCGTGAGCTGTCTTGGCAGCTGACGGAGGCTGCCGAGTCCACACTGCTGCAGTTCACCCTCTGTGGGTCGGCCAACATTGCAGCATGATGCAGTGAAAGCTGGCAGCACCTCTCTCTCTACTTGGACACGTCAAAGACCAGCCGAATGTCTCTACAGACTGAACGTTAGATGTCGAGGTTCTCAAGAGCCTTGTAGTGGTTAGCAGGACATAAGGTCAATGGAATCAAATATCATATGACATGGCCGCATAACAGGAATTCCCTTGAATTCATAATGTTAAGTACTGTGGGCCATTACAGCGGTACTATATAGACCTCTGGGTCCAAAGAGATGGTGCATTCAGGCGATTTCCTGTTTTAGCTATACCAGTTGTCACTGAGCTGCTGAGACGTGATTGTTTGCCTCTAACCCACTCAGCCAGGAGGACACTATCCCAGCTCTTTGACTGCATTGTTGATGCATCTTCCATATTCTAAATGACTTGCACCACCTGCAATGTAATGTATACTTTGTTTGTTCAGTAAGCACAAATGGTGTAGTAGTATACTCTTACTTAATGTATTAATTAACCAGAAACTAAGTGTTCGTTAAATACCGATCCCATGTTCGTCCATCATTAATCAATCATAACGGTTCATGTATTTCATGCAATTACTATATTTGTTCATGATTTGTACTTGAGTAGTAAATGAGTTACTAAGCTATTTGTGCCTCCTCAACTAAAGTGTGACTGTTTGTTCATAATTTTATTGGGGGCACATTTGTGCTAGCAGTTATTTTTTAATGCTGCTAGACAACATTAATTATCTTCTCATATCTAATTTTATTTCATCTAATAAATGGCACAAAATTTGCACATTTTAACTGAAATTCCTAAACTTTCTGTTATGGACACTGAATTTGTTACATCATTATAAAAATGTAACGCAGAATTTTCTCATTTAACCTTTAATAATTGACTAATAATTGTCTGTCCTTTGGTTTGGATGATTCTTTTCGAACTTTCATTCAGCCACTTTTCTGGATTCTCTCCACGTAAGCTAATATGCTAGAGATTCCACACGATCTGCATTTGCTTTTGTACATCTTGTTTGATTTATGGATGTTGTCTTAATGATTGCACGTCACTTGCTTTTGCTATTGGCTCCAGGTAGCAGGATGGTGCGGCGATGTGTAATTGCCACCTATGTGTCACAGCAGTCAGGTCTTACTGTCTTGTAATGGCCGTTCTCTTCTTGTCCCCACACAGAGACAGACCTGCACATGGTGATTAAGAAAGGAAACCTTCTGAAGGACATTCACAAGCGTTACATCATGTACCAGGTGCTTAGGGCCACCAAGTTCCTGCACTCCGGCAACGTGATCCACAGGGATCAGAAGGTAAATTTAAAATGTGTAAATATGCTTGCTGTATTTGGGGCATCAGCAGAATGCTGACTTTTTCATCCGCAGATCGGGCATTGTGTATTTGCCCTTGGATGTAGATAGTCGTGGTCTGTACATGCATGCAGCGGTGATATTACACCAGACCATCAGAGGGCAGATGTATTGCAAAAAACAAATACAGGCAGCTTAGTGAAATGGGTAAACTTTTATGAAGTTTTAAAATTGTTACTAGGCTTGGACAGCATTAAAGTAATACAGTGGACCACGGTATCTTGAAAACCTTATGACAGTTCCACCCCATACTGGTCAGATGAAATCCTTATGAGAAAATAGGCTGGGACACTCCACCCCCCCCCAGTGAATTTTAATGCAAAGATTTCAGAATGCCAGAGTAGTGTTGCGTTGGAAAATACCGCATACCGCAGTATAATGTGTGGACAGTATGAAATATTACATATGCGGGTACCTTCTCATACAACTGTTCTCCATAGTTACTACAACAATAACTATTCTTCCTCTACTCTTTCTTGATTGACTTCTTGATCTGTGAAAGTCAGTGCTGCCACCTACTGGAAACCTAGTCAATTTCCCTGCACATATGCAGTCGAAGTGCACTGACGTGCATAATTTCCGCCAGACAAAAAAAAAATCAAGGTTACATATCCTGAACCAAACCCTGATGATGAAACTTATGTCACATCCCCTAGTCTGCAACCGAAAGCGCACATGGAAAAGTGGAGTATGAATTACCCTTAATCCAGATACTGCGTGATGATCTAGTCTTCATGTCTTTGTTTCCAGCCTTCCAACATCTTGCTGGACACAGACTGCTCTGTGAAGCTGTGTGACTTTGGCCTGGCGCGCTCCCTCTATCAGATCCAGGAAGATGCTGGGAACCCTGCGTTGACCGAGTACGTGGCGACGAGATGGTACCGAGCCCCCGAAATCCTGCTGGGCTCCTCCAGGTACAGCACGCGCTCTCTCCATGAACTGGGGAGATCAGCCTGGAAAGTGTGCACCCTCACTGTCCAGGGCATGCAGATTATCTGCAAAGCCAGTAAATAATAATCCGTTACTGGCAAGAGTCTATGTTTGGCCTTCCGTTGGTAAATGCTGTGCAGTGACAGGCGACCCTGTCCTGCAGGTATACAAAAGGTGTGGACATGTGGAGCGTGGCCTGCATCCTGGGTGAGATGCTGCTGGGCAAGCCTCTCTTCCCGGGAACCTCCACCATCAACCAGATCGAAAGGATCATGAGTACCATCCCACACCCTACGCCAGAAGGTTGGTTCCCATGTGACCCTGGACCACAGGACCTGTTAAGGCCTTTGGGGCCTGACTGCTTGTGTCAAGTTGTTTCAATAAGAGTAAAATCTAAAATTTTGGAGGTTTCTGGAGAAATTCATAAGCAGGTGCTTCAGGCAGTCTAAAACAGTGATCAATAGCATTATTTATATATACCTGCTGAATATTACTGGCTAACCTGAATCAACTAGTCAATTCATGAGTAACTTTCAGTCAAAGTCATGTAAGTCTATATTGTTGTTTTATTTTTGTTTAAAAAAATAATCAGTTTTCTGACTTGCTGAGGAGCTTAGGGTGGCTGGTCTACATGCTTGTTGTTTGTTCAAGCTTTTGGGCTTGTTTGCTTTTTGTTTGTTCAAGCTTTTGGCTTTGTTTTATGCCGACTATAAACATTTATATAAAACAAACCACTGTTGTATGCATCAGTAGTGCTGCTCCTCATTTGCTTGAAAGCCACTTAGAAAACTGCCATTGAAGCTTTGGGCCAACCGTGTTTGGCACCAAAATTCAACGCAGGACCGCTGACACGCAAAATCGACTGCAGTCTGCTTTGGGTTATAATATGTGCCTCTCAGCCTGAGATTCACATGGAATTCAGCATGAACTGGGCCCATGGCATGGGGCAGATGTGGTATTATGGAAGACTGTTTATAATCCAAAAACGTTGGTAAGGCAAAAAAGTTAACTGCGGTGGCATTTTGTTTTTCAGATGTGTGCTCCATTAAGTCAGAGTATGGCTCTTCGGTCATCCAGAGGATGCTGCTGCGGTGAGTCGGACACTATGATCTTCCTTTGATAGCTTATGAGAACGTAACCGTCGACTAGCATCCCGGGCGCTACTGCTAACAAGGCATATGCATGCACGCCCTCACACGTGCAGTGATGTGCCAGTTAGTCTAACTGCATGTCTTTAGACTGTGGGAGAAATCCCGAATGACATAGGGAGAACATGCAAGCTCCAGTGGAGTTGTTATTCGAGCTCCCAGGCCTGGAGTTGCTACCCCACTGTGTTTCAGTAATAATTTTAATTCTGAGTGCATGTTCTTGGCTGGTGGTGGTGCTGCTAGGCCACAGGTTCTTCTAGAGGACATGCTGCCGTCCTCTGTGCCCCCAGATGCCTTGGACCTTCTGAAACGCCTGTTGGTCTTCAACCCTGACAAGAGGATGACTGCTGAGCAGGCCTTACAACACCCCTACGTTTCCAGGTGGGAGGGAGCACCCCGGGAAGTAGGGATGGGGAGCTACTGGAGGGAGCTGGGCAGTAGAGGAGTAGTGAAGACCTCCAGAAGGGGAGGGGGGGGGATCCAAAGTCTGCTTATGCGCTTAATAAGGTCATGGTAACCCTACCCCAGGAAGCACAAGGGATCCCCCAGAATGCAGTCCCAGTCCATCACAGGGCCCACCCAAGCACACACAAGCAGATACTACAGGCAATTTAGAGACACTAATTCAGCCAAACCCATGTGTCTTTGGACTGGATGAGTGAGACCACAGTGCTGGTCACTGAGTCACATACTGCCCATCACTTAATAACTAACCCATACATACGCTTTCTAACAAGAAGCAGATTACACTGGCAGCCCGATAGATGGTTTTACCAGGGGTGCCACTGCATCCCCTACTGATCAGATGAAAATGCTATTTAAATATATTAAGTTCAAAAAATGTAATTATATTGTAAAGTTATATCTGAAATTGTGGCTTGTGTTAGTCATATCAATGTGCAATAATAAGTAAATTCACAATAAATTTACATGTGTATCTCAAACTGGCATAGCCTGTAATGAATGACACCCATGCAGCGCCGATGAGAAAAGCCTCGAATTGCCTATGGGCAGCCTACACCACCCCATAATACCCTGCATTAAATATTGTGCATGTATAAGATTCCTTAACCTGGCAACACAACCTGAACTTACTAGACTTCACCTACGAGGTATATCATTTGTAGGCTGCTAGACTGTCCCTAGAGGTGCACTACAGTACAAATAAACCCAGCCTTTTAAAATTATTTAGGTTTCTATGTATTTACTCATGTGCCCATAGGCTCCAGGCCCCCATGAACTTGAATAGGATGGGTACAGAAAATGGATCGATAGATGGGTGTATTTACTTGTGTCTTGCTGATGACTTTCTCAGTGCTGTGGATTATCTCTGTCTGCTGAGTCAGATGCATCACCTGCTAGCTTCATGTGCTATTGTGGAGCGCAGGTGTCTTCTCAGTAGTCTTGAGAGATCCTCAAGGGTCCTTTCCTCCTTTTCTTCCTCTGTCCCACTGCAGGTTCCACAACCCGACCAAGGAGCCGAGTCTAGATTACGACGTGGTCTTGCCGGTGGATGACGACGTCCAGCTATCTGTGACACAGTACCGCAATAAGTTATATGAGGTATGCTGACTAGAGCGCAGTGTGTGCATTGTGTTATCTGGGCGTGATGGGATCTTCTGTACATCAGAGTAGCTGGAACGTGTCAAACACAGGCTGATGGAAAGATTTGTGTCAGATGATCCTGGAGCTGAGAACCAGCCTTCGCATGCAGCGCCAGGCCCAGCAGAAGGAGAAAGAGGAGTCCAGAGCTGGTGGTGACTCCAGGGCCCAAGGTGAGGGGGCAACCAGGCAAAGCAAGGTGCAGGACAGGCAGAAGGAGCCTCCCAAATCCCAGCCTGCCAAAGAGAGGATGAGTCCCATGGTCACCCCCGAAGCAAGCAAGACCACCTACAACCCTATAACACACATCCCCAGTGAGTATCACCTTCACACTGTCCCATACGTCACCCTCAGAGGACGTCTACACAGCACGTGGCAGCAACCACATCAAAACACCAGTCAATCACATTAGACATGTAGAGGGGTGAATGTATGAACTGGCTCATAGTATTGAACCCTTGACTGTGTTACTTGTAGCTAAACTGCCCCAGTTTGGGGTCTATTTGTATAAATAGCTCATGCTCTGATGAAATGTTGCTGACTAATGAATGAGGTGTCAAAAGCTGCCTGGAACAGAAGACAAATGGAGCCTTTTAAACACAGTCCCTTTGTGACCAGGGACACCTGATCCTTACGCATACTGTCACGATAACTGGGCTTTCACACACATCAGTCAGTCACACACACACACACCATTTGGCAGAATTCTTATTTTGAACTGATTACATATCTGAAACGGAAAAGGAACATTAAGAGCATAACCTCTGAGTGGTAACTTCAGTAGTGAAGAGGATGTAAGTTTTATGGTTTCAAAATAATACTGTTCACGTCGTTATTCTGGAATGATCCGCCTGTTGCTTTCTGCTGTCATATCACGTGACCTTTCATTTTGTCCTTGCTCCTTCTTATTGCTCTTTAGATGGTGTGATCAAGTCAGTCTCCAACATACCAATGCAGCCCTGCCACCGAGCCGGGACTGCCAACAAGCCACCTGCGGAACAGAAATACCAGGAGACTATAATCACGCGACCAACAGAGGGCGCCAACGGTAGCGCAGTGAGTCCGGCTTTTTTGTTTGTTTCAAACGTGAGTTTAGCACTTGTGCATGCAGTTACCAGCTTAAGCAGCTGCTGTTTAATTTCAAGTATTGTGATTACATACTGTGTTTAATGGAATGTAGTGGTAAGGACTGTATACAAACCCACCTGTCATAAAATAATAATGGGAAAAATACACACACACACACTCTCTCATGCACACCTTTTAATTGTAGTAATGCTATAATTTTAGCCTATGTTTAAAAGCGGAATTGCTATAGAGGTGAAAATTTCCATTTTCTTTACACTTACAGGAAGGTTGTCGTGTAGAATTTCCTCCTACTAAGAAGGTCATAAGAATATAAGCAGTGTTTTGATTTGGCTGTGTGGATTAATTCTGGACCCATGTCTTTCCAACCACAATATATAATGGCACGTTTTCCAGATTTCATCCTGCACATATCTTGAAGTTCTTGATCCCTAACCATGTGACTTTGGATGTCACAGAGATCCTGCTCTTACTGGATTCTCTGCCACTTTGGTCCCAGGAGAGCCTGCCACCCGTATATTTGTCACTCATACCGGGCTCAGTGGCTGCCCTCCGTACTGTGTCCCGATTTTCCCCACCACCTCGATTCTTTATAATTTTTATCATTTGGTCTTCCACCTCTGCTCCGGTTGATTCTGGATTATTTGTGATGTTGACATTTATAGGATTTCACATTCTGTCTTAACTGCCCTTTCTGAAACGTATACAAAATGAATGTTGCATTTATTCAGTATGTGCTTCAGTAAATGTTTAAGAGCTAAGAACAATTAATCATTCACTGATTAATGAAAACTGTTAAACTGTTTTTTCATTTATTAGCAGAAAGAGCGATAAACTGAAGAATTGATCAGCTTGCATTATACCTTCCATCCCGCCATTTCCCCAGCCCTCTGTTGTCCCAGATCCATGGCAATGCGGTGGCTCCTCCCCCATGTCCCGCACGCGTTCTTTCTCCCTGACGCTCACACGACCCCAGCTCAACCCGCTGCTGAGAAGGGACGAGCCCGCTGTGTCTGGCATCACAGTTACCTCTGCCCGCCTGGTATGCGCCAATCATGTCGGCCCTCACTGTTAATTTCCCCGGGATCGGCTCCCTAATGCATGTGCTTTTTGTCATATTTTGGGACAGAACCAGAGATCACCAGCCCAGTCACGAGACGTACGGCCACCTCCCAGGTTCAGTAAGAAAGTCTTCCAGAGCCAGTCCAATGTAGGGGCATCGGGAGACCCCCGGGCTAAACTGGGAAGCTACTCCCAGGCGTACGGCACCATCAACAAAAGTGAACTGGACAACCTGCTGAGGAACCGGCAGACCCAGTGACGAAGAGCATCGAAAGGGTAGAAGGGAAGTCATGGAGAGGCTGCAAAGAAAGCTGGAAGAACTGGATAAGAGGACGATCAAAGCTGGAAGGGCAGGAACTCATCACGAGATGCAGAACTCCAGAGTGAAGCCTGCTAACAAGAGCTGTGTTTCTCTGCAACCCAGAAGGGGGATAACGAGCAGAGGCCCTTCACAGGGTCACACTCAGACCATACACCACACCACAACATTACATTTGTCACCTCCAAACATTATATCAAAGAAAAAGATCTTGTTTGCCAAAGAAATTTAAAATACATTTTTAAATCATTCTACCCTCAATGTTGACATTGCTGCAGGCTTGTTATGAAATGCCAGAAGAGGTAGTTGTGGTCGGTCCCCATTCCGAAAACGGAACAGGAAGGCGCTGCAACAAAAAACTGTCGGTCACAGGCTAATTTGAAACATGCGGCCTGTGGTCCTCTGTCACACATTCCTGTTGTTTAATTAAACGCAAGATCACCTCTGCTTCTTTATTAGGAAAAAACTAAGTAATGTTCATTTCTTATTCATGTGCAGGCTACTTAAGAACCGCACACTTTACGGTGAAATGCATTTAAACAGTCACCCTTTGGATTCCATTAATATTCACGTTTAAGTCAAACGACTGGTTTGGGTAAAAACATGGCGCGCTGGTTTCACACAACTAAGGGTGAACGAATCGTTGTTTGCAATCGGTTCTTTTTAGTGAATCGGTCGAACCGGTTATCAAATCTAAACAAAACGTTTTTATCCTAAATGTTAAAGTATTACGTTCTAAAAATATCCGACAAATTAATACACGTTCCGCATACCGTAATATGTAGAGTTTGTGCTGCGTCTCTAACTCTGATGGTGTCGAAAAGCCGCTCGAAAGTTAAAATTGAAAAGAACCGGGTTACGTTTCCCAAAATCTCCCGTTAGCAGCCTAGCTGGAATCGTTCAGTTGCATGGCTCCAGCTATGTAAGATACTAACGTTCTTTGCAACTATGTTTCTGGGAAACGTATCCCTTGTTAGTAAACGTGACGATCCCAAGAGCCCTTGCGGGGAGCGATTACTGAGGCGAACACAATATAATCTAAAGCCAACGAAATCTGCATATTAAACTAAAGATACAATATATGATTGTGGTTTTTGTATAACTATTATCCTTTGAAACATTTGAGACAAAATGTTAGTAAATTTATTTAGGTACCTGCGATTTTGTCAGGCTTTTGGAGGTTAATTGCTCATTTGTATTTAAAAAGCTACAGCATGCTTATATGATGATAATGATAATAATTATAATAACAATGCAGTCCAATTAAAATAATTAAACAAAATGCAGCTGCATATAGTGCCCCCCATAACCGATTATTTGAATCGAACCTTCGATAGATCGGTTCTATAAACTGAACACAACTTCCTACCACCTGTTTCTATCAGCGGGTCTGATGACTTATTGTAATTTCCATTTACTGTTATATCACAGTAACTTCTCCTGTTTTGGCAATGTGAGAACCTATGTTAATGTGATAAAGCGCTCCAACATGGACCATGCCCCAGAAGAATTAAAACTTGTTTAAAAATGCAGAAGAGCTTGCTGGTGGCTTTTAAAATTATTTACACAAATATACACAGACACACACACATACACATGTTGGTGTACCTATCTAAATGGGGACCGTCCATTCATTTCTTTTGGAAAAACCTTAATCCCAATCACGACACCCTTACCCATCACTAACCTTAATAAGTAACCAACGCAAATACAAGACTTTTGCCATTTTTACTTTTTAAAATTGCATTCACGGATTTTTATAAAACTGAGGTTATCCAAATGGGGACCTCAAAAGATTTCAGGTACACACAAACACACACACACACACACACACACACACACACACATATATATAACGCCTAAATACGACTTTTTATTTTTTTGTTAGCTATGCCACCCAGATTAAGCACTGGATACAAGAGATTGAACTGGAAATTTCTGGAACATATATGGGGTGTTCAAGACATTCATATACACATCCGTGAGTGGATTGGTTGCAAAGTTTATATTACGGTCTGGTCTGGTCAGATTTTTTAAGGGGTGTATAAATGACATTCCGTGGATTTTCTCCCCTTAGATATACCCTATTAAACTGACGGATTTAATAATAATCAGCTGGTGAAACAGTGACGACAGCGCGGGGCCGTCGCGTGACGCGCCAGCTCGCGACTGACGCAGAGTCGGCAGTCCGGTACTACGAGCTGACAGCAGCAGACGGCTACCGGATAACCGGAGACCGAAGAAATAACGGGAATTTCCATGAAACTGTGAAACAAAGGTCGGTCTGCCTTTTATTTTTAAACTCGCGGACCGGCGTATCGTTACGGGGGGGGACTGGCATTTCCTGCTTACCCGACTTTTCTCTAACGACGTACGGCGTTATCGGGCTGACTCAGACATGGAAAGCAGCTGAAGCTAAACGTCACCCGGTACCGAGGTTGGAGGCGGAGGCCCCGTTCGGCGACCCGTCACCGTCTGTTGTTCGCCGTTGTTTTCTTTGCTCACGGCAGCCGTTTCTTCTGGTATTGGATTAAACCTCGGGTATCTCGACCCGGCATGTGGGGTGTGTGTGTGTTAACTAGTCGCATAAGGCCACTGTCCTTGTTAACGCTTAACGTGTCGAGGGTGAAATTTATTGTCCGTGTTTTCGGCCATAGATGGATGCAAGTGATGCAATTCCGGATGGCCACCGCGATCCTGGAACGGATACAGGGGTTTTTGTGGGGTATATTTATTTCGGGCCTGTATATATAAATAACACCACTATAATAATAATAACGATGCATGTTTATCTGATGTTGCGGTGCGCATCGCTGCTGCGATGGTTGTTCTTTGCCGTTTGCTGGTGCGCCACGATTCTGCATTCGGATTTTATCAGTACCAAACAGCCGCAGCCAGTAGGCCGCCCAGGCTCACCTTCTCCCTCCTAGGTGGGGAAAACACCATCTGTATCGATGTCAGCCTGAGGTTTTGTTGGTTTCTGAGCGGATGGCGGCGACACGCCGCAGTGCTGCTCTTACTGCGTCTGTAGACGGACGGTGCGAGCGCATCGTATCATATCGGTGGCATAGTTCAAAACGGCATGACATTTGATATCTTCTTTTAAATTATCCATCGTGAGCACACTGTTTTTGTTTATTTCTATATCCCGTGTTCATGGTTTTATCCTGGGACTAGATGGCGCACAGCAGTATGGGGCTTCCCTACTGCATGGAGAAACGGCTATGCTCGGTGCATATTCGTGCCTGTGAATTAAGGATTAATTATACAGTATTTCTCAAGCCTTTGAAAGCTATACATACACACTGTTAATTCTCTGCGTCGCATTTATAAACCTCTAATATCTACCACCTGTGGCGTCAGTTATTGGACAGCCCGTAAGGTTGCAGTCAAGCATATCGGATAACACCGTATTTATTAAATTACAGCTACGTGTTTTTCTCTTAAGTCGATAAACCTTGAGCTCGCTAAGCAAAGACAGTTTATAATTAAGTGAACACATGGGGTAACTTCGCAGCAGTAAAAATTGCTTGACAAAAAAACGTTTTCTCCATGCAAGTTCGAAATCAGTCTATTTACAGTGTTACGCGGTATAGTATTTGTTCTACTACAAATTATTTTATAAGTGCTCTCGAGGTAAGAGTTGTACGGAGATTACATCTGGCTTTGTGTTGCATAAACTGTAAAAAGCACCCAGAAGTTGAAATAACTAATTTGCATCATGGCTGGTCCTGATTTCAGCTGATTATGTGAAAAATGATTGTGATCATGTGGTTAAAATGTGAACATCTGTCGTCCAGCCTGCAGCTGTTACTGTTTTTTATATTGTATGCCTGCACCTACAATGAATGTAGTCATTATCCGCATCTCTGTGCATTTTTGGTCTAGTGGGGTTGCCATTTTATTTACGATTTTGCACTGTCAGTCAGTATTTCTTAATTCAGGCAGTAAATCTCCCCTTAAGATTCTGGTGTTGGGTTCTACAGGGCTGTGGGAGTTGTTCCTGATTATTTACATGTTCTGGCTGAAGTTTCCGCTGAATTGGAATAGAGTACTTCAGTAAATGTCTTCATTGTTTTTTCTAGAAGACTCTGTCCTTGTTTGACTTGGCAGCTAATCTGTGAAATGTGCTCTTTGCTTGATAGATATTTTCACAATCTCGCATTGACTCTTTGCAAAGTCGTCAGAATCTCAGTATAAAATATTCTCTGGTCCTGAATGAAATGTGGAATACATGTCAGGATGTTGAAAAGCTTGTATGTATGGAAGATTGTGTTTATCTGGTTGCACATCAGATGTTTGGATGTATGTGCATCTATGCCTTGGAAGTGCAGTTAACGTGTTGGTATCCAAACTACCAGGAGTAAGTTTTGTGTGGCAGTCACTGTAGATCACTGACTCATTTTAATGGCAATGCGAGTTGGAGCAGACCATCTGTTACCAGCGTTCTCAATGCTTCTAGCTCAGCATTACAGCTTTCTACAACTGGCCACACTCATAAAGGGATTACCAAATTCAAATAACATCCATGTAAAGAACTTAATGCATTTTGTTTCCTTTTGCAAGACTGGGATCCTTAATAATGCAAAAACCAAAAGCAAGTTAGCAAAGGTGCATAGGTTTGTATTTATGTTAAGTTAATCTAGCTGGATGTCTGCATTTTGAACAGAACCATAACCATGAAATGAAGTCCATTCTATCTCATAAAGGAGAGCAAGTGAAAGTCCTAGAATGATTGACATGGCTGCCTTGGTTACTTGATTAGTCAGTCAAGTGTGATTGGCTTGTCATGCTTGACTAGCAGAGCTGGGCTAAAATTTGCTGACGACTCTCTGGAATGTTTCATAGGCCTTTAAAAGAAGCTTTTTTTTTTGCTGTAGCACAGCATTTATAAATACATTCTCAGGGAAAGAACTTTTGTTTTCTGAATTAGCTCCACTTTCACTTTGAAAGGTGTCATAACTTATACTTTCTCTTTGTATTAGTTGGATAATTGTACGTCCTGGTTTCTCAGGGTCACAGATACTTTAGGATGTATTTAAGCTGTTTTTAAAATTTATTGTAATGCAGTGGAAACCACTTATAGTGAACACGTCTGCCTGGGCAAAATTGATCACTATAGTGGATAATCATTATAACCATTTTTTTACTTTTTCTTTGTCTCTGGCAGATTACCATCTAATTGACATTTGTATATTTATTATATTAATATAAGGTAGTTAAATGGACAGTGCTGCTATTTAGTGAATTTTGCTGACTCTTTCAAAATGTAGTACGGCTGTTCCAAACGCTTTTCAAATTACAGTACTGTACAAATTAAATTACTGAATTGTGTATAATTCAAATATGCCGTAATACAGTCCAGTACTGTAGAAAAATATAGCTTATCGTTTTTTTGCTGCTGCATCTCGGTGGCTTGTTTTTGTCAGTTTATTATAAGCTTTGGTGAGTCTATATTTGGGATTGAGTGAAAATTACTTTCTTTTTCCCGTCATGTTTTCTGTGCATGCATTAGCTTTAGATAGCTAGCCAGCAGCAGATGGGTTACCGCTAGGGAAAGCAGAGCTATCAAAGAAGTAAAGTAAAAAAAAATTTAATAAAAAATTCCATATGTTGTCATGTATTAAAAAAAATGAAAAGAACACTGTATGTGGACTACTTCAGTACTATAAGCTATAATATTCTGTCCTTGGGACTATTCTGTCCCAAGTTTTTGATCCATATAAGTGGTTGATCACTACAACTGTGATCACTGTAAGCGGTTTCTACTGTATTTAAAAGGTGTCCTTTTTGTCATTTGTGTCAGATTACATCCTCACTTTACTAAAATTCTGGCAGGTCACCATATTGAGGCTGATCAGCTCTTCTGACTGTCATCTCAGATGCTTAGAGCTCACCGGCACTGGGGGAGGCTGTGTTTGCCTGTCAGTATTTATCTAATGATGCATGCCTGATTTCCAATGGACAGCTTTCATACAGACGTCAGTGTTCCGTGATTGGGCTGTTGGGGGAAAGTTCCTTTCTAATCTAAGGGCATAATTCCTTTAGTCATCTCTCCTAAGAGGATTTTTAATCTGCTATCAGACCTTGGTGCAGATATTTGACTGAGGGATTTTCAGTTTTCATTGTTAGATAAAATACCTTTGATTAATTATAATAACTGATTTGGAGATCACTAATAGTTGAGTCTATTAGTAGATTCTGAACTTAATTTAATTGCAATCATTATCTCTCTTACATGCATTTTTTTTCTCAAATTGCTAAGAAAGGTAAATACCAGAATATCAAATGGTGATAAAGGTTAGTTTTGTTAGCACAGAAATCTTAAATATTGCTTAGAAGTCACTTTTGAAATCTGCTCTCAACAAAGGTACTTAAGAATGTGGTCTAAACAAACCTCTAGATGTGCCTTGACTTTTAATCATTAGTTTTAGGTTCAGTACATCATTCAAATGGTGCCTGGAACACATTGAGTTTTGCAACTGATGTCAGAAAGTAGTGTGACCGATTGAGAATTTAACATTCTGGTTGTGTGAAATGTTTATGAAATTTATGTCTACACTTTATAGCTTTATAGCTGGAAAATATTTAGCATACCTACCAACTGAACAAGAGTTTGAGTCACATGTGAAGGTCATTTCTGACATGCATTAGTCACATCCTTCATGCCTATGACATTTGAATAACAAATTCAGCATTTACAACCCGAGGGCATGGCATTATAGAATTACCTGTGTCATTAACCTTTCTTAGAAAGGCCTGGGCCTTTTCTTAGGAAATACTTAATGATTTTTGTTGTTGACAATTAATAACTGCAGAGAATAACAATATTAATGTCCTTTTTTTAGGAAAATATATTTTAGAGCCCGTGCTGCTATCGGTTGGACTGTGATGACAGATGACAGAACAGTATGTACATGTTCTAAATTGTTTACTTTAAAAATACTTTGGGGCTCCACAGTGCTTATTGGGCAGCACTGCTCCTGTCTCACTCTACCAGGGTTGCAGGTTCAGATTCCGCCTGTGTGTATAGTGTTGGCATGTTCTTATATCATATAATTTACTCCAGTGTCCTCTGATCCAAAAGACATTAATTCAAGGATTCAAAAAGTCTGTCATATGTACCGGTGTACAGGTACAAAGTACAATGAAATTCTTCCTTGAATGCCTTCTTGCAGTGTGGATCACAGCAATAAGTCTGTAGTTTCAAAGTGTCACAGTGGAATATTGCAGTAAGGTGCATATAGAGTTCACGACATACTATGTAGTTAGACTAATTGGTGTCACTAAAATACCTGTAGTATATGGTCCACTGAACTGTTTAGGTTCTTGATTTTTATAATCATAAGAATATTCCTGCGTAGATCTCCAAAAACTACAGTGACAACACTGTAGATGCAGAAGAGCAAAGCATTGTGGGTCCCATGGAGGGAATTACTGCATTAGGTAGAGTATCAACAACTTTAAAGATGTCACTGGTTTGGTCGTGCTCTGCCTCTTAGTTTGGCAATACGGATCTGCACATCGTAGAATGCAATCACGCATGCACACACTGCACATTGTAGAATACAATTGCTCTTAGCTCTCCTGTTTGACTGTTTATTGTGCTGTTTCATTTACCCCCCCCCACCCCCACCCCCATACACAGAAGCTTGTAATGGAAATATAATCTAGATGTGCCCATACATGGCTCTATATATTTTCCTTTAATTGATAATACATAGATACTGCAGCCTGAATAGAAATGTAACATATATAATGCTAATTGTTCCTATAGGAAAATCTCTTCACATTCACCATAATATTAGTATTTCCTAATATTATAATAATCATAAGAATATGATCATCATATTAATATTTATAGTACATAAGATTTTGTATCAGAATTTTATCTTAAATATCACCCCTGTCCTCCCATTTTCATGCCTCATTACATTCCAGTAAGCACTTATCCAGTACATAGTGCAGTGAGTCAGACAGAGTCAGTGTTCTGAGGCATGGTGCGATAAGCAGGAAACTCCCTGAATGGGATACTGGACTTTCTCATACTCTGTTTGACACCAAGGGTATTTATGGTTGCTAGTTCTCATGAAAAGCATATCTATGCGATGTAGTTGTGAACTCTGAACAAAACCATACGTGGTGGTCAAGGATGTGAACTAATAGGCTGAATGTTCATGTCCCAAGACTGCCCTTTAGCATGTTACCTTCCCTAAAGTACTCAACTAAAATACCCAGCTTTATAAATATTTTAAGTGCCGCAAACATTAGGTTGGTGATCTAATTTCAGTTTTTAATTTTAAACCAGCCACCTAAGTACTAGGGTAGAACATGGTGGAATGGTGTACTGTACCCTCATACTTCCTGCTCTGGCTTTGTTTGTGGAGTTTGCGTGGATATCCTATGGGTAAACTGGTTCCTCCGTTCACACAAAAATGTGATTTCAGTTGGTTAATTTGGCTGAATTTACGTTGCTTGCGACCAGCATCTTACCCATTGTCTTCCGGTTTGTGCCCTGTGAAAGGCTACAGGTTTGGTGTAATCTAAAATTAGTTACAGGAAATGGATGCATGGAATAAACATAATTCTATAACATTATGAATTTTTGCTGTATGCTTTGTTTACCAGTAAGCCATTCTTGATAAGTCTTGACATGGCAGTGTGAATAGGCCAATAGGTGTTGCGCTAATATGTTGGTCTTGCCTTTCTACAGCATACGGACTGGTGATCATCCTACAGAACCATGTCCCAGAACAAGAGTGGTTATCCCATTGCAGGGGAGGACAATCCCCTTCATAACTCTGTCTTTGGCCAGCCCAACCCTGCTGGATTTGCAATGCCCCCTCCCAACTACTCACAGAACCCAGGAGGACCCCCGTTCCCCCAGCCTGGTGCTTTTGGGCAGCCCGACTTTGCCCAGGGAATGCCTGGATTTGGACAAACACCCTATCCACAAATGCCCTACCCTCAGGCCCCTCAGGGCCCATACCCCCAAGGACCTTACCCTCAGGGTCCTTACCCTCAGGCAGGATTTCCTCAGACAGGGTATCCTTATCAGCAGGGTCCTTCTCAACCTGGATTCGGAGTAGACCCCAGTGGTGAGTTTCCCCGGTCTCCAGGGCTACTGCTACTTAAAGTGTATCAATGGAGGGCAGTATAATAGTGCATAATAACTAGGAGTGTTTGGTATCTGAGTTCCTAATTAGCCTTTGTTTTATCAACAGCTTGTTGAGTTTCCCTCTAATGTTGAATGATAAAGTAAATAGTGTTGCTCTTTAATACTGGTGTATTTGCAAATGGTTCTAGGGCAGTTAATCATGTCTTTGGTGCATATTCCAAAGAAAGCAGCGATCTACGAAAAATGGAATATATAATAAAAAACACATAACTGAATTTGGTTACTTGGATTTTACCACTAAAGATATTTTGTTGGCTCGTCTTGTTTTGGTGTTGACCCAGATCCCCTGAATAGTCCGGGTTACCATGGTGATGTGCCACCATCTTACTATGACAATGAGGAGTTCACTGACTCTAAATGGGAGGATAAGTCCATCCGGCAGGCTTTCATTCGCAAGGTAAGGTGTGACGCAAGCAGTGGTGACAGGGTCACCTAGAGTGTCAGGATTTCACCAAATACTCATTAAATCTTCTTTGCACGTGTTAGCAGCTTCCCTGATATCCCTGGTCCATGATGTCTGTCCACACAGGTCTTCATGGTGCTGACTGTTCAGCTGATTGTGACCTTCTCCTTCGTGGCAGTTTTCACTTTTGTGGACGATGTCAAGATGTTTGTGCGCGGAAACAGCTGGACCTACTATGTGTCCTACGCCATCTTCTTTGTGTCCCTCATTGTGCTCAGCTGCTGTGGGGAATTCCGCCGCAAACACCCCTGGAATTTGGTTGCTTTGGTATGGTCCGAAACTTCTGTATTTGGTTCCGTTACTGATGGGTGGGTTTCTGGCATGTATTTCTGTGATATTCGAGGTTGTAAGTGTGTACATCTGACTGCTGTCTGTGTCCCCACCCCCAGTCCATCCTCACCTTAAGCCTGTCCTACATGGTGGGCATGATCGCCAGCTTCTACAACACAGACTCCGTCATCATGGCTGTGGGCATCACCGTGGTCGTGTGCTTCACCGTAGTGCTCTTTTCGCTGCAGGTCAGTAGTCATCAGGTCTATCTGTGTGCCCTTTTGGATGTGTGTGTTTAGGGAGTACATGTGTATGGGAACAGCATTGAACTTTGTACTTCCCAGGAGGCCGTCTTCCCTTTGAACTGAAGATTATTTTTATGTATTATATAGCCCTTTGCATGTGGTGTTTTTATGTTGAATTTTACCCTTTACCCTAAAAGTTAGAAAGGTTGCCAGTTAAAACTCAATGTCGTGTTGGTTTAGAAAAAAAATATTGAAAGTATTAGTAAAGGTATTAAATGTAACTTCAGGATTTCTGTATATACACTGTTGTGGATGTTTTGAAAATTTGCATGATGTTTAAATTGTAGATGTTTTGAAAATTTGCATGATGTTTAAACAATTTGGTTATGAAGTTGAAAGTAAAATGGACAGTGTATGTCTGACTGAAGTCATTTAATTATGTAAGATTTTTATTTATGTCCTTCACATTCTGTCGAGTGATCGTGTCCTTTTTAAAGTGAATGTCATTTCTTTCGGCTCCCTTGACACAGACCAAGTATGACTTCACTTCCTGCCGGGGCGTGCTCTTTGTCTGCCTCATCGTCCTCATGATCTTCTCCATCCTCTGCATCTTCATCCGCCACAAGATCCTTCACATTGTCTACGCCTCACTGGGGGCCCTGCTCTTCACCTGCGTAAGTCAGGCCGGGCTTGGTTGTAAACAGCCTATGGGCCTGTAAGCCTGTTATCTTTGTCAGTACTGTACTGCCTTTTGTGGGCACAGTAGGAGCGACGTCCAGTTGATCTGGACATCTGAGCATGCTCTTTCCCGTCTGCTGGTGGCAGCCCAGTTTTTAAGCTCTGTTGAGAGTTTTCAGGGAGATGGTAGGGAGCCAGTCTGCTTTGGCAATCCATGGAAACTGGGCTCATTTAATCTATAGTTCGGGGGGGGGACATGATGGAAAAAAACAATATTCAAAGCACTTAAGAGTTTCCTTGTAGCACGTTCCAAAGGTGCCTCACAGCAGTGTCCTCAAACCCAAATCCAGAAAATTGCTGTGAGATTTATTCGAATTGGCAGTCAGGTGGGACTCGGGGCATGGGTGATACTTGGAATAAAGGGTTGGAACTTTGGCCTGGTCAGTAGAACATGCCAGCTGGAGGAATCATGGAAATTCAGGCTGGAAATACTGATGCACTAGCATAGAGGTGAGGATGCTGGGTGGGGAGTTGGAGCAGGGAAGGAGGGTGAGATGAGGACCTTATGTTTAGTGGTGAAAGGGATACCCACAGGACACACTAACCCTGAGGAGGTTAGGTTCATTCTCCAGATGATCTAGATGCAATTTAAAGCACCATGTATGGAAAAGAGCTACTCAAGTGTAACGAAAACTGAAAGATAATATAATGGAACAGCAGGAGTAAAGACTTGTTTAGATGCTATTGAGGCCAGTGAGACTTTGTGTGGTTGTTGTATAATTTTGCAATGAGACTGAAAATGATAGCTGACACCAGTAATCATGGAGAGAACTCTAGCAAAAAGTCCAAGTATGAGAGGTGCTGACCATCTTGTTTTTTCACTTCCAGTTCTTGGCTGTGGATACCCAGCTTCTCCTGGGCAACAAGAAGCTGGCTCTGAGTCCAGAGGAGTACATCTTCGCTGCCCTTAGCCTCTACACTGACATCATCAACATCTTCCTGTACATCTTGGCCATAATGGGTCGCAGCCGTGAGTGATGCACCCCTCTCCCCCCTACTCGTCCTTCCTGGCGGCGCAAAGAGGAGGCCCAAGCAACTGAATGTGAACATCTTTCATAGTGTGCTTTTTTGGCATCCTTTTGACCCAACTCCCCAATTAATTTTTAATCCTCATTTGGTGGGCTACAGGCGTATTGGCACTAAATTCTGATGTTCTGTCCAAATAACAGCTCGCTGTCATGCATGTTCCTCGTCAGGGTGATTTGAATCGGTCCATCCATGTTTTTTCTCCCCTTAAAAGCCTAGTTTTGAGATTGGCACAGCTAGACCCTTTAATTCTCAGTTTATATGAAGCCCTAGGCTGGCCAGTATTTATCAAAGGAAAGAATGGAAAGAAGGGCTGCTGTAGCTTTCAGGCCTACTTCCTGGAATGGTCCTTTTCTGTAGGTGTCCTGGGTCTCCTCTGTGCCACCACATACTTAAAAATGCTGTTCATGACAATTTGACACAGCTGAAAATGGCTAGGAGGACAGCCCTGACCAGATAGACACCCCGCCCTCCTCCAGTGGTCACTTCTGCTTTAAACTGTAGCTGTAAATGCACAGACATATGCGATGCTCTGTCCCTCATGCCCTGCGGATGAATTTAACCGAATAATGCACTGGTTCGAGCCAAATTCTGGGGAGACATGCGGCATGTACACACAAACAAACATTCAACTACATTTATCAATCTTTTAAGAGGAAAAGGAGACTGTTTCTTTTCTGTACAAAAAGGAACACTAAGAATCCTGGATGTATACATTGAAACCTTTTTTTCTTTAGTTTTACAATAAATCGTCTAGTGTGAAATGTGAAAATTACTTGGTTTGTTTTAGTACAGTTTGTGAGGTGATTTCTATCACTTGCCTATGTGTAAACAATGGAACAATACCTGCTTAACTAATTGTACTGTCCCTTCTGTTGATCATACCGTAAACTTCGGAGCTACTTTGGATTAAAACCAGTAGTATCTTCAGAAGGGGCTTGTTACATTCTGGCATTCTGAAGCATGCTGTGTGTTGCTGGGATTTGTGCGGTCTGAATGCTCTCAACACTGACCTGTACCCCTTCTAAACGCAGATGGATATGAAGTGTTTATTTCCCCCCCCCCATTTCCACCTGCATGCATGCTCTCTAACGCCCCCTGGTTCGGCATGTGCACGCAGCACAGTCTTACTGCTAGAGCATTCAGTGAACAAACCAACTTACAAAAATGCATTGTGTAGCAGCCCCT
The DNA here is from genome assembly GCA_026781065.1 of Mormyrops boulengeri. Taxonomy (NCBI): domain Eukaryota; kingdom Metazoa; phylum Chordata; class Actinopteri; order Osteoglossiformes; family Mormyridae; genus Mormyrops; species Mormyrops boulengeri. The sequence goes on along the minus strand of JAODLD010000052.1, from coordinate 3,298,804 downwards.
GTGTTTGTTTCAATACCACTGATTTATTTTTTTTTAAACTGTATTTAACCATAAATAAATAACTTATGACGTGTATAGAATATTTACCTTTGTAGTTCTGTTTGCACTGTAAATTTGCATTACTCAAATGGAATTGTATTATTCTACTGCTGGTCGCTTTTCATTAAAACTTAAAAATAAAACTCTTAATGTTGATTGTGTCTGGTTGGGTTTTGTGTATTTTCACGCCTGTACATCGTTCCTCACATCTTCAGCATCAGGTCCTTATGCACCATCTTAAGCTGATTTCCTAGCCTTAACTGAGCTGTGCATGGATTAAATTTAAGATATGTGCAGTATGTATACGTAAACACATTGTGTGTGTATATACGTATAAACATGTATATGTATTTGCATGCATATGTACACTAGGCCTGGGTGATATGGATCAAAAGCCATATCTCTATTTTTAGGCAGAATAGTCATACATGGTGTTTATCTCTGTATTTTGTATGAATTGAGCTAAATGTTCAGGTTTACGCTCAAACCACATGTGAGATATCACAAACACTGCTATTAAAGCAGTGTGGTCAAAACCAAATGCACATACAGGGATTCCGTTTAATATTACAATGATTCAGTATAGACATGTTCTTTATTCCAAACGGAAGCCTCAAAATAAAGAAAAAAATAATGCCTATAATGTATGTGTTGCATAAGTTACAGCAGCCACTAACAGGCTTTTTTTCAGTTTATGATATTGTTCTCACAATAGAAGACAACCACGGAAAGTGCACTTAACTGGAAAGATCTCATTTTAAGGTATTATCCTTCACCAAAATAAAACAAATACTGCAACTTTAAACCTGTGAATTATTCTGTAATCCATCAACCTCCTTCATGTGACGCTAATCAAATGGTTCGATTTTAGCAATGAATTCCTGGATTCTGTGCAATGTCACATTTTCTTTACAACTAGGAATGATTTCTGTTGGTCTCTATTAAACTTAAATTAATACCTAATTTTAACTCGCAATAGATGTATATCGATCTAAACGGCATCGTGTCATCCTATATCTCACATTTTAAATACATCAGTATACCATAAAAATTCGATATACCACTAATCGTAACACATGCAGCTCTGGAAAAAATTAAGAGACCACTCTGTATTTTTTTAAAAATCCTCATTTTTAAATCCTACTTTAATCTCGGTACTGCTCGCAGAAGCATCGCGGCCGGCTGCTTCCAGGCTCAAAGTTTCTAAGACAGCAGTGCACAAGTACAAGGTAAAGCAAGACACTGACAATAAGCAAAAG
>JAODLD010000052.1:3274064-3297406 GCA_026781065.1 Mormyrops boulengeri | reverse complement strand
CTGCTAGGACAGTTCATAACAGGCTCCTAGAAGCAGGACTGAAGACTCATAAAGCAAGGAAGAAGCTCTTCATCAATAACAAGCAGGAAAGAGCCAGGCTGGAGTTTGCAAAAAAAATTTATTTTACACAGGCACATATCTATAAATTGAAAAATTAGTGAAACCGAAAATTTCGCTGTGGTCTTAATCTTTTTCCAGAGCTCTATGCTCAAAGTCACACAGAAGCACACTCAAAATGGTTAACTATTTGGTGGATTTGATTTCAAACTCGGGGTAGCATGGTGGTGCAGTGATTAGCCATCTGTATAGGTTATATTTTATTTTCCGGACATTAAGGTTCCCGAACAAAATAGTATAAATATGTCAATGTTGTTTGTTTATTCACTCATTATATTCCATTTTCTGTATCCATATCTTAGTTAATTCCTGCTGTGGCCATCCATGCGTGGCGCCGCTGCACTCAATTTACTAGATCTACGTAGCCACCCGAACTTTCGGGAAGTGACAGCCCCACTGAAGGAGATGCCAGACACTTACTGTCACTGCCTACAGCAGTGAACCTGGGCCTGAACCTGATAACGCAACATTGCCTTTCAACTGGACAAGGAAGCAATGGCGTGGAGAAACAGGAAACAAAATCAAAAGCTAGGATATACAGTATGCATAAAGACAAAAACTATATGAAATGTTACTGATGGTATTAACTGCCTGCAGTAGTAATATTAGAATGTTTTTGGCAGGAACCCTGTTATTGACCACGCTCCCACGCACTTATCTGCATGTATCGTGCATGTGACTTGGGAAGTCGTGGCGCGCACCAGAAAATACCCACCCCCCCATATTTGTATCATTGCAGTACAAATATAAATCTATTAATATTCGCAAGTACTATTCAAGTGTTAAAGTCAGTGAAAAAACATTCAGTTTAAATGCATTAATTTCTGTTTATATAAAAGAGTATTTTGATAAAATTCATTATACAGCCGTTTTTGATTTTCAACGAAATATTAAATTTAAAGCGCCAACTATAGATTTATGGTGTATGTTTTATGAATAGACGTTTAGATGCCTTTATGAAAGCTAATTAATAGTTTTTAAATAGACAGCTAATCTTAGCTCTTGTTTCCGACAAAGCAATTCCTGTTCTCATATAGCACCATGGGCTCGGTCATTTGCGGTACCTGGGGGTGGCAACAACCCACCCAAGAGCAGACCGCGGTGTAGCTGGTTTTATATTCGATATTCGCTAAAGGGCCCGATCACATAGGGGTTTTGGCAATGGAAAATGATGAAAAGATAACAAGCTGCATAGTAAAAGATGACATGTCTCTAACGAACCACACCTGATGATCATTTGTCTTACCTCTCATATCAAGTCTTGTGTGGATCACTCTAGCTGCTCCCCAGTCCGGTCATTGACGTTGCCCTTGTGTGGTACAATCTGAAGAGCTTATTTAGCAACAACCATATTAAATAACCACAAATGGCTTCCCTTCATTTTTTATAGGAGAAAAGGGATGGGAAAGATTAGACAGGACCCGAGGAACACATTGAACTTGGTTTGATACTGATCGGCTTAAAAATGAAGGAGTTATTACAATTTATCCAACTGCAATACTGATAGACGGTTATAGGACACATACAAGTGGGGTTCCGGTGTTATGCCGAAAACGGCATCCCTGCCGTAGAATGCATGCCGGTGTTCTGACGAGTTGAGCTTTTAGGGGTTAGGGTTTTAGGGGTGTTTTGGGGGTTAGGGTTAGGGTTTTTTGGGGATTAGGGTTAGGACTATCGATGAGCACTACGGTAGCCTAACTCGACAAAGTAGCTCAACTCGTTTCAGATCAGCGACCTATCGATCATTTAGAGACAGGCATGCATTCTAAGGCAGGGATGCCTTTTTCGGCATAACACCGGCATTGCACTTTCAAGACGGTCCTTAAGTGTTCCGGCTGTTTTGTGTGAGCAGATGGATATTTGCGTCTTGCTTTGTATCTTTAATTAATATTGCTCGAGAATGTGGAGCTAACTAAAAATGCGAAATATCCCTCTCGTTTTACTTTACAATCTAAGACTTCAGGTGAGGTCCTGGACTCTTTCCAAATCATTCGGTGGGGGGGTATATACAGTTACTCTATGGCCGTAGTAAAATATTACTACCACTCAGGGTTTCATTCCTTGTCCTATAGACAAATATCAGCCTGTCTTGCACTCCCTATCAGTCACATACCTTACATTATTATAGAGATGCATTTTAATATTTTTTCATAAGTCACACTCAGACAAGGTGGCACATTTCCAAGATTCCTAGCTCACTTCAGCTAGTGAGTTTAAATAGACTGGTGTTACACCTATTCGGATGATATAAGTGAGGTACTTTTCAGTAGGGAGCAAAACAAAGGTCACACTCACTCATTCACCTATAAATGGCTCACAAGCCCAGGCCAGTAATTAAAGCTGAATTTGTTGATACCCAAAAGCCCAATGTTCATTATCTGACTTCACCACCTCCTTGAAGACCATTATATCCGTGAGGGAGAAAAACAGGGTCTTGGACGTTATCTACTTTTTCATATCATTTTAGTGATACACAGAGACATTACACCAGCATATACAGAGGAGCTGTGCAATTCCAGGCCTGGCGGGCCCAAATACGACACAGGCTGCAGATTTCCCTGCTCAACACACACCTTAATTATCAGGTTTAGTAGGTGTTAAAATTACAATTACTATTCAAATTATAATTACATACTATTAAAGATAAGAAATGATAGGTTAAAGTTCAGCTGCTAACCATTCTAAAATGAGCCTTTACGTGCCACAAGCTGCAGAAGGGTAGATGTGATTTTGCTGAGGCTGGAGGAGGGTGGGGGATCTGTGGGCAAGCCCTGGCCTCTCCTTGGCCTGTATCCAGGCTGCTCGGGGTAGCAGGGTGAGCCACGACGTCTGTGACCGCGCCCCCCGCCAGGAGAGGTGCTGCGGGGGTAGGAGGACCTCTCTGGTCTCTCAGAGGGCGACCAAGTGTCTTCAGGCCGGGCTTCGGATCGCGGATAGGATGGCCTGCCTGGTTTATGCCCTCTTGAACTGTGGGCCACATGCCTGAAACCTCCTAAAGAAACAACAGGTCATTTTAGTTGGAATATCTGACTTTAATGGGTTTTCCCCAAACGAGCTTGATGGGCCGAATGGCCTCCTCTCGTTTGTAAATTTGTTATGTTCTTATGTTCCGCTGTAATAGCTAATATGTACAATAGATTTGTAAAATTAAAGTTTATTTTATCTGCACGGTACAACCAGAAATAACTAGACACTGGTTCATTGTTGGACCCTGTCTAATGCAGATCACGGTCCAAGGTAAGGACTCGACATCCACTACTCACCTCTGTGGAAATCATGCTGCGGCGCTGTTGATTCCAGGCAATCATCAGATTGATGTCTGTCTGTCAGCTGCTCTTCTTTGGCACGTCTGTCATAGCGGTCTTCGAATGTTCTGGAAGGGCCCCCGTAAAAATTTCTAGTCTCTCTCGAATGGTCTCTGTACCCACCTGCAGAGTCTTGGAAGTCCCCTGCGAACGGTTCTTCTGAATTATATTCGAAATGCTCTGGTGAATTTCCCCTGCGACGACCGCGACTATTTGGCCGTTCATGGTAACCGTCATGCTTATCTCTGACATCAGAATGGTAGTGATCTTGTGGATCATCCCGATAGCCATCTTTGAGGTTCTGAAGGTAGGCGTCCCTTGGACGCATGTGGTCGCCTGGCGGACCGCTTTGCCAAGGCTCTCTCCACTCCACACTCCCTCTCTGCTCTTCTTGTTCAGTGCTCATATGATTGTAGTCTTTGGAGAACACAGGCTCCTTCTTCTTGGACTGAAATAAAAATTTTATAAGGCCAGAAATACAACTGGATCTAAATGAAACTCATGTTTGAAGCAAATATGCCAAACAACTCAATGATCGGAGGAATAAACCATCCATATCTCTCTCTCCCTCTCCCTCCCTCCCGGGAGCAGTCTAAACAGGGACAACCCAGAACTCCCTCTCCTCAGCCACCTCCTCCAGGGGAATACCTAGGCGACGCCAGGCCAGCTGAAAGACATCATCTCACCAGCGCCTCCTTTGTCTGCCCCGGGGTCCCCTCCCAACAACTATATTTCATTTCAGTATGAGATTTCTTTAAATACTGAAATATTCTCTGGGCCTCAATTCCATAATGTACAGGTCGGTAGTCTTACCATAACCTTCTCAGATTTGTTTGCTTGAAATTCCTCCAGAAGGTGACACAGCTTGTCCTTGAAGGAGTTTGCTTCATCCATGGTCTCAATTTCAATGTCATTCTGGAATTATTTTGAAAAAGGGCAAAACTTTTTATTCGACCTTTCAAGGGTTAGACTAAAAACGCAGTGAACAGCCTTGTTGTACCCTAAAACCCATCAATTCTGATATATCTTATCACTAAAGTGCTCAAAAGAAAAATATATACAAGCAGGAATTTGAAACGTAATGTATGCCCAAAAAAACGAGGCACCATTGACCTTACCAGCACATCCAAAATATTTTGTTTAACACTCTGCTGCTCAGCCCTTCTGCAAACCACCTGGAAAGAAAATACAATTTAACCATTTTAACCACCGTGCTATTCTATCATCTACTTCTAAGTTTAAAACTGACTTTATGAACCAATTTAAGGGGCTAGATGTGCACCCTCAGAACATTCAAAGTACCTGCTTTTCTGAACCGGGATCTGGTCTCATCCTCTTTCTAGGAAGGTTGTTGTCTTCTCTAGACAGTCGGTCATCATCTCTGTAAGGAGGTTCTCTGTGGTAGCTTGATCTCTCACCTCTATCATACTCTGGTCCATCAAACTGCGTGCTCCTCACGCCATCATCCCTGTTATACATCGCAGGCTTCCTCGCTTGCTCCCCATCAAATGGCATTCTCCTTTCACCCCTTCTGCTGTAACCGAACCCTCGATCAGGTCCCCCTGAAAGGTCTGCCCTGTTTCCACGGCCCCCAGTATGACCCTCGGGGAGGTCGGTGTCTTGAGATTTCTGTGCACAGTCACGCAGAAGATGCACCAGCCTCTCTCGCTTCCTCTCCTCCGAAGAGTCTGGGTACCTCTGTATGCGTCTGTCCACATCGTCGTGGTGACCCCATTCCTCCCGCCTTTCTTGCCAGGAGTCTTCCTCCTCATCCAAACGCTCTTGCCGAAATTGGCTTCCCCCAGCATAGGCTTCTCTATAAGGCTCAGCATCCTGATACTGTCGCTCATAAGGGGCCTTGCACAGGTACTCTTCATCATAAGAGCCACCCTCCTGGTAACGCTGCTCGTCACGGCCTTCCTGATGGTAGCCCCTCCCATACGAGTCTCCTCTTCCGTACCGTTCTCCGTAATGGTCCTTCTCTGTGAATCCCCTGCCCGATCCTGTCATCTCCCTCCTCGCCTCCCAGCGACTGAATCCACCCATGGCTTGGTTCTGCCGGGCTTTGCTGTAATGCTGCTGGTCCTCCATTCCACCAGGGGTCTCCTTTAGGGTAACTATGGGTGAAACAGCATCGTTAACAATACACTTTGTATTTATGTACAAAAACAATGACGGGGCCTGGAATCCCACTGTAGCCAATGTACCACGAAACGCACGTCAAAAGATCTGGAGTAGGGGTTATTTGTCGAAGTGGATGCCCAACTTTAAATGACAAATTTAAATCTAAAGCAGCATTTTCTAACCAGCAGATATGAGGTCCTGGAGATGCTCACCTTTGAAAGTGCCAAAATGTGGCTTCACCTCTCTTTTTCTCTTTCTTTCCTGAAAGTTAAAAGAAATCATCTGAATATGTCACTGACTATAGTATTCTGACAAAATTTATTTAATGATGAGACAATCGCACGTTTAGACCTCCGGTGAGATGCACAGAAATGTGGATGGTGTACATTTATATACCTCGGGAGCACCACGGCCATCTTGACGTTCCACCACTTCAGCCTTGGCCCGCACCAACTTCCCCAGCTGATTCACATTGTTAACATTCCATGTCACCAGGTCGGGCCGATTGGTCACCTGAGGGCAAGTCCATAGTTATCCTCATTACAAGCTCTGCTGGAGAGTGATCACTGAGAGACAGCTTCCCATTTCAACTGCACTCAGAAGGAAAACCCAAGCTCCCACTTCAAGGACCCCAGACACTGGCACAAAGGTGACCTCACCAGGTACTTCTGCCGGTGCTTCCGGCTCAGGATGTGATTGGTGATACCGGGTAGGTCCGCCTCTGTGAAACAGAGCCGGCACAGATACCTGAGCCCAGGGCCGCTGCTTTCCACCTCCACCAGGTGCTGCAGACCTTTAAGAAAAGCAGGAAACATGATATTTACATCAAAGCCTAAAGTCCCAAATCAGTCATACCAGCTGCATTGTTGTCAATATGTAACTTTTTTGAAGTGGCTTAATCTAGAGCAGGTTTGTGGTAAAGGCTACTAATGCAGTCCTTTCTGAATAAGCCAATAACATGCAAGAATACCATAGCTGTGGATCTGAGAGCATCTCCCTTGCTTTCTCTCAAGCTGCTCTTTGAGCTCACGCAAGTCAATCAAGACGCAATCGACCGCAAGAAAAATGGACAGTATTTCTTACCAATTATGGGCTCATCCAGCTGCAAGTAGTCAATGTACTGGCATATACTGGTCCATTTTGGTAGGGGCTTCTCTCTTCTAAAGAGCCCTGCGACAGTCAAATTTGATAAATGCCAGGGATCACTGCATTCAGAGCTGCCCTACACATCCCCGGTCAAACCACGCCGATCTAACGCACGAGGTCTTACTTACTGTCATAAAATGAAGAAAATTAGTTGTGCTTGAACGTTTACTTTAAGAATGACAAAGCTTGTTTTGTACCATTAGGCAAAATGCATTTTATTTCTCCATTAAAATATTACTCGAATAAAAAAAAAAAAAATTGTCACCTTTGTATGGATGGGCAGGTATTATAGTGGTAACGTTAGTGAAACCACACGGAGTAGCTACAACAAAACTCTCAGCCTAGTGCACTTTACTGAACTGATCAGGAAAGGAGGATTTATAGCCATGATTTTAAAACACAAGTGGGTGGGGCTAAAATATTTCAAAGTATAAAAAAATTTACAAGCAAAATCTCTTTCAAACCTTCCCACAGGTAAACAAGGGGTTTTATATTTCCCATTACTTTACAAAGATGCTGAAATGTTCAGGCACAAATCAGGCACTACAGGCCAACTCAGAGCTCATAACTGAACTGTAATTCTTCACCGGAGATTTTGACGTTCCATATTTCATCATCTGTCACCAGCGATGCTGTCATTCCTTTGGATGAAGAAGCGTAAGAAATCCTGTCCAATCTGGCAGCCAACTACAGAGTGGCTGTGCTGAGCTTCCATTTCTGCGGCCAAAACTCTGAAGCTGAGCTCTGCCACTGAATTGAACCGTGGTGACAAGATGCAAGCTCTGCTTCAAGCTTTTGAACCAGAGGGTGATCAGGTTTATTTTTCCAACGCTCTGAAGCGTATGTCGATTCGCTCAAGAGATCCTCTCCCAGGTGAAATCAGAAAAATACCGTCAGCTGCTGTTTGCGGTGCCAAAAGGTTAGTGGAGGCCATGAATCTCAGACAGTCACTGACACAGAGAGCTACCAGTCCTTATGGCACCCTCACTAGTGGATGCTGGAGGCGTCTTGAGCAAGGCAGGGTATCTTAAAAATCCTAATCGAGGATTTTTAGAGCTTTAAGCTCAGCCTCACCTGCGTACCGTGACGATGGAAAGATCCAGAAGTTCTGGCATCTTCCCAATGTATCAGTTCTTATGCTTGAGTTTGTACCCAGACATCAGGCACGGTGTGATTCAGAGGTTCTGCTTTCATTATGGGCCTTCCTTTAATTTATAACTCCAACTACTACAGCTGTCACTGCTGAGCAACCAGAGCAACCATTTTACCACATTTTATATATATTTCTTCCTCTGGTGTTTCTGCAGCAATTCATGTGTAGCATGTTTTTCAAGGGTACAACAGCAGAGCCCCTCCAGGGACTTTGTGTCAGTTTTGCAAAAAGGTACCCAGTTATGGGTGAGGCTGATGTTTGTCCAGTTAAGCAGAGGAAAGTTGGGCTCTCAAAAAAACAGGAAAAACGTGAAGCTAAAAGCCGCCTGTGTACACAATGTATGTGGGAAGACAAATTTTACTGTCACCCTAACAGCATCTCTGCATAGAAAGGCCATGTGTTGTTGCTAGGTGACTGGTTCCGTCCTGAGTGTATAGACAAAGATCATGGGCCAGAGCTTCTGATGAACAGTAAGGGACAAACAGAATGGTGATGAAATTATAAAACATCCGGTCCAGTGGTTATGAGATAACGGTCCCACCCCTCCAATCGGCTTCAAACTTAATTAATATTTCTTTGCAGGGAAAATATTCATTAGTCGAACTGGAGGAATACTTACTCCAGGAAATATTAACAAAAAACAAAAACCATGGACAGGGCACACAGACATATTTGCCCATCTGAGAAAAGTATGTTAACAATTTAGAGCTGAACTGGTCTGTGAAACTGTATCAGGCTTGAAAGAAGCTGTACACATATAACCTGCAAATACATGGCAGGTTAACTGTGAATATTACAGGTGTGAGACAAAAACGGCGGGTGCACAGGTATAGGGAATGCACGCTCACACTTACCGCGGGCGATCAGTGCATCCTCTTTCTGTGGGGCGTTTGGGTGGAGCAGCCGAGAAAACAGGCACAAGGAGTCAGCAACAAGCCAGGGGAGAGATTTCAGCTTGCAAATCGCCTTACTGAAGCAACGGACACAACACTACATGATGGAGTTCCGTGAGACAGAGCAGCCTTTGCCAGGGATTAAACGCCGCAGGTCTGTGAATCTCACACATTCACCACACAGCTTACGGTTCTGTACCGTCTCTCACACACTATGACAGACAGAGATGTGCACACTTTCATCTCAAATGGCAAACACACTGCATACTCCTCAAATTCGTCACGCAATCTAAACGCCAATGAGGTGCCTGTCGTTTAATGCATGTGCTGGGTGCCAGGAAAGCTTACGTTCAATGCCCAGAAATCGTTTCTTGACATTTACATTAGAAATGGCTGTGCAAAGACAGATTTGAAAACAGTCACTTAGTTGGTTAACTTGTGAGGAGTCTGCTGATAATTTCACTAGAAAGGAGAGTCGCGGCTCCACATCATTAAACCCCTGAGTTTCCATCTTGCTCTTCTATGGTATGGAAAGCCATACGTTGGATCATCTTGAGGCGACATCATTATGGCTCCGTTAAGCAAGCATCTTGCAGTATGCTGAAGCCAAGCAACTTTGTCCAATAAAATAAAAAGCGCTTTTCTCTTTAAGGGTCCACAGCTTGAGACTCAGCTGCCAAACTCACAGGGTCAAAAACACTTGGCCGTAGAGAAGCGGCACTATGCCTTTGTGACGTAAACAGAGCTGGTATCATTTTATATGATGATACCTAAGTCACAGCACTCAACTACATGAGGCTCACAAAGTCAGATGAAGAAAGAGTACGTATGTAAAATCAAAGCAAAACAAAGATTCAGTAGGGATTAGAAGATATCAGAGTTCAAATGGGATACTGCTGCATTTATTCTTAGAAGGAATTCAAGATATCCCTGGAAACAAAGGATATTAGGACGATAACACTGAGAAGTATAGAGTCTGTACCATTGCTGGTGTATTAAATCGCTTGATTCAATGGCATATTGTGAAAGATGGCTTCCACTGCAGAACAAGACAAGAACAGTCACTAAATCAATGGACTGAATGGAGAGGATCCTTAAGGTCTGTGAGGAAAGGTCAGGTGGAACAAACGTGTAGCTGAAACGATGGTGTTCCAGACAGTACGCACCATCTGCAATGCTTGGAAGATGACCTGCTGCTCACAGAGCCACAAAATGCAAATAATGAGCATCAAGCTTGGAGCTGGAAATAAGAAAGAACAAGTGATCATGGAGATTCTACCAGAAAAAGGCTGACGGTCTAATAACTGCAGAGCAAAGTGACATCTAATCGGTACTGCCTTGTTTACATTTACAAAAACATTCCATTAAGGTGCATTTACAATTTTTACTCACAGGGATGAAAGCAGAATCAAATGATGGTGCTTATTTAATGAATGAAACTCAGGATCCCCCCAAAGCAAAAGTACAAAGATTTTTTTCTGGATTGTTATGAGACCGACATAGTAGCAGAACTGGACACGGGGAGGTAGGAAAGAGGGTTTTACTCCGGGAATTAAGTTTGCAAAAAATAAGGAATCTAATGGTTCAAAATGTAACAGGACGTTACACAAGTGAAGGAATCCAGTGCGGGCATTAGAATCAGTTTACTAGCAACATGAGGGAAAGAATGGCAGATATTAGTATGAACCATACATCCATCTTCCAATGTATTCTGCAGGCTGGGTTTGCATGGAGCTTGGAGCCTATTCCAGGCCAGTCAGCACAGAGCATAATACAGTGGGTACACCTTGAATGGGATGTCAGTTCATAGCAAGGTATATGGAATGATCAAACATAGAACATGTGGCTTGAATCAAAGCAGCCTGTCACCTGACCCAGTCTCCTGAGACAGCCGGACTTCACGTGCAAATAAAAAATGGACCATTGTAGGACTCCACTGCCGTTTGGTGCTTAGACTTTACAGCCACAAGTGGTTCGTCATCATTGCAGAGTGCTTCTTTTACAGAGAATAAGACCTTGTCCATGGCAAGAGGTAAGTGACATGATTCTAATTTTGCTAAATCAAAATTAGTCAATCATAATACTTATCCATGTGCTCTTCTACTGTTTTATGTGTAGAGGATCAGTGAAGATATAGCCTATAAGTATGTTGATAGTTGGTCCCGTATCACATTTTGTTTATAGCTGCCATTCAACCATAATAATGAATTTAACAAAGATTAATAAAACTGTACTTGATTCATAGATTAATAAAGTACCTACATACTCCCACTTACCTTTAGGTGCTGATTCTCAGTCAGGTGTATCTTGTACTGTGTTTCTCCTCTAATTTTAGCATTACATACCTGAAAATATACGTACATGTTACATTTCAATTGATAGCTCACAGCTGGCTAGTGTTAAGGACGTTTGGTTGAAAGAAAACTATCCAACGAGATTTCAAAAAATAATCATGGCGCTAAATTTCAGATACACTTACTTCACACAAAATAAAGGAAATATCATCACTCTCGTCGTAACTAGAGCCCTCCATGCTGTTTCTGTGCAGGAAAAACTAGTGGTAAGGCGAGTTAGCATCGGGTATTGTTAAACTCAAAAATAACATGCAAGCTAACTACGAGAAACTGGAAAAATATGTAAAATAAATAAATATTTCAGTTTACGCAACACAGTGTTAATCTGTGACCTGGCAAATACTTTATAATGTTACTTTGTAAGGCTTATCTGTTGTATAAAAGCCAGCTAAATAACGGTGTTTGATAACTAGCTTCACTTGTACGGATCTTAGAATGAAAAGATTAATTTATGTACTGTACTATCGTTTTAGTTATAGCACTTGCAGTACGTCTTACCAGGTAATTATATGGTGTTCAGATTTATTAAACACACAAGATTATATAAAGCGATAATCGTAAAGAATTCTACAGTATTAAACACCGTCACAGACCCCACACTTCCGGTCGAAAAGTACCAGGATGTGTCTGTGAAGTACTTCCGGTGGCGTTAGTGACGTTTTGACTGCGACGTGAAACAAGGTATTGGTTATCCTTTTAACATTCCATATAAACGAGTTATCTTCTGCATTCTGCTACTGAGAGTTTCCCGACACTCTGAACACTTGATGTGTAGATTTAATATTTATTCTGAATTGTACGTGTGATGGTTTGGCATCCTGAATTAATGATTTCTGGTAGAGGCCCTGAATTAACAATATACATTATGTTAATGAAAATAATATCTAAGTGCCATGGAGAATGAATAGTCCGTAGTAGCACTACTATGAGGTTATTTTTTCATTATTATGTCAGACTGCTTTCTGTTTTAGAAGGATGAGGACAATATTCTCAAAGTTTTATTGACCTTAAAAACCAACACATCAAATAATGATAAATTAAAATGTAAAAATCCAGAAAACCACTTTAACTTCAATTTATTTTGCTCTGACAATAGAACACTTTGTAACATACCACACTAAATTTATACTAACAAATTAATGAAATAAATTAGCAGGTAAGGTTTCACATATAACATTGTTCCTTCCACTGACTTAAAAGGCATGGCCATCACTGACAGCAAGATACCCTCAGTTCACAAATGTAAGAGAAAAAAATACAGTACATGTGCACACAAATCATACCTAAAGGGGAAGGTTTAAATGATCACTTGGGCATGGGCTAGCATAATGGAGGGATGTGATGCCATTTTGGACAATCTCGTCCTTCTGTTTAATGGTCAGTGATCATACGACTGATACCAACAATTTGTAAACAGATAAAGCTCCATTAATAGTAGTTCATGAAGAACCACGTTTGGTTCCATCTGATGTATAAGAAAACAGATCTTACAAGCATCCTGGGTAATGTGGTTAAAGGACAGTAGCATAAATAATATATATACAAGCACAGCAATTTTAAGTTCAGAAACTAAAACCTTCCTTGCACAAAATGAACACTGGATTTCATAAAATTCCTCTCCTGCTTTTATCCTGATTAAAATGTGAAATATGCTATCCCACTTCAGAAATATCCCTTGTGATTTATGAGATCGTTCATTTCAACACATTTCTTTACTAAAAAGTGATGCACACAAGACAAGAATGAGAACCTAAAATTGTGCAGTGATGAATTAGAGACAGAAGCATTGACAGAGCAACATAAAGATCATAATTGTAATAAAATACTGCAGTTGAATATATGACATACTGTACTGCACAATTCATTAATTAGAACGACTTAATATACAATTCCTATTTCTGTTCCATAATCTAAATTCACTAGAGATACAAAAATAAATGTCACAACAATATCTTTTTCACCAGTTTTAGGATAGTGAAGTGGAGATGTAGGGAGAAGGAGCCTGAAGACAGAATGTAAAAAGGACAGCATGCTCAATGTGGGAGACCTGAACGTCAGAACAGGCTGGGAGCAGAGCGCTGCTACAGAAGATGGGTAGAAGCTCAGAAGCATGATACTCGTGAAATGGTCTGATGTCTGTCATTGGGATGATTTTGTACAGGTTTTTTGGGGGAGAGGGGAGGGGACAGAGAAGAGAGACAAAAGGCATGTCAGTCAGAGGAGGTGTAGAGGCCTTCGGATGAGGGCAGGTGGACGTGACCCCCTGTCACACTGGGGAGCAGGGAGAGGTCGGGAAGGCTGCCAAGTCGGGATCGCAGCTCCTTCCGCACCTGGGATACGCGGGCCAACTTGTGCTTGTATTCCTGAAAGACAGGCGACAGAAGGCACGCTGTCTCATATCACACCTCATTGTAGTGAGCCGTCTTATTCCAGAACGTTCCATACCCTCCAGAAACCAGCAAATTAAAAATTCACATTATTTACAAAGAACAGTATTTGTACAGAAATCATACACTTGTTTTTATACTGTAAAAATGCTGTTTATAAGAGAATTTAATATTTGCACAGCAGGATTCCGAGCTAAAGGAAAAACACAGTGAAGAGCATTGCAAAAATGACTGAACATAAGAATAAGCTTTTCATCTTAGCGCAGAGTTCGATTAGTTTGGTCTTGTAACAAAGACCAAACTGAAGTCTGAATAGCCTCCTTGATCAAGAAGATAAAGGAATAAAAAGAGCCGACACTGCTTCATGTTTCAGATACCATGCTATAAACCAGATTTCTAACTCAACTCAAAGAATCAAAAGCTGAGTGTGACTGTCAGTTTAGCTTTAGGCCAAGCATGTGTTTGACTCAATTCATTTATATAAGTATTTCGCATTTCTGTTAAGGAAGAATAGACCCTGAAGTCCAAAAGTCACAAGAGACAAAAAAAAAAGGTTCAAAGGCCCATGTATCAGTTCTGGTTGTCATTATAGAAATTAGACACAATCAGACTTGCAATGGATTGTCACCTGGTAGTCAGAACTTGGACTGGTTTATAGTGAACTACCGTCAAAGTGACACCGACATTCATGTTTGATTGTTTTAGCTGTGTTTACATATTGACCTACTTTGTTTGACGTAACATAAAGCTTTTTAATTATGTATTGTCTTAGTCTAGCATTGTAGTAACTTACTGACTGCTACCAGGTCCATAAGAATATGTAAAACGAAGGTCTATTAAGAACAATTGTTCCTTTTAAAAAAAATTATATATATATATATATATATACACACATATAAATAAAAATAATAAAAATAAATAAATAAAAGACTAACAAGGCCTGTATTTCCTCCTTGGCACTCCCTAAAATTATTGGGCTGTACTGTTGCCCCCTTGTGGATGAGAAGTTAAACCAAGGCCTTCAGTAGTGGCAAAGGTCCTACACAATCTAGAGCAGTGTTTCCCAACCCCAGACAGTCAGAGCAAAAATGTACTATCTGGCAGGGAGCAGGGAAGGAGCGAAAATGTGGACTGGCTGGGGGTCCCCAAAGACTGAGTTGGGAAACACTGATCCAGAGCTAAGGGGTATGTTACTAAAGCTATTAAGTATCCCGTTGCAAAAAGTAAAACATTATGCCAGGTCCTCTACCCAAATGCCCTCATCTGTTGAAACCCTTTATTTCAGTGTCAGTGATTAATTGCAACACGGTCTCCTAAGTGCACTTTGTGAGTATTGAGCATCATGGTGCAAAATGGCTGTAATGACTATGGAGGCTGAAGCTAAACTGATGACTGATGTGGTTTAAAACAACACAAGACTCATTATTTTAAATGAAATATACCAGAACCATTGAGAGCAGGTTTTCAAACTTTGTGAAGATTAATCCTCCCTCACTCAGAAACAGAACGACTCACTTGAAAGAGATTTATCCCCCCCAACCCAATAGGAGAGACGACACCACTCAAGCTAAGAATCTGGTAAGTGAATCGAGCCATTTCTGCAGAAACGGAACTAGGGCACGAAACCTCAAATAAAACCTCTCACAATCTTTAGAATCGGTGATCAGAGGAAGAATTAAATGGAATGCTGTGAAATCTCTACCATGCTAAACATACAGCTCCCAAAGGCTCTCAGCTCACACTACAAGGACAATGCAAGCTGAGTCACACCCCCCCCCCCCATTTTACATTTAGAGGACAGAGCCTGTTTAAATCCAGTTTGCTAGCTGCAGCCTTTTATTTAACAGTCATGTTTAAAGCTGAAGTCCCTTGTATCTCTTGCATATCTAGACCCCATTTGAATTAAATTGCAAAACCAAATTTAAACTCAGAACCCCCCCCCCAACAAACCCTGAGAAACATGACTCATCTAGAAATGGACAATAGATATTTCTTAGTGTAGTTGAGGCCCCTGAAGTATCATTGGGGGGAGGGGGGGGGAAGCAAATTTTGGGAGGATTAAGTCAAAGTTTTACAGAACAGTAGCACCAAGAGATGCATTTGCCTCCCAAGCCCCCCAGTCCCGGCCTTGTCACACCCCTATACATTTTATAGTAAATCCTACAATTGTACGAATGTTAAGGACCATGTTCCTAGCCAAGTAGCCAAGGCCACTTAACATCACTAACAGGTTCCATTAAAAAATAGCATACTGCCATTTTGCACCAGAACTCAACTGCAATACAGCAGTAGATTTAATATAAAAAGCTGGGACATAAGCAGTCCTGTCGAACACTGAATTGCTTTGCTTTTCCCACAATTCCTTGAATGTATATGCAAATACAGAGTATGTGTGTGTGTGTGTGTGTGTGTGCATGCAGATTGACAAGCTTATCTCAAGATTCCTTCCAAGTATACCCAACTTTCCATTTCTCAGTTTCACTATCTAAAGTGCAACAAGCAAACTGACCCGTTGCAAGATTTTTACAAAATGAACGTGTTGCACACCCACCCATCAAAAACAAAAACCCATGTTGAATACCTACAAATTAATGTTAATGAAAAGTCGTGTCCCAAACACACTGACAAAGATCCAACCCCAAAAGAAAATGTTTCCCCAGCTGTGTTTTAACGTTTTACAGCAGAAAACACCAAACCCTAAAACAGGCAAGATGTTTGTTTGTTTTTTTTTGCACAATTGCATCCTGGCTCTGTAACAGCCCCACACTGCCACACGTCACCATTCACTTGCAGAAAAGGCAAGAGCATGCAGAAAGGGGTCAAATAATACCACACCCACAGATACAAGTTGTTTCCTTTATTTTCCCTTTATTACAGGAGGAACCAGTACTGATGACTCCAGAAGGCACGATCCTGTTCAGTACCTGCAGACAAAGAGCTAAACAGCGCAGGGTTAATCACTCGGGCTCAGAAACGACGGGAATCACAAACCACGATCCACCTACTTAGAGACTTTCCTGCTTTGATAGGCAGCATCGTCATGCCACTCCGATGACAAACACTACACCAAACAGGCAGCATGGCTAAAGGTCTCATCCAAAGTTCGCCGACAGTTACTTACCACTGGTGAAGGCCAGCGTCACTCCCCAATGCTACAGCCAATCAGCACAAGTCTCGCAGATTCAGTAACCAATCAGCACCAAGTCTGAGGTTTACAACTCCCACATAGCAACTATTCACTCTTAAGCTCACGTTGTATTTATATCCCCCTAATGTCATGTATAAATGCAGGCCCACAAAAACGCCAACTTGTATAAAGAGGGCAGCCACCCGGAAAAACCCCCTCTTCATGCCTATCAATGTGCTCGTTAAATAACAGATTGACAATCGATTACAGGACCCTTATTCCTGCTTCCCCAACATTTCGGGCCTTTAATCATAACCCTACAGACTGGCCCATGATTAATGTTAATGTTTTTCCCTAAGCTTGCTAACCGTCTCACCTTAAGGCCCCTTCGGCTGCAGACGTCATTACTGTGGCTGTCCTAGCAGGGGTTTCTGGTAACAGCCTGTTAACTCATTTTAATGTTTAGAGAGTTTCAATCACTAACAAGAGTCAGTTAAGGAGTACAAAGTTAGCAAGCCTAGGGAAGGGCAGCCAGAGACCTTGGACCCTGGCATTGCTTGCATTATGACTACAGGCATCTGTAGGGCATGATCAAAATCATCTACATTTGCTCATGCTTAACTTTCTAACCTGGGGTCATTGACTGACAACCTGACAAGACTTCCTGACAAAGTCTGCCCATACAATACCTAAAAGCCCATCATAATTACCTTTAACCCACAATGCAATTCCTCAGCCTCTTCAAGTATGTACTTGTTGGAACACGCATGATGATCTGGTTCCAAATAAAATTACTAAAATCCTGTTGGAGGCTGGATAGATCTGCTTTCAGCCAACCAAAAGTGGTTAGCTGCCTCTTATGTATCCTAGGTTAGAAATAAAACAAACTAGCGACTTGCAGTGTAATATACCTCCGGCACTGAAAGGGAAGTGGCACACAAGAGATTGAGGGCAGCAGAAGACGGGGCGCAAAAGGCTTTAAAAACATCTACGCACTTCCAGCTTCTGTTCGTTCTGGGCCAGGCCGTTCCTCTGACTCTGCAGGAAGAGGGCGAGTGTGCGTGTGAGCTGCCGCCGGTCGTCGATCTCCGCGGCAAGCCGCCCGCTGTAGTCAGCCAGCAGCAGGCACGCCTCCTCCACCAGCCTGGACAGGCGCTCCCCCGACTCTCTGTCTAAGGTGTGCAGGGACGGGTGAGAGAGAGATAGAAAAACAGCAACAAATCTGATTGGACGAGAACACATTATTAGCAAGCACTTTTATCCAAAGCCACATACAACTGATAAAGCAGGGTCAGACAGTCCATGGAGTAGTTGGGTGTTAAGGGCTTTGATCAAGGGCCCAATTGCGAAAGTTACTCTGGGATTTGAACCAGCAACCTTCCAGTCGTGGGCACTGAGTCCTAATCCACCGAGCCACCCCTACCACTGTCTGGGAAAACTGCATGAAGCCAAATGGTCCGATGCAGGAGGTGCGAGCATACCAGTGATCCTGTGCAGCAGTGTCGTGTCCTGCACCTCCGGTGGCAGCGAGGAGATGCGTTGGCGCAATGCGGAGTCCCCCGATGCCGCATTCTCCAGCTCCTGAAGCGCTCGGATCAGCTCCGCCGTCTGGGGGGGGGACACATCCAGCAAGGGGTTTAGAAAGGAAAAGGACCAACAACACTGCCAGCTTAGAGTAGATTCGACGGGGTGCACCTGCGGAGGCTCGGCGGGGGAGCTCTGGCAGGGAAAGTCGTCGTCGTCGTCCAGCTTGATCTCTTCGTACGGCCGCTTCCGGGGTTTCCGGTCACAATCTACAAAATGAGGGAAACGGCATTAACAGTCATAACTCCATAAGCAGGGAATTTTCCCCATCTAGATCAGTGTTTGAGGTCAGCAGTGGGTGCAGAGACATTAATGGGCTTGTTGATATGTACTACGGTCCTCCTGCCCTGAAGGCAGCACGGCGTGCGGTCGGCACTTACGCAGGACCTGGCTGAGCTGCTCCAGAAGGTCATTTTCATACACTGCCCTCTCCTGCCAGATGGACAACACTCTGTCCAAGTGCTTCTTACAGCTCTCCTCACCCTCGCTGGGAAGACAAAGCCAACGGAATTATGCCAACGACCCTATTTTTTGGAAGACTATTTTTTTTTTATACCAGTGAGAAAATGGCAGCTGGTATGTTAAATTGGGACACCGAGTACGCTCACGAAGGACGAGTCTACCGCGAACAAGGGCTTACTTGGAGACGTGCTTAAAAGCGTCGATGATGACCGGGGCAAAGTCCTGCGTGAACTCCGGTCCTTTCCGCTTGCTGTTCTGGATGACGTCGTTGGCCAGGTACAGGAAGGTCAACTTGCGTGACACTTTAGCTGCAGACACAAGGCCTTAGTAAGACTGAGGTGCCGGGAGAACGCCAAGCGTCACTGGCTAGACTAACAATCTGAAAAGCCGGCACCGCTCTCCAGCTAACACTTCGACTTTGAGCTAAATTTGCCTCGCTCAATCATCTTGTATGATTAGCACACCTTTGGAAGAAGAGACACCATAGACCTCTACCTGAAGAAATAAAGTACCAGGAAAAATTTGACACACACTTGCCATTCTATCCATTTTTCCTTAAAGGGATATTTATAAATGTGATATGCCAGCTTCCAGATCTAGCCACCTGGAAGGCTTCTCCGATAGTCTGGAAGGAGTTTCCACAAGTTATGGCCAAACTAGCTCTATAGGTTTAAGGTCAGGGGATTGTCGGGGGAAGGTCATCTGTCACAGCACTCCATCTCCTTCCATGATCACTAGATAAATACTTACTATATAAAGCACTCCGGGGTTCTTGTTGAAAAAAAGAAATGATATTCAGTAGGTGTGTCCAGACATGATTGGGATTGTACTACTTCTGCGGGCAGTTCCCCCCCTATTTTTTGTTTCGCTTTAAACATTGTATATCTGCTATTTTGTCTGTGGTTCCAAGTCCGAGATGGACATGAAATAAAATGGGGGAGGGGGGAAATAAATAAATATAAAATAATTTTAAAAAATCATGTATCAAAGAACGAGTGATTAACCGGATATTCAGTCAGCCCCTAAATAAATAATGAAACCCAGGAGACTGACATGGCCGTGATTCAGACCCAACTCACACTTCTGAAGTTACCAGGATCTCAGGAGGGAGAAGCAAAAAGCTGAACCACAGCTGCTACAGCACGAAGATTTCCCAGCGGAAAGAAACCGAGTCACACAAAAGGTACGTAGCAGAGGGACCATGGTGGAATAGAGGAACTTTAAGTCTGCGAAAACAGCCTGTCTGTCCTCTGGGGTTCCCATTTAGCCCCTACACCCATTCAGTATGGCCCAAACAAAGACCAAGAAAGCGTTACTACTGCAACCCTTCTCTGGTCTTGGCTGCAATTTTCATTCACAAAAGTCAAGATGCATTTTGCAGCAATACCTGGGCCAAGTGTTCATTAGCCATCGCGTAAAAACGAAGTAACCAATGACTTTCCCTTTGACAGCGTACACACCAGCACGCACACACACACACACACACACACACACACACACACACACACACACACACACACACACAGCCCCATCAATGTTTAGAGTGCACTGCCTTCAGGTTTTGGGTGAACAGAAAATAAATCGGTTCATGCAGTGTCTGGCCAGGGCTGCAGCAAAGTGGGAAAGGGATCTGGTCACCCCTCAGTTGATATTGTCTTTTATAACTGAAGTAGTAACCTTCAATCCAGGACCTGCAAAAAATATACCACAGACATGCAAAGCCTCTGCAAATCAAGTATGCAGAAAAGGTGATTTTCCACTACACCAAAAGTACCATAAGTACAGTACTACTTTGCATTGGTTCTCCACCGCCGTAAAAACTGGTAACGCCACTTAGTGACATCACAATGTGAGGCAGGGTATTTTGTACTTAATTAGAAAAATGGCTGTAGTATATTACAGGGCTGAGAGATATTGATACCAAACACTGCATGTACTGCACATGCTATTCTCACATTGCAAGGACCATGATGGCTGGGTCGAGATCAGGCTTTTTCACTCCCTTATTTCTGCAGTTTAAATGATTGTCCCTTTTCAAGATTAATCTGGTTTTTTTTTTTTTAACATACTAGGTAAAGTTTACTGCTGCTGCTTTTACACGAGCCCTGCACACACTTTCCGATAACTTTCATCTTAGCACTTTAAAATCACGATCTCCAGTTTAGGTTTATAAATATCCCAATATTTATTACAACAAAATTACATTGCGATATGACTCCCCCCCCCATTATCAAGAAACCCTAGTATAATATAGCAAACACTCATCATGCCATCCAGATTTTCTTCTCGTTCTCCTGACCAGATCGCAATTAAAGCTTGGGTCACCTAATTTGTCCGGGCATCTTTTTTTTTTTTTTTTTTTTAAAAAACACACATAACTTTTTTGTTGTTATCCGAGTTCGTAACTTTTCTTAAGACGGCAATTGTGTTATGTTTCAGGGGCAGGCTATTTGCAGTACCAGCTGACAAATAACACACTTGCAAGTCCCACCCCAAAAGTACCAAAGTATCAAAAAAGTACCCCAGCCGGTCTGGCACTTTTGGTGCCGGTACTCTACTAGAAGTCAACGGAAAAGGGGGAGTAGCAAAAGTACGGTACCTGGTGTGGTGGAAAAGCACCCAAAATAAAAAGCCAAACTGTAACATTTTAGATAGATTCATACCGCGAAGGAACACAGTCATTTCATAAATGAGGTCATTCCAGCAATCATAGGCTATACAGGAAGAGACCAACCAAACAAACAAAACTGTCCCCAATTACATCTTACAACAGAATTACAGGGACAGGGAGTCGATGGTGAGATCATTGCAAGCAAGCCAACAGAAGACAGCCGCAGCCTGGGGCAGAAGGAAACTGTTGACGGCATGGTACTGAACACCCCTATCTAACACTGAACAACCAAGACCATTCAAAAGCACCATTGGCCAATCAGAAATAGAGCAGGTGGGGAACTAGATTTGACTTACAGACAATTTAAGGCTACAAAAGAGGAGGAAACTATAGAAAGCCAACAAGATGCTTCTAAAGTACTTCGGTATTTTTAACAAGTTTCACATATTTGGACCTTACCGCTTCTTTATTGCACTGTAACCGATTTAAATGCATTTAGGGTTTGAATGCAACTGCAAACCCATAAATAGGATCTGGCGTCCCGCACGTTTCTGCCGTAAGACTTGAGCAGAGAGAGTGCAGTTCTAATCTCGGGTTTTGCGTAGCTGTAGCTGTAAGCAGGGTAAACACACACCACTGCGAACACCTTCGGATGAAAGCACAAGAAAAGCAACATCAAATGGACTTAAAGGATCATTTATACACACAAAATAGCGACTGGTCAGCGTTCTAAACATAGAAAAGGACAAACGGCTCTAGCACAATGTGTGTGTTTATATACACATTGTCTCTTCTAATCACTTAAACCCCCCCTTTTATTTTATTTTTATTTATATATATCTCTCGCAGTGTACCAGGTAACATTTCCCAGACGGTCGGCTCTTCCGGATTGCGGTCAGTTGAGAATCTACCTACCTAGGCATTTAACCACTGCACAAGGTAACATTTCACACTGTAGAATGCAAGTGAGAAAAAGGCCAAAATTAGACAAGAGGTTCATTCCTGTGTCCAGTGTCTTCATCTTCACAGCTTAAGAGTCGTGGCAACTGCATTTAGCACAACCATCATTACGCAACATTTCTGGTTAATGCTTTAAAAAAAATAAATAGAAATCCTGCATTGATACATCAAATCTAAGCATAGTCCTGAAGGTACATGCAGAGCTTGGTATCACCATCTCACTACACATCTGCATCATTAAGTACCATTTGGCAATATCATAACCAAACATAGACATGCCTTGTTCTAAAATTAAGCAAACCTAATGAGGGTGACATCAGCTTGCTGCCTCTGGCTTAATATTTAGTCAGTCAGATGCCTTATTCCCATGTCCTGCCTGCTCGCTCTCCATGGAGACGGTGGACACCATGGATACACGCAGAGTGGCGCCATCTTGCCAGTGTGTGGGAACCCTCCTTTTTTCAGAAGTCGTGTAGCCCATGACATGCCAGGGAGTTTAATTTGAGGCCCTGCACCACACTGATAAGCAGGTCCTCCTATTCATATGATTTGGGTGGATGAGGGACAGATAAGCCAGTACCACTTAAACATTCTTGTGAAAACTTCACTTTACATAAACTGATACTCAAATTAACCTACCGGGCAGTGGTAGCTTAATGGTTAGGGACCCGCACTCGTAATTGGAAGATTGCAGGTTTGAATCCCCGGCCACCAAGGCACCACCGAGGTACCCTGGGCAAGGTACTACCCACAAGCACTGCTCCCTGGGTGCTGAATTAGCTGCCCCCTGCTATGTCACACATGGGTTAAATGCAGAGGACACATTTCATTGTTGCGTCAATGACAATTAATCTATAAATTCTGAATTGCTAGCTGTGTCATGCACACCTGGAGAACTCCCACACAACCCCACAGTTGGGGCAGCCCAAACGTACAAGTAACACAGATGCATGTGTAGCTCAGGGTTATGTTTTGTCTTCAGATGGTCTATATCAGGGGTGTCAAACTGCAGTTCTGGAGGGCCGGAGCCCTGTGTAGCTTAGTTCCACCACAAATGATTCAGCTCAACAGCTATGTGGTAATTAGCACAAGAAGTTGAATCAGGTGTGTTAAATGAGG
>JAODLD010000052.1:3254795-3266326 GCA_026781065.1 Mormyrops boulengeri | reverse complement strand
AACGAGGTTTAAAATTTTCTACATGAAGTGCAGGGAGACTATCAGTTAATATGTATGATTTAGTGTTGTTTTGTGCTGTAGTATAGACTGAAACCTACGGTTATCATCAAAACCAAAATGCGGTCATCGAAAGACAAACTTTAATTTGTGTACGCCAATGAATTTTAGTTTTAGTATTGTAACAGACTGTTCATGTTGGATAGGTGTATTATTCTGAAGGCATGTTGTTATGGGATAGAGGAGGTGTAAGGAGAGGTTCCGGGTTGTGACGAGCGGGAGACGGAGTATGTGTGGCAATACATTTTTATTTATTTTTTAATCAGGTAAACGTATGTGATTTATAGTCACTAAGCCTGTGTAAAGGAGAATAGACTGGCGAACTTAACATATATGTATATTAGGCCTATATGCGTCACAGCCGCTGGTTATTTTTTTGAGTATGTATCAAAAAAATGTATTCCTCTGGTTTGCTCATGTTCAGCACCCTACTGTAAAACAAAGCTGGAGATTCACACATTGATTAATTTAAGAAGGGTTGGTGTGCTTCCTTACGTGTGCACACACACACACCAGCACCCTGTCAGCCACCGCCATTAATTCTGTGGTAACCACTGGGTATAAATTAAGGGTGTATCAGTTCTGAATCCCTGACCGAAACCGCTAACATTTCCGAATGTAAATGTAAATGCCGAAACCGTATAATATCGCGAACATTTGTATCGTGGTTCCGTCTCCTGGATCCCCCCCAACCCCAATCGGCTGCTGCAAAGCAGCCTTTTGAGCTCACATTGCATTTTTAATATTGCAGGAGTCGATTTTCATTTCACAATTAACGCCATGCCACATGTAGATCACAAAATTGTTATCCTGTTTAAAGTGGCAAGCTGTATGTTTTGTGTACTAGGGCTGTAAAGGTACACATATTCACCAGGCTGAAGTTGGTTTCTATCGGCAATTTCTTATTCGCAAAATCTGTTCCACTTTAAACAGACAAAGCGCATGTTCTATCATATTCACAGCAGTTGGTCTGGAGCCCATCTCAAAAGCTATGGTCATACAATGACCTATGGGCAGTTTGGTAACTCTAATACACCTTAGAATATTTTTGAACAGTGGGGGGACACTGGAGTAGCCAGTGAAAACCCCACTACGACATGCAAACTCCGCACATGAAGCCCTAAGCAGACACTTGAACCCTGGACCCAGAGGTGCAAGGCAACAATGCTAACCACTGTCCCACCACACCAGCCTGTGAATGACATCCTACGGTCCAAAAGTGTGCAGGATAGGTTGATTGGTGTGTCTCAGTTGGCCCTGTGAGTGTGTGCGCCCTGCGGTGTGTTGGCGACTGCCCAGGGTTGGTTCCCGCCTGCGCCCATTGTTCCCAGGATAGGCTCCGGTCCCCCTTGTGACCCCAGTTGGGATTCAGCGGTTTCAGAAAATGGATGGATGTATTTGAATTAATTTGATCACATCCTACACCACTATTTTGTGTTTAATTTTGTTACATTTGCTGAGCTAGTATTTGTAATTTGTAACAAAATACTCTTCAGTGTATCTGTAAACATCTCTGCTAATAAGAGGTCTCAAAATACCGATCCGCGGCATGTTTATAAATCATTATTAAGTCTAGCCCATAGACTGATCTGTTGTTTTCCACAGAATACAAGAATAGCTCTATGTCACATCATTCTTCTAATGTGCGCCAGCAAACTTGTCAGGTTTCAGCCAACTCACGTCCAATTTCACAGAGAGAATGCAACTGGGAGGCAGTGAAGGTAGGCAAGAATGTAATCCATTATAGATGGACGGTGAGTGCGGGGGGGATGTAATCTGAGAGAAAATCCTGCAGGTGCCACTGGACCATATCCCGTGCAATGGAATTAATACACAGAATTCCACACTTTGCACAGTGGATCCTTGTACCAATATGTTTTTCTCCAATTTATGTTGGCCTATCATAGGCTATGCTCACATCACAAGCCTTATTGTCAAATGCTGATTTTTTTTTGCTTAGATCAGATTTACCAGAGCCGCGCAGAATCACTTTAACTCCGTTCACTCTAGAGGACCATTTTTTACAGCGTCAAGTACTAGCAGTGCAATTTAGTTGCAGCCTAACAGACTATTTGTGATGCACTTTAAAAGGGAAAGACATTTTAAAAATTGTATTATATATTATCAGCACTTCAGAATCAAATTAACATGTGCATTAAAGTATATTAGCGGACTATCTGCCATTAAATTGCTAGATTTTGACTGCAACCTTTGAAAGATGCAGCCCCTGAATTTGGACACAGACATTGATACATTTTTTCATGGGTCATCTGCGTCACCAGCAACAAAAATGGCCAGTGCAAAAAACGGATTTGAGTCACTTCAGCTGGGTAGTGTGTATGTAACCATAAAATACAGAGCAGTATGTGTAAATTAGTGTAGGTGGTGTAAATTCATTATTCTCCTTTTTCAATTAGTCAATTTTTTTTAATCAAGTAAATTTAAGATGTTTTTCAGATGCATTATGTCTATATTTAGGCTTCGGCCTGTGCTATTTTCTCACAGGCCATTTCACATGTTGCCATGCAAGTATATTTAAACTCCACCACAAATCAGTAAGCCCAATAGCTAAATCGGTCGCCAAACATCAGACAACTTTTCGGTGTATTTCTATGCATTTCCACTCTAGAAATTCTGCATAATATCTGACTGCAACCCATTCCTTGCTCCAGCAAATGCTAAAAATCTAAAATATGGCCGTCTTGGAAAAACTGGCCACATAACATTCATGGATTTTGTTAAATTTCAATCTTGTAGGGCTACACGAATGATTACTGGTCTTTGAGGAATGTCATATGAGGAGAGGTTAGCTGAGCTGAATCTGTTCAGCCTCATGCAAAGGAGATTAAGGGGGGACATGATCCAGGTATATAAGATTCTAATAGGTCTTGATGCTGTATAGTCAAATGGCTACTTTTAATATTAATTTAAATACTAGAACTCGTGGCCATAGATGGAAATTAGCGGGAGAACATTTTAAACTGAATTTGAGAAAACACTTCTTTGCACAGCGTGTAGTTAGAGTATGGAGTTCAAGTAGTGCAGGCTAAAACCCTCGGTTCATTTAAATCAGCTAGACAAGATTTTAACAACTCTGAGCTATTAGCTGTTAAGTTCTCCCCAAATGAGCTTGATGAGCCGAATGGCCTCCTCTCGTTTGTAAATTTCTTATGTTCTTATGTAAGGCACTTACTAAATTACCAAATGTTATTTCACCTATGTGATTCTGTCCTTCTCTGCAGCACCCTTTGATAAGGCTGACTGCACAAAATGATACATAGGTGTGGTATGGAAACGATTTTTTGTCTATTTATGAAATCCATGCTAAATTCGAAAGAGAAGCCTACTTCAGACCATGGGGCCCAAAAAAGGCAGATCCTGGTGCTAATTGGGTGTCGTCTCCAGGTACATCAACATCTAGAGCTGCAGATATGTGTTGTTACTCTGGTGCCGATTGTTATCAGTATAACATGAGAGTAAGAGCATCACTTCACAGGTTCAAGGCAGTACTCCTAACCTCCTTGAGTTTAATCTGGGAGAAACAGCAGGAATGATAGTCAGATGAGAAAAGGAAGCATCTGTCATGGATTGCCATCTTTATAGTTGTAGCTGAACCTCATATGAACATTGGCATTAAATACATTTCAACAGTTCATACACTATATGGACATAAGTATTGGGACACATGCAAATTACACCTACTGGAACTTTTTATGACATTCCATTCTAGATCCATAGACATCAGTTTGGAATCCCCCTTTGCAGCTGCCACTGTTCTGGGAAGGCTTTCCACAAGATTTTGGAGTGTGGCTGTGGGAATTTTTGCCCATTTATGCAGAAGAGCAGTTGTGAGGTCCATCACTGATGTCGGATGTGAAGGCCTGGCTCACAGTCTCCATTCTAGTTCACCCCAAAGGTGATGGGTTTGAGGTCGGAGCTCTGTGCGGACCAGTCAAGTTCTTCCACGACACACTCACCCAACCCTATCTTTATGGACCTTGTTCTGTGCACTGGGGTCCAGTCATGCTGGAACAGAAAAGGACCTTTCCCAAATTGTTCCCACAAAGTTGGAAACATAGAATTGTCCAAAATGTCTTTGTGTTCTGGAGCATTAAGAGTTCCTTTCACCGGAACCAACCCCCGAAAAACAGCCCCATACCATTACCCCTCCTCCACCAAACCTTACAGTTGACACAATACAGGCAGGCAGGTACCATTCTCTTGGCATCTGCCAAACTCAGACTCGTCCATCAGACTGCCAGACAGAGAAGATGTTTCCACTGCTCCAGTTCATCTGACACTTGGCTTTGTACTTGATGATGTGAGGCTTCCATGCAGCTGCTCAACCATGGAAGCACATTCCATGAAGCTCCCAGTGCACAGTTTGTGCGCTGTGGTTAATGCCAGAGGAAGTTTGGAACTCTGTAGTTATTGAGTCAACTGAGCGTCGGTGACTTTTTCTCCGCACTCAGCAACCTCTGTTACTTTACATGGCCTTCTACTTCATAGCTGACTTTGTGTTGTTCCTAAATGCTTCCACTTTGCAGTAATACCACTGACAGTTGATGGTGGAATATCTAGCAGGGAAGAAATATCACAGACTGACTTATTGCAAAGGTGGCATCCTATGACAGTACCATACTTCGATGAGCTTTTCAGAATGACCCCTTCTTTCACAAATGTTTGCAAACCTGACTGCATGGCTAGGTGCTTGATTTTACAGTATATACCTGTGGCAATGGTTCTGAATGAAACACCTGAATTCAAATTTTAAAGGGTACTAATATTTTTGTCCATATATTGTATATTGTTTATAGCCCACATACTTTCTTTTAGCATTTATAGACATACTAGAAGGGCAAATGTTGGTTTAAAATAGTAAATTTTTAGTTTAATACATTTCATATCACCAGCATAACTGCACCTCCTTTGATTTGTTGATATTCTCAGAAAAACATAGTTAAAAGTACTATGGTAGGTAATCTAGGCTTCCACCTCTGTCAATAATTAAACATGGAGCCTGGCATGGAAAAAAACGACACTGAAGTTTACAGGACAATTCATACAAGCTTTAATTGCAAACTGTGTGTGTGTACATAAGTTTTTCCGTTTTTTTCCGCATGTCCGGTTCTTACTCTGAAAAGCTGTTTGCATTTTACGGAGAAGCGCGATGGGAACAGACGGTTTCCCAAAAACATCTCTGGATTGCTTGAAAGGTGGGCCATATGGTTCACATCATCATAACAAGAAGGCTTAAAGTCCATAAAAAGCAAAATAACACAATGTAACGAAAAGGGGAAAAAAAACACTGGACATCAAGATCAAATGTTACTCTTTCTGAGACAAGCAATTGTACGTCGAGATAGACATGTCATATACAACATATACATCTCGCGTACGGCTTATTTTCTCTTAAATTACATAATAACACTGATATTTGAAGGTATAATACACTATTCTACACAAATTACACAGAAAAAAAACAAACTAAATACCCCTAAATGGAGTATGACATATTTTACAGCGTCTGTCCTCCTTCTGTGGTTTCTAAATATTTCAGATACATCTTTACATTTTACATCCAGTTCATTTCAGTTATTCTTCTACATTTTCTTTTTACAATTCCCAGAATAACACAAAATGTGTCTGGAGACAGTGCCTTTTATCGTAATTTTTTTTCTCTTTGAAATCTGCTACAAATGACGAATAAGGTGCCAGACACTACACATCACAACACGATGATTAGTTTTCTGTGAAACTCATCCTCCAGAAAATGTAAAGACCGGCCGAAAGTACAGAATGACGGCTATATGTTAACCGCACGTGACCCATAAAATCAGGTCTTGCGCAATCGAAAATTTACTTTTTACAGTAAATTAAACGATGATGTCTAGTGGAGAGATTCATGATAAGTAAAGCCACTTAATTGAGCTTTTGTCTTTGTAACTGAAACTCTGGTACGGGATAGTAAAGTAACATTTTACCTAAAGTCATTAGGAAAGCTATGGATGGCATTCTGAGCCGTGCCTGTGGAGGATACTGTGTTTACTGTACATTACGGGGGGGCTACATACAAACTCCCCCTTAACACTGCAGAATAAATAGCCACGTTTTTGAAAGGCACATCTCCAACCAAAGCCCTTCAAAACTCCTTATTCAGAGTCTTAAATAATAGTTTGCATTTTATTTTACTACCATTTAAATACTCAAGGTTTACTCAGGATAAAGTTAACATATCTTTGTTTTCTCAGCTCTCGTCTACGACTTCAAGTTGTCTTCTGTAATATTCGGTATATAAATATATATTTATAAATATATACTACATTTATATAGCATATATTTACCGCTTGGATAAATGTGCAATTTATAAAAAAAAAAAACAGGTCCTGATCTCCAGACAGTTTTTTGTCAAGTTACTGGGCTTACTGTAAATAGGGTTGCAGAATTCTGGGAATTTTACATTCATTCCCATATATTCCTAATAATTCCCATGGAAAGTTTCCGACTTGGAATATTTTCAAAATTCCCATCTTAACTTCCCATGGAATGGAAAATTTCTGGAAATTTGCCGACCCTTTGCACCCCAAACTGTAAATGATGAAATTCATACAAATTAATACTTAGTATTAGGGCTGGGCGATATCGAGCTTTTGAGATACATTGATATACCTTCATATGAGATATAGGACCAGACAGTATCATTTAAATCAATATAGTTTATGTTGCTTTAAAATTATACTCGTAGAGCCGCCAGTTCGCCATTTTCTCCTCTCCCTGTCTGTCTCTCGCACAATTGCGCCCTGCCCTGGCCCTCTCCCTCTCCCTCTCCGAACATAACCCACCCTTCCCCCTCACTCACAAGTCCTATATGCAGAGACAACATGGAGACGGACACAGACACGAGGCAAGCTAGCGAAGAGGAGCTGGTTGGTAAAACAATATATGCTGGTAGTTCATTTTTGAGCCATATTTTCATGCTGTCTGTTAATAAAAGTGCCTGTGTGACACTGGGGACATTTGGCTCTGACGTGGAACTGTCTTTCTGTCGGCACTTTATGTGGGAAAAATATCGAGATATATATCGTATATCGCCATTCAGCTAAAAAAATATCGCAATATGATTTTTGGTCCATATCACCCAGCCCTACTCAGCATAATTCCTATAAGGGTCAGTCATTCCACAGCTACTGGTTTGATAGCTGCTGGTCACCATTGTGGCTTCACAGGAAAAGGAAACTGCCACTGAAATCAATGCTGTGTTTCTGGCAGTGCAATTCGCTACTTTTTCAAATTTTTAACTATTAACCCCCCCCCCCCCCCAGGTTGTGCTGGTTGACGCCTGGACCTCCTCAAACTCCCAACACCTGTCAGTTCATCCATACCTCGCCCACTGTCTTTATTAACATGAAAAAATCCCACTCTGTAGTGTTGCAGTTCATAAGTAATTGAAACGGTGGAGGAGATGTCCAAAATGCTAAGCGCAGGTCCATTTTGACGGTCACAGTGTTCCGTTATCTCTGTTTCATATAACCCACATGCATCTGTTTTTCATATCCAGAAATTCCATTTCTAGATTTAAAAATAGAAAAAAAAAATGGTAGAAATGCAGGTAATGCCAAAATATTGACTGAAAAGGTAATGGAA
This sequence comes from Mormyrops boulengeri, assembly GCA_026781065.1. Classification (NCBI taxonomy): domain Eukaryota; kingdom Metazoa; phylum Chordata; class Actinopteri; order Osteoglossiformes; family Mormyridae; genus Mormyrops; species Mormyrops boulengeri. Next base: position 3,258,625 of record JAODLD010000052.1, on the reverse strand, counting down.
TTCTACATTAAAAATACAAAATACCCAACATAAATACATCACTATCAGATGTTCAAAAAGCATTCTTTCAGCGTTAATTCCAAATCTAAGAAAGTATTGGTGACTAACACTTAGTGGTGCTGATGTCCAGAAAAACATCTAAAACATCTCCAGCAGGACCAGATTCAGCATGTAAGATTAAAGGCTTCGTTTCACATATCTTGGGCACTCAGATTATCAACTTGACCACAGTTTGAGTACAAACATTAACGTCTGTGCAAGTGGTGTTATTGCTGGTTTGTTTGCTTCGGTCTGATTATCCCACGTGTTTTGGTTTTGTTGCTCTGTGTGCGTTTGGTCCTGTCTGACCTTCACAGTCACAGTAACAAGAAAATAGTGGTCTGTACAGCAGGATACAAATCTTATACAAAAACTGTATCCTGCACAGCACATCTTACTCCAATCATAAGGATGCAGGTAGCTACTCTATGTGTTGGTGGCATCTGGTAAACAAAGACCAGGCCTGTCTTGTTTTTATATCCATCCTCTGTGCTAGTGTAGCGTCACATTACAAAATGGCCGCAGTCATCTCCCTCTCTATGAGCCTAAATTAATCGCTTGTTTGTTTTAAACCTTTCAAGCTTCCACATCAGCTACATCTCTACCTTTTCAGGCAGGCTCAGGTGAACATATGCATCCCCACATCGCTGACCAGTAATTCCACCATCGTGGTCAATTGTGTTTGTGCAGAAATTCCAATAGCAGGCCAAAGGTCCAGTCCCTGAGGTTCAGACTGCTAGTTTTCCACCTTTCAGGGCACCTCACAGGATGGATGGTATTCAGTCAACCTTTTTTTGACCTCCTCTGACCTGGCTGCGCTCACCGCTTGCTTGACCCTGCTGCGGCACCATGTTGCAGCATTAATAGACCCCTGCAGCCTCACTGTGACACACCAGCACAGAGCGAAAATGAAAGCAAGACCGAGGATTCTGCAGAGCAAGATCAAGACAGACGTGGGTATCTGGAGGGTGAGCTGGTGATGGCGGGACTGAAGGCGGGACTGGAGGCGGGGCTGAAGGCAGAACTGGAGGCGGGGCTGGAGATGGGGCTGGCTCATTTGCTGGGTGGAGTGGAGAGATTTGGGAGGGTATGGGGGCGAGGATGGGCTCCTGGGTTCCTGCTGCATTCTGGGAGCCCCAGCTAATGGGCAACTCACACCTGCATCTCTGGCCCACCAGTCAGTCCCAGGGCGTGGGCTTCTTCTGGCGTCAGGCCGCTTTTCAGGGTCCTCCTCACTGTGGGGGGTGGTGGGCAGGATTACCATGAGCTTTAACCAATGGGAACCAATACACTGACTATTTGGACCGGGTCAAACAAGGGACAGTGATTGCCCATATCTGTTCTGAAGCATCATTATACAGTAAGTAGTGATATTTCTTTTATTTACACATCCTATCCTGTTAGAAAACGGCTACTGGCAGAATCCCAGATTGTTCCACATACCTCACACAGCCCTGCTTTTTTTTTTTAGAGGGAGGCAGACGATATCGATTTCTCACTGAGTGTTGTAATTCTTGAAATTGGCCAGTATTTTTAGATTGTATATTTAATGTCAATTATGTAGCATTAGGCAAATCCCAGCATGCATCGCGAGGCAAAGACCGCGTATCTTTAGGTGAACAGGCTTTGACAATTTCGAAAAAAAAAGACGGCTGAAGGTTATATCTCAGTTCTTCAAAAGCAGACTGCCCCCATCTTATGTCCCCCCCCCCATTCAGATGCATTCTGCAGTCTATGGGTGCAAATAATGTCTGAAGGCTTTAAATAGTGAGCTCACGAATCTTTCCTGTACAGCAGGGGTAGGCAATCCTGGTCCTGGAGTATCCAGCAGATTTTCTATCCTACCTGGTTTCTGATGAACCACACCTGATCTCAGGCAGATAGTAATTCATCAGGTAGGATAGAAAACCTCCTGGATACTGGCACTCCAGGATCAGGGTTGTCTACTGCTGTACGGAGTATTTTTCCTTTGTTTTTAGAGTATTTCATCACCCTCTACTGTCCACTGATGAAAACGACACACAATAAAAATAATTGACTACTTGTCAAGCTTAGTGGCTGAGAGGGTCTGCAGTACGATTTCCAAAAACTGTTCAAGCATCTGAAAATTATGCCTGTGTAGAAAACTGCAAAAAGGAAATAATACTGTATCTAAGGAGTTTATTGTCGCTTTTTATTGTGTTAAGCAGGAATTATGGGTACGGTAAATGGGAGGGCCAGACAGATGTGGACTGGTAGCCATGGACATGTACGTCGTGCTGTTACAGGCCGGTGTGGTACTCACGCGACTTGCGGTTGGCGCGCGACCTCTTCCTCTCACGCGGCAGTGTGCGCTGGCTTGGGCCCTGTGTCGCTGATTTGACGATGCGCTCCATGATCTCATCTGCCGCGTCCTCTGTGCCGTTGGGTGAGTCCTCGTTTGCTGTTGCCCACGAACTCAAGCGACCTGCTGGGGAAACGTCAGTCTGCACTCAGGCGTCGCTCCGGTTGCCGTCGTCTGCGTGATTAATGAGCTTTTTGGGACACGGGGGCGGGGGCAGTGTTGATTTTATGTGGCCTGCAATCACATGCGGTTGAACCTCCAGTTCGGATGCGTGAAGCGAAACGCAAGGTGCTGCAGCTGTTTCCCAGCTGGACGTCATGGGTCGCCGTGACCTTACACAGACTGTAACTCATCCTGTGTTTTCATGTCGCTGTGCTGTGCCAAGTTTTTAAATCCCATTTTCTAGTTAAGCAAGTGTAGTGGACTGAGTCATATAATTTTGCAGTTAACTAGGCCAATTGACTATCGTTATGGAAACACTAGAATGTAACGTATGAGAGTATATCTGAAATTACATAAGATCTTTTTAAAATAGTTTAACCTGTGTAATTAACTACACTGCCCGGCCAAAAAAAAGTCTCCATTTGAATTTTTTGTTGGACCACCTTTAGCTTTGATTATGGCGCGCATTTGTCATGGCCTTGTTTCCACAGGCTTATGCAACATCTCACCCTTTATTTTCATCCAGATTTGCATTAATTTCTCACCAAGATCCTGTATTGACAAGTGAGTTGAACCTCCATAAAGCCTCCTTTAGCACATCCCAAAGACCTTCAATGAGGTTACGGTCACAACTCTGTGGTGACCAAGTCATTCCTCATGCTCCCCGAACCACTCTTAGACAATTCGAACCCAATGAATCTTGGCATTCTTGTCCTGGAATATGCCCATTCCGACATGGAAGAAAAAAATCCATTGATGAGAGATGGAGGTGTAACCTGGCCATTCAGTAGATTCAGGTACTGAATCTGACTTTAATTTATTGCTGCATAACGGTGCTGAGCTGTAATAATGATCCAATCATTGGCTCTTAAGTATCTGCTGATATAAGTTCAAATGGCGACTCCTTTCTTGGCCAGGCAGTGTATATAGCAGATTTATTACTATATGAATCTTTGTATCATTCTTTGGTGCAGTTAACCAGCATTTCCTCTCTAACACTGGCACTAAAAGGCCTGGTGCTAAACCAATTGATTAAAGATTGCTATCTGTCGTCATCAACCTGCGGAAGCTGAGAACCGCGACTGGATTTCCGGCAGACTCGCCTCGTGTGGCTCGCGTGCGGATGCGGAGGCCGGGCATGGAGGCCGCCTCGCTGTCGCCGCCCCGCAGGCCGCCCCTCAGCACTGCCTTCATGTTCTCGTGCTCTGCAGCATCCTCAGCATGCTGGAGGCCCTGGGGCTCGCTCTCCTGCACTGCTGACGGGTTGCTGCTCAGCTTGCCACCCTGTGGGGTGGGGGGGGCTGTG
>JAODLD010000052.1:3234414-3254695 GCA_026781065.1 Mormyrops boulengeri | reverse complement strand
CCCCCCCCCCCCCCCCCCCCCCCCCCCCCCCCCCCCCCCCCCCCCCCCCCCCCCCGCCCGCCCCCCCCCCCCCCCCGGGCGATGTGAGGCCCAGAGTGGGACAGCAGGTTGGCACAGAGGTTAAGGACAGGGGGCATATAATCCAGAAGCTGGTTGCTGAAGTTCCAAGTGGGGCCTAGAATACTCCTAGTATTAGTACTCCTAGTGCTAATACACAAATACTTAAGCTGGGGTTATAGTAGATGTCATGTGATCAAATACACACTCAAACTGATGGTTTGCTGGATTCGAGTAGCCCACTCTTGTACCCTTTTAAGGAGGTTCTTCATTTGATTGGCTTCATTACCTGTGTCAACTGGGTACAATGCAGACTTTCTCCATACGCATGCATGCACACACAGTTAATTTCCACCTTCAGTTTCATGTTAGAAATGGCTCAGCAAACCGAAGGCAGTCTTAATTACTTTGAAGCACAACCAAGCTGCCCCAAGGTGTCACCATCCTACAGCAGAACATCATGAATCTTTATCTTTAATCAAAAAAAAAAAAAGAGAGGACTCTATCGACAGTTTAAGCTGAGAACCATCTGTAGATAGAATGTAAAATAAACCGCAAACATCTTGGACGCATAAATCCCCACAAATATCTGTGGATACGTCCAGACTGTGGCGGAAGCGGCCAGGTGGAAGTCTGTGGCCGTGGGGCTGCAGATGTGCTTCAGGTCTAGGCTGTTACTCAAACCACAACCCTTTGAAAAGTCTCGGCCGGGTTTGTCCTACAACCGGCAAAGCTCTCCGGAACGGGGTAGGCCATTATCAACAGGGTCACCTGACAGAGAGGGAGTCGGCACAGCATGGGGGGGAACCTCCTGCGCTGCGGAGGGTCAAGAGGAACCGAGGCTTCGGTGGATGCGGACTAACACGCAGATGCTCAGTGAGTCTGGCAAACTTTCAGCCCCCACCTCCCTGTCCTCCCAGGCCTGAAAGCTATTATTAGATGCACCTCCTGGAGCGCGTTCCGACACTACCTCACAGGATCCAATTACCCCCATACCAAACAGCACCCCTAATGAGAATCACCTGGTCAAACAAAGGGGATAGTGTCTATTTACCTCCCACCTTCAGAGAAGAGTAATGCTGTTATGGGGCAGCGTGCACAGCCATTCTGCGTTGACATCTATGACGTGCACTCAGATGCTCATACAGTCAATATAAACCAATATAAACTAACAAATAAGAAAAAAGTATCATTTAAAAAGAGATTCTCCTCCATTACTTTGCCTGCTCCCTGTCCTGTGGGATTCTGACAGAGGGTTAACCTCTTTGACCATCAGTTTCTCGGCACACATCCAAATGTAAGAGGACAACTTTCCTTGAGACAGCCCTGCGGCGTTGCGAACAAAGTATAGTTTAGTAACGATCACGACACACAACAAAACTCCATCGCCCAATTAGGACATCTGAGCGCACAAACAAACTAACACTTCCAGGAAGATAGGGAACCCCTGGGCACAGGAGAACATGCAAGTCAGAGCAGGGGATTCCGCAGAGGTTAAGGGGGTGACGCCCAGGGACGCGCACATACAACTCTCATACCTCGCTGTCCTCTTCATCATCCGTCTACAGATTGGGAGAGAAAGAACAGAAGGCATGGGGAACAGGAAAAGAGAGAAAGAGAAAAGATGGGGTAGGAGAGGTAAAGGGAGTTGGAAGAGTGGGGCAAAGAAGGAGGGAAGTAGAGAAGAATAATGGGTATGAAACAGGCCTCAAGATAATGTTTAAAATGTGATATGACAATTACAGGACACACCACACTCTGTGTGGCTCTAGATCTTCCATATGTATTTACATACTGACAGAGACAGCAGCACGGTCTCCAAAATGCGCCTACTCCCATTTAGGGTTTGTTGTTTCTCCTGCCGGGACGTCCAGAGGTTTGGATTTTCACACAGAGATTGGATTAGGCTGTCTTTGAACTATGACAGTCTCCTGCCAAGCCAAACATGCTTTGCAGCACCAGAGCCAGGCCTCCGTAGGATCGGATAAAGCTGTTTGGCAAAGTGAACCCATGGGCCTTTCTGTGATCGGCTAGGGCTGTCTGGAATGTTGAATGGCAGCCCTCTTTGGGATCGGCTCTGGCTGCCTGGACGCCGAGTAACAGGTCCTTCTGCAATGGGCTGGAACTGAATCTGGTGCACTAAGCCCCAGGCTGCTTTGGCATCGGCTAGTTACTGAGATCAGCTGGCAATGCCTGGCCCTGCTGATGTAGAGTCAAAGGGCTACATGCAGAACTTTGCTGAGATCACAGATTGTACTGTCATAGTCTCAGGTACATTCTGGGAGAAAATCACTCACAGTATAGTGACACAACCAGGTCTGGGGCCCACAGCGTTTCATCTTTCCTACAAGACTACGAGGTCACTTCCTTCAGTAAATTATAATAACAAACACATCTTCAGACCTATTCAAAATATCTTACCGGCCAGAAGCCACAAGAGGAATGAAAATGGATGTGGAATCTAATCTCTCACCTCACGCCAGCCTTGTGGTTCCTCTTCATCTGTTTATTACGTACTTTTCTGTGGATCTCTCCGGTGTTAAGTGGGCCGGGCAACTCAATAGCCAGTGGAAGCGAGAAACACAAATGTATCAAACCGCACAGAGAAGCGGGTCTGTCCTCTGCTTCACACGCCACAGTCCAAGGCTACGTCTGTTCCCTGTTACAAGCCAAACTTGACAGTACTTTGTTGTGTTTACGTCTGAGGAGGACTGGAAATTAAACCTGAGTTTGCTCAATGCCCTCCATGGGTTTGTATCTGCCATACAGATTAATAATCACACTGGTGCTCTCTAATTGGCTGCCAACACGGTATGAGACTCAGTGTGCATTGTGGGATACGTCACAGGTGAACTCCATAGGATCAAAAATCTCTTTGTGAGATTGGCAGCCTGGTTATTTCATTCCAGCAGCATTCCTCATAGATTTTTGAACGTCTTCCCGATTTCAAGACAATGCGAGTCTTTGTTCCCTTTTTATGACACAGAGGCAGGGATGTGGTCTGAAGACATCCAGAACAGGAGAGCTACTGTTGCAGTTACACTAGTGTGAGACCAGTCAGGTGTGATGGATAAGGCAGTCAGAGACGCCCGCGATCCCTGAAAAAGCACAGGCCCCCGTTTGTTGGTAGACACTCACGTCGGTGATCATTTTCCCCCGGGTCTTGTTCCTCTCGCGGTGGTCGGCCCGTTTCTGCTGCTGCTGCAGGACTCGGTCCCGCGTAGTGCGGTACTCCAGGGCGAACTCGCTCACTGTCTTGCTGAATCGCTGGATGCTGACCTCACGCACGGCATAAGCGGGCTGGCCCAGGAATAGCAGGAAGGCATGAAACCTGGAGGTCAGACATATGGCAAACAGTCAGAAGAAGCACGTCTACAGACAGTGAATTCTGAACTACTTAAATGCTTATAATATGCATACATCCATACCGTAGTATGCATGCATCCATAAACACTCAGCTAGAACAAGGTTAATAATAAGTCTGGAGCTTGCAGGGTTAGAGAAAACCTAGACAAGCTGCCAGTCTATCATAAGGAACACACTGACACACACAACCATACACTAAGGGCAATTTAGAGACACCAGTCCACCAAGCTGCATGTCTCGCTACTCGCTGACGTCTTTGACTTTTTGTCCAGATGTCAGCCACCTTTAGACTCTTGATTATGGGACTCTGGTGCTGCCAGTGTTACCTGTTGATGATCCTGCGGTGTATGATCTTCAGGATGATGATCCTCTCGGCGCAGTCCTTCAGGAAATCCGACATCTTCTGCTTCAATACCGACTTCACTTCGTGCTTGGCGATCACCTTCAGGTGATCCCACGATGCCTTGCACCGGCGTTCCATCTGACACAAGTTCTCTTGCAGTTGGTCAAAGTCCACCTGGAAAACATGGAAAAAGGCTCTCGATCTTCTCAGCTTAGACTGAGGTTCTGGTCACATGAGGTCAGAACTTTAAATACCACGTGCCTGCAGTACTAAGCTCAAAGCAATATAATAACTGAAAGAAATCTGTATCTGTTTTTCCGGCCCTTCTTGCTGAAGGAAAACTGTTCAAAATTATCTAGAGAGAACAGGAAAAAGCAGACTGTGCATAGCATTATCGTAGCTGTCTGCAAGCAAGCCGTAAGTCTCCTAGCTTTGTGCTGAGACCATACAGGTCCTATGAGATATCTCAGAGGCTTTGCCTTGGCACAGCGGGTGACGGCCCCAATCTCCGAGTAGAGGTCTGTGCTGTCTTGGAACTTTTCCACCACGATGGTGCAGGCGTGATGCAGCAGAGACTGCTTGTGGACCGTGTCCTTCACTTCTGGAACTTTCTCCAGGTAGCTCAATTCAAAGCCCTTTGCCTTTACAGACACAAAGACATAAAAAATGGCTTCGGTAGTTTAATGAGCATGTTAAAAGGCTGCATGTACACTTTGCGCATATATATATACACACACACACACACACACACACACACACATTATAAATAACAGGAGTCGGGTAACTGCACAATGACATTTGCTAATGTACTTTTGTTGTCAGAAGGCTTCTGTTGGCCACATGAACACAAACAGTACAATGCAGAAATTTACAGCTTCTGGTGCTCAGAGTGCATGGTGGGAACTCACATTTGATCCATTGAGGAAATTGCCAATGGAGAGCAATGTGGACAGGATGTATTGCAGTGTCCTGTTGTTCTCCAGCTGGTCCATACCTTCCTTCAGATCCTGGAGAGGCTCAGCCACTTCCTGCAATCAGTAGAAAAGGTGGTCATCAGAGTTAGAGCAGGTGTTCCCAGACACAGTCTGTCCAAAGTCACTTGAGGTCACCTCTGCTTTTGCCCCACCTGGTCAGCCACCGGCCAATGGGTAAAATACAGCTGGTTCTCATTATGTCTCTCTTACTTCCTGTGCATAATGCTCTGTCAGGTAACTGGCTGCTTAGGAAGCCTGGTTCTGCTAGTAGCTTCTCATGTGCGAGGGGTGGGGCAAGTTGGGAGATTTAGCTGCTGGCCTGTTATTCAAGCCAAGGACTGGGGAGAAACCAATTTATAATCATAAAAGGCAACTTTCCCTCATGACGATGTACAGGGAGGTGCCATCTTACACAGAGAAGCATGTTTTCCATTTCAGGCATTTCTGAGAGGGCTTAGAGCCATTCCTGATGAGAACATTCCTGGAGAAGCACTCATCTTTGCCAAGAAGAATTCATTGTTTATTTCAAACATGGTGCTGGATGCCGGGAAAGTAAGACGCTCAAAAGTCAGGGATGGGTAAGCCCGAGTATTTATCCGTCAGCAGCTCAGATCATCCTACGCCCTGTAGAGTCCCGTATAAATAATGCCGTACACATAGCGCAGTGTTCCATGAAGTCACAGGTGGGCGATTCTTATCGTAGCATTGAGTGTAAACACGGGGCCCGGAATCAACTACTGACTCTCCTCAAGTTCCTCATTAAGGCTGAAAAGCGACCAACAGTATGGTGCAATTTTCATACCCCTTCTTGGCATGTTTGGTCACAGAATGGACAGGCAGAGTGAAGCCACCTACATAGGCTGAGCTTCGGAGTGACTCAATTACGTATTCACTGCTTGGTGCTGTCACGTCTACTATTCTGGGAAGGCCGCCATCTGAAAGCTACGTCAATGTGAATGCAAAGATGCTGCTTACACATGCTTTGAACTTGGGGAGATTAATTCGACAGGGTGAAAAATCTGAAATCTCAAGGCAAAAAGACAGAGAGATGGAAAAGCAGGACACCTATAGGTGTCTGGAAAGACATATTTGTCCTATAATCTCAATATAGGTGCACATGTTCGTATCATACCCTGGTAAACAGTCCTGTTTGGTGTCTTCTTTTTGACCAAACATGGTATTTGCTAAGGGCAGTAAGAATCGCTAGCAGATGGTCACACCATTTGTGTGAATAGCACAGGCATTGTCCAACCCTCAGCCTGACTCTGAAATCCCCTTATTATTGAAACCATTTGCTCTCCTTCTCCCACAGGTTTACATTACATGCAAGGCCATCATGGTTTTCCTGTTACGTTCAGACAGTAAATGGCATCTCTGTTGTGACCGCTCGAGGAAGGGCAACAAGCAGCGGCTACTTCGACCAGATCCACGTGGTTTAGACGCTCAGCATCTGAAGAGAAATAAGGTGTGCCTGCATGATGTAATACTCTGGTTGGCTGCCCTGACCTTCTCCATGACCTCATAGTCCATCTTGAAGGCCCAGAGCTGCAGGCGGGCGGAGAGCTCGCTGATGGAGGACAGGGTGAGGAGGAACTGCTCGGCGCTGCCCAGGGGGACATCCGGGTTGGCCAGCTGTGCCTCCAAGATCTTCTGCTTCTCCTCCTCTGTGGGGATCATGGTCAGGATTTTCTACATGGAGTAGGAGGAGGGATGACAAAGAGGTGGATGGAAATGAAGTGAGGCAGAAATGAGGTGAAGACAGACAATAAACCGAACCGCCATGGAGACAAAGATATGATAACTAACAGGTTTGCTAGTCATGTATTTGTAAAGGGCAGCTGAGAGGATAACGGGAAGCTACCGCCATCTTGCTGGAATCTACGGGTACAGAGAGCTTGTAACTTAACATTTTGCATCCTGAAACCCTTGTGTAATGTCTGTGCTGGGAAAACCAAGCCCGTGGCCCAGCATTCCCAGCGAAAGCAGGGGATCCCCTATTAAGTTATAAAAAAAAAAAGTCAGGCAAAATTCAGAATAAATCATTATTGCAGATTTGAAATCCATCAAAGGTCTACATTTTGGTTTTAAAACTATGCCCGCAGTGACTCCCCCGCCCCCCCCCTTAATCGCCATAGTGATTAATTATACTTAATCAGCCAAAGTATACCAGTCCAGCTCAGAGACCGCAGAAGCCAGCCCCAACTCATGGAAACATATTTTTGAGTGAAAAATCATGCATTTGCAGAATTTTACTGGAAAAGTATTTCTAGACCATATCCGGGGGTTTTATTAATTTTGCTCCGTTGATAATTTGGCGCCTATGGCGATGCAGTTATGAGGAGGAACATTTATTTCAGGTCGTGAAAATAGACAGTGTTATCGATGTCAGATGACGTGGCAATGCTGAAGCCGGGCCTTTTCTCTTTAAACCCTATTTAAACTAACTAAACCCGTGGAAAAAATACCCGCAATGCAAAGTGCAGACAGCCCAGCATATTAATGTAAGCAGTGGTCAACGAGGTCTGAAATTCAGGTATCAGCTGAAAAAAAAATTGTCTCCTGGGTTAGCCAATGAAGGTAGACATGTTAAGGACAGCCTGTGAGGTTAACAAGTGAAAACTAAATTTAGGTATATGTTTGTCATACACACACACCAAAAAAGATTCTAATCAACACTGGTTCGTATTAAGCGTAACGTAGCTTAATAAATATACTTAAAGTTATGCAGTTACACAGCATTTATGTGCAGTATCGTCATTTTCTGCCCAGTGCCCCCCAGCATGCTCCCACCTCAATTCCCTCTTTGTTTAAAGCGTATTCATCAAAACTCAGGATGGCCGTCTTTATCGTGCGGGGGGGCGGCAGCACCGTCAGCCCGATGTTGATAGCGTTGCTCCGCTTGGAGTCCAAAACGATAATCTCCTGACGCTTGCCGTCCGCTGCTGTTTTCTAATGAAAGAAGAACAAATAATGTTGAATGCTAGGGTTGAGCATTAGATCACACGCCAGACTGCAGAGGGTGAATTTATTCTGCTGCATGCCTGGGAGGAAACTGCTTAGCGGCGATGCAGCAACGCTCGTGACAGACAGCTGAGTCGCATTTCAAGAACGTCGGCACGATTGGGAAACAATACTCCAAAGCAGGAGTAACACTTTGAGTAATTGAGTAATTATCACGCTCTATGACATGTTAATAATTGTTAAACCATCCGTCCATCCATATTCTATAACCTTTTATCCAGTACAGGGTCACCAGTTGAGTACTCTGTGACTGTATACTCAACTGGTTGGTTGAAACAAAATCTTGGTCTGGATTTTTACTTTCTGGACTTGAAATGATCACCTCTGGTGTCAGCTTGGCATTTTACGCCCTGGATGACATGCCAGGCCATCCCAGGGATCATACTCATAAAAAGTCATGCAATGTGGGCAATTTTGAGATACTAATTTGCCAAAACCCATGCAAACTCAACGCACACACAGAGCTGGGGATAGGAATCGAACCCACAACCCTGGATGTGTGAGGCCTTTCAACAACCCTACTATTAAACCAAATCTAGCGTTTAATGTACACTAGCATTGCAGAGAGCTTGGAAAACTGCTATTAAAGGCTGCGAGAAGGTCCACAGTTTAGCATAACATGAAGAAAACACGAGCAGTCAAACCTGTTTTGCAGGTTTGTGTGTCTGGAAAATGAAAAAGCCACCATGTAAAACCTGACTTCACAGACACCTCTGCTACTCCCGTTATCTCCAGACAGATGGCAGGAAAGCTCACACTAAAATATCACGATAAAGGGTCCGAGGAGCTGGCATAAAAGTAAAAAGAGGGCGAACAAGCCGATAAGCAAGCGATTCTGCTATACATTCCTGTCTGGTAACCATTACAAAGGCATCCAGAGACCAAGGCCGTCGCGGTCAGGGCGTGTTTTGAAAGGTGAGAAGAGAGACCGCCTTTGACGATCCTTATCTGGAGGTTTCGCTCACCTGAACCAGATGAGAAGGGGAGGGCAGGGCAGGACAACCCTTCACCCCCAAGCCCAGGTTGCTCATTCTTGGTCTATCGGAACAACATTCAGTTGTTCCAACAACTTTCATTGTGATTCTTCTCAGTCTACCTGAACCAGGCTGAGCTTTGCCAGGTATGCCCACACCCTCCCTGGGCCGTTCTTAATCTTCCAGAACCAGTCTGAATTCTGTCACGACAACATTCTCCATATTGGTCCCACTCAATCTACCAGAACCAGGATAACATCACCCCATGTTGGCATTTCTCGCGCTGGCCTGAAACCACACGAAGATCTACGTTTGCAGCTCTCACCCTCGTTTCCCCCTGGTCCACTTGGACCAGAAAGAGCTCTGCTGGAAGCAGGAGGGAGCAATCATTCACCAAGATACGCCACCTTGGCCTGTCAGATAAATGGAAAACACATGGCCAAGCCCGCATTGGTGCGGACCCTTTTTTTCGATTGACATTTGCCCTGTTTTTATCTGCTGTACACTGCAGGCACAAAGGAATCCTCACTTTGCCATCTGAAGTGGGACAGGCAGAGATAGATTCCAGCATACTTCTGGGAGCTTGCTAATATCTTGAAAGTGTGTTTGAATCTGCAATCTGTGATGATGTCATCAGGTGTTGACTGAACCCTACTTCATCTTCTGCTCTGTGCATTCAGTTCAACAGAAGACCTGACAGCAGATCTGGACCCCCTACTATTCTACATATCTGTTCAATCCCCCCCACCCATCTGATCAAACTAGTCGACTCTACTTGATGACCATAATTACCAAGGGTAACGAAAGTAAGAAGTTTGGGAACCGCGTGGAGTAGCTGACAGTCACACAGACAGCCAATAAAATGCAAACACCTGTCTACATCTTATTGTCTACAACTTGATCATTCAGATTGCATCTGAGATCAGCAGAAAGGCAGCTTTTAAGCCCACAGTTTACAGTATTACTTTGTCCTGTCAATCATTAGAATACATTAAACTGTTAGTTTACTTTGCTGGTTCCTGTTAGGTTAAACGTTTACTCACTGCCTCATGTCTGCCTTCACTGTTTGCCTTGCTTCTCCCTGCCTCCATGCACAAGATCGCTCTCCTGTTTCTAGGCCTTCTAGGGTATAAATGCGTACAAATGAAAGCCCTCACCGGTGAGATCACAGGTCAAATCACACAAGGTTTCCGACTGGGGGGGTTATGTTTACTATTATATTTTCCCTATTATTATACACCCGGAATTGAAAACAACCGAACCGGGACTGACTCACGGCTGCTCCCGGCTTCGACTACAGGAAGGAGAGGAGAGGAATTCCTTTGATGCCAGTAATTATCGAGGACGCAGCTTTCAGGGATACAAATAAAAATCCTTAGTACAGAGAATGCCTCCTGTGCGGTACACGCAAGCACCTAAAGGCTATTTTTCTCCCTGGCTTAGCATAAAGGGATTCTGGACGACATGGAGAAGGAAGGGCTTGTTTAGCAGCTAGTCAGGGCTGGAGCTCGGTATAGTAAGATTGTACACTGAGGGAAATTGTCTACAGCTGTATGCAGGCAGCTGAGGGGGGGGTGGCTGATTTCAGGAACTCCAAGTTGAAGGTAAAAGGAAGGGGAGGGGAACTTGGGCTACAGTGAGGTGAAGAGAAAAATGGGGGTAAGAACGGCGGTGCTATCCCTGGCACGCTGACACCAGGATGGTATCCGCGCCTCGGGCCATAACAAGCCTGCCCCGGTGTCCCTGGTTGGGACGGACGCCCAAACAGGTGCTCGAATGGTGTCTGGCTCTGATTCCGAGACAGAACACAAGGGCTCAGTCTCCCTCGCAAGTCAAAAGCGGCCACCGCCCTGTTAGAGAAGTACTGCCCGACTGTCCGCACTACACAGCAGCAGGAAGTGGCCTCACCGGCCTTGCAGAGCGAATCCACCCAAACTGCAAGTCATTTCACCAAACCCAAGTGTGTACGTGTACATTTGGCTGTTCATTTGAGTTTCATCCAAAGAAAATGGCACTTATCGGTTTATAGAGATGCAATTAGAGAAATTAAACATAAGTATATCACTCACTGGCAACGACTACTTCAGGCTATGTCTGCACCCTAATGTAGTTAACTCTTGATGCATGTTCATTATTTAAAATACATTTAAAGCTGATAATACATCAACAGGCACTGCGATATAAACCAAATGGGACATGTTGAGTGAGGTATATGTGTCGGTGTGGGCTGATTTTTTTTAAATGAATGGAAACTATTAAGAACCCATCTGTGTGATTTCTGCAGCAAAATTAACGTTAGGCCCTCTAAATCTGTGTGGTTCACCACCCAGTTTGCCCCCTCCTACTTCGGGCCTGAACCTTTGCATAGTATGCAGCTCAAAGTGTCAGGAATCCCTCTAAGCCCCCCCAGCAGAAACAGGAGGCACCTATTATCCAGCTAAAGACACAACGGCAATTCATCAAAATCGATCATTTTCTCTCTTCAATGGCCTACATCCGATGCAAAATGTTTATGGGGCTGAGCAGGTCGATGGAGAAAATCCATAACATGGTGTGGAAAACCTCAGGTGGTGCAGCACCCTTCCCTGGGGGCTACACCTCATCTTAGAACTTCTCACTTCCAGATTGGTGTGTAATTTCTCACCAGCCCATTTTAGCTATCCCAAGCATGTATGTATGCAGTCACAATTTACCACACTCCATTGCCAAGTCTGTAGACGTGGTTATATATCTGAAAATATATGTAAATATGTTGTACTACCGTCTTCAATTACATATATGTGAAACATTGCAGAAAAGCCAAGTCTCTAATCTACTTCTGGCACAACTTCATAAAATACCACAAACCTAACTGAAACAACTGAATAATGTTTCACCTTGTTCAAACTGTAAGATCAACACATGCAGATAATTTTTTGTTTGTAGAAATCTACTGCTTTCTGGTTTTGCTCAGCTACATAGTCTGGCTGACAGGCCCTTAACTCCAACTGCTCCATCAAGATCATGCAAAAATAGATATTTCATGGATGAGACACATGGTATACCAACAAGGATTACAACCAAAAATCAGCTGCCAACCACAGAAAGATTATCTCTTATCTGAACTTTGATAAGCATTGTCTGAGCTTGCACACTTAAACCCTTTGCTTGAGGAGAAACACACCCCTTGATTACCTTGGTGACAGGCATCTCCTTGGACTTAGTCTCAAACAGGTGCTCCAGCTTGGATGTGTCCACCTTGACTGGTTCCATTTTGGCCCATAGTGAGTCCCGGTAGCGCTTATGGTTCCGGAATGAGAAGTCAGCTGCCCTCACCTCATTCCAAAACAGCCGGATGGTTTTCTTCTTCTTATGGAAAATCGGAGGTTCACCACGAGTAAGCTGTGGGGAGCCCAGGTGGGGCTGTGGGGGAGGGAAAGGGGTGGAGGACGGTGGCGGAGGTGGAAATCTCATGCTGGGGATAAGGGGAGGCGGCGGGCAGCCAAAAAGCGGGGGAGGAGGTGGCAGGATGGAGAAGGTTGGAGGCGGGGGTGGCGGCGGAAGCCCCTCCCCCGATCCCATCACACTGCCAATGTCCAAGATGTCCGCGTCATCCTCCTCCCCGAGGTCTGTGAAGTCCATGTCCCTAATTCGGAGTTCTCGTGGGCTGGCCATCAGCTGGTCCCAGATGTAATCTGACTCTTTTTTGGGCGGCAGGGGTGCAAGTGCAGGCTTCTCTGTTGTCAGCTTCTCAGAACTTTCCGGCAATGGCGGCGACACCAGTCCCTTGACCAGGTCTCCAAACTTCTCTGCAAAGGCCCGGATGCTGCCCTGGTTATCCACATTCACAGTGCCCATGTCCTTCCCATTCTCATCATGATGACTGTCCCCCACGCTGGACATCCTGTTGGACTGTGCAGACGGGGTCGAGTCCTCGTTCTCCTGGCCCTTCTCCTTCTCGCTCTCCTCTTCTTCCTCCTCCTCATCATTCTCCAGAGGCTTCTTGTTCTGTGCGTACAGCATGTCTAGCATGAAGCGCTTGCTGGTGAGGATGGTGTTGCACTGTTCATTCACATCCACGTTCTTAATTCCCTGTGTCCACTGTCCTGTTGGTTTGAAGGAACAAAGATGCCTTAATTTAGTTATGCATGACTTTGGTTATAACGCGAGCATTTCTGTGTAGGACAGCTCCATGCCTCCTCCCACCTGTTTCATGGCTGCTATTGAGTCTCTCCTCCCGTTCCAAAGTGCTGCTGGCAGAGGAGATGCTGGAGGCCGAGCAGTTATCTTTCTCATTCACCTCCTCATTTTGCCGCTCCTTCTCACTCAAGACGGTGCCGTCCTCGGCTTCACGTTCAGGCGAGACCTCCTGGTCAGCCTCCAAATCTGCTTCCCCGCTCCTTTCGTTCACCTCGTTCAGGGTACCTGCCCCGTCTCCATCTTTGGATCTGAACTCACCGTCTTCCTCTTCCTCCTCCTGGTCTGGTTCCTGCTCACCCTCGATTCCTGAGGCTGAAACCTCTGGCTCCACATCTAATGAGGCTTCAGTATTTCCCTCAGCAATTGAATCAGCTTCACCAGCTGTTTCTGGAAAGAAAACAAAGCACAAGTAAAAGATTAAAATGTTATAACAGGTATTTACAAGATAACCCAAAGAAGCCCATTATTTTCAAGTCTAACAGACAGTTTCTTCACTCCTTGATTACCATGGAAACAAAGTCAGTAGCTGCCTCTCTGTGTACATTTCTCGGATACCACCACTATCAGATTGGAGAGCACTGGGTGCACTTCATGAAGAAGATTGACTATTTCAAGAACTTTATTGTATCTTACATATAATTCAAGCCACATTCCACAACAATGTCAGAGCTGTTTTTTGAACAGAAGTACCTTTTTGATGCTATGTCTTAGCCAATCTAATGCAAAATTCCAAAATCTGGGTTGGCGATACATTTTTTGATATGTATGTTCACACGCAACGAGCCACTAAAATGATATGGTTGAGAAAACAATGGATAGTTGCAGGCTCAGGAATCTGGAGTGACACCTACGCTTTGTTTGTTTACATTCTCAGAGCCTTTCTGCTCACAGTGGTCTACAATCTCATAGGTCTTTGACACTCATAAATCAGATTATTAAATCCTGCCGTCATTTCAGACAGACCTGACCTCAGATGCAGAGGATCTGGTTTAGGTGATGTAAGTGCTCCCCCCCTTCACATCTGGCAGATGGGTGACACGTGAGGGGGAGGGGGGGGGGCTGTGAAGTCTATAATAAATCTGGCTTTAGATGTAAAGATTCATCTGGTCCATGTGTTTAAGACCGAGAATGGCGACTGCCCTTCCAAGTGTCTGAATCGACCGAGTACAAAGGCTGTACATCATAAGAGCCTGGGTTGAAGTGGATGCGTTTAATGTGGGAAGGGGAGACTAAAGATGTTCTCCAATTGCTCCTTCACAAACCCTGTCTTAAAACCTCTGGCATGGGGTGGAAGATGGAACCATCACCACCTAAGGGAAAGAAGAGGCTTAATTCTCTGAAGTGGAGGCGTGATAGATCTTGCTGGTGGCTTTGCTGAAACCTCACATAGAAGGTTCTTGCATTCCTTTCATGCTTCTCATTGGGTTTTTGTGGCTAAGGGCTGGAGCACAACACATTCAGACAGGTGGACACATTCAGGCAGATTTCAACCCAAGCTGTACCAGTGGGTGTGGCATCGTCTTACGTTTTGGAAACTCTCCCTCTGAAACCTTAGTCCCTTGATATTTCAGGCACGTAAAAAATCCGCCCTGTACATGGGGATTTCTTCCTTTAAGCACCTTTTCATCTGTCTCAGCTGAAGAAGTTCACAAACAAGACGCATGGACTAATGCAGATGAAAATGTAGCACTTAAGAGTCGCGTCTCTTGATGTCGTCTTCATCAATGTTTGCTTCTAACCCAATGTGCAAGAGATAACTGGGCCAGTCAAAAAAGTAATTAGTGCAATATGATCCCAACAGGCACTTGATCGCAGTCCATCTTGAGTTCGTCAGTATATGTGTAGGTAAGTAAACCATGTAGTAGAATAGGGATTCAAGAAGGTTTCTTTGGAGTCAAAGAGCACTGTGTTTACGACCAGGCAGTCTTCATTGTTCCCCGATTCCCAATAGACACCATTTGCCGTCACAAGTAAATACAACTCCCACGAGTGGGTATGTAATGACCATCCCCACCGCTACATCTGTGGACTCCCAGAAGACGCTGACATCACACGAGCTTTGGTGATAGAATAGGCTGAGGGAAGAGGCCTGGTCAGCATCAGGACATGCATGCTGTCAGACTCTGTTTCTGCTTGGTTAACATGAGCTTTGGCTCTTCTGAGTCCCTCTTCTTTTTGTTAAGGGAATTAATTCCTAATGTTCAGAATTCTAATCACAGGCAATATGTTACTAATAAGTCTGTATGAAACACTGAGGTCCTACGAGACCATGGAGAGGAAGAGAGGGAGAGTGTAGACTGATGATGTAGATAATGAGGGAAATTAAATACTGGCAGTGTCTTGCTAGAACATCTCTAAAATCATCTCTCTGGCATGTCTGTGCTCAAAGCCTAATTCCAGGAGTACGAGGCGTTGTCCTGTCGAGAGTATGCCCATCCCTCTCTGGAATTGATACCGTCTGGTGTGCAAACCGATGACTCGGAGAATGTATACAACAGAGTAGCATGTGGATCGCTAGAGTGCTCAGGTAACAAGCTGGTTACTTCATGCTGGCTAGATTACTGTGGGCCTTTTGAGATAACAGAAATCAGGTTTTCTCTTGCAGCTGAAACGTCATGCTGGTTGGGTTAAGAGGTATGTCTAAACTGTAACACCGCATGACTGTGCACGTGGGTGTATGCACCCTGCGATGGACTGGCATCCTGTCCAGGGTGTACCCCAGCCTTGTTCCCTATGATGCATGGAACAGGCTCGGTTAGAAGATGCTTGCATGAAGAAAAGTTGGAATTTCTACCCTGTCTGCAGTGCTGTTGGTTCTACACCTTGACCATGAAGGTGCATGCAGAAGCCAATTGTTGCCATGCCTGCATATACAAGGTGAAAGACAGTGCTTAGCTAACGCGGTCTATTACCCAAATACAGGCTTCATCAGCTGCCTTCCTGGCTATGCACACGAGGCAGTGAGCATTAGCTGGATTTTCACTCTGGACCACCAAAAGAGGAGAAAAACGTCCTCTTTACCTGTTCTTCCTCAGTGTGCAAAAGAGACCTTCACGTGTTTATTAATGCACTCCAAGGAAGCAGCTATGTTCTGCCATGCTGCCCGTCACGTCAGCAAACAGGAAATCCAACGTCACGTTTCTGTATGCATCGTACGTACATGGGGCTTCATACCTGGGGAGAATAAGTCTCGAGAACTGATAGCTAGATCGATATGCACTCATTTTTTCTCTTGCTCTTAAAGATGCACTGTAGTACCT
This sequence comes from Mormyrops boulengeri, assembly GCA_026781065.1. Lineage (NCBI taxonomy): Eukaryota > Metazoa > Chordata > Actinopteri > Osteoglossiformes > Mormyridae > Mormyrops > Mormyrops boulengeri. Next base: position 3,238,521 of record JAODLD010000052.1, on the reverse strand, counting down.
GTTGTATTACTTTTCTCCTAAAACACAATTCATGGGACACCCTGTCTGTCTCACCTCTCTCTGAAGGCAGGCCAGGGGTGGGCGGAGTTTCGGACTCTTCCTGTGACTCGATGGACGATGGTGTGGTGCTCCGGGATGACCCGCCGCCACGAGTCGGGCTCAGGCTCAGGTTCAGCTCACCGCGACCCCTGGGGGGCACCTTCACCCGCTCACGCTCGTACTCCTCAGCTGCGATCCGCTCCACGTGCTTGTACCTGTCAGGCAGTCGGGTGTTCTTTCAGGGGGGGTCAAACCCAGGGAGACCAAGAGGGATGGTTTGGACAGGGGCATCCCTCCAGGGGAGGAGTCAGCTGGCCCCCCCCAAACATTCAGCAAAATAAAAGGTGAGTTTAGCCATCCCTCAGAATGGCACCCGAGTCAGTCCCAGTCCCAGTCCGGGTGCCTCCTGCTCTGTCCGTTTGCCTCCCTTCATCCAGAAACCCTTCACTGTCTCTCTCTTCTCTCGAACACTAAGTTTTCACCGACGGAGAAAATAAAAGAAAGAGAGAGAAAAAAAAGAAAAAAGCTTGCTTGGCTTCCCAGTAGGAAGGCCAAACATCAGAGGTAAATCAGCCTAAACCTTTTCAAGATGTGGTGTCTATCGCATAACTCTACGGGCACTCACCAGCAGACCCGGACTCCTTCCAAAACGGCAAGGGGGGAGCTCACTTATATATTTAGAAATGGACATGGGTAGGGGGCTTCTGTATTCACTGCTCATTACCCTAAGTTGCTTTATTGACTTTGAATGAAACTGGAAACTAGTCTATCGCTGACTTTGCGGTCTGAGGCTGGCTTATCTGCTCTTCACTGGAATTGGCAAACACACGCATACGCACAGAAACAAGCACTCACAAATGCACGCACACACATTTCTCACAAAACAGGAACGGCTCATACAAAAACCCTGGCTGCAGGTTTCTGCGTTTTCTACATAAATTATAATGGGCCGGTACGTGAACGGGTAACACTTGTTAAGAAATTAACTGACTCTGAATCAAAGCTAGGCAAACTGCATCTGTCAGTAATCAACAGGCAAGTCTCTGACACGAAGTGATCTGAAATATGAATCATCTCCAGATGCACTGAACGAGACTTCCTTTCCTCTCTTTGCCATCACGCAGAACATCGACGTCGTTACGAAGTGGGAGGCAGCCAGAGGAGGGCATCTCTCGGGGGGGGGAAGCCCTCGGATCTATGTTTTTCAGTTTAAAGTGAAGTGGGTTAACATCCTGCTAATTTGCTCCCCCTGCCCGAGTGCCACATGGAGATATCTCGGGCATCCAGATCACTTCCAAGGCTCACATCGGGGTCTCCTGCTCGCTAAAGATCTCAATGTCTGACAGGACCGCCAAGGCCCCCGACACCTATATTTCACCGGGGGCTGTAAGGCGTCCCGGCATCCAAACATCTGCTGCCTATTTTATCAGCAGAAAAAAAAGCAGCGCGTTCACTCGGTGCTTGGATAGAAGCCGATAGCCTTTAGATGAAAAAAAATAAAACGGGTAAGAATTGGATGGTGAGGACTAAAAATACTCATAGCGAGCACTAAGAAGACTCAGATGATGACTACTAAAAACACATGGGTGGCGAGTAGTAAAAATACTCAGATGGCAAGTAGTAAAAATACTAGCGTGACCACAATATACATGCTCACTTGATGGCCGTCATAAAGTGTGACTTTTGCATCTAGCGTTGCAGTTATTTTTGTTAGCATCATTGTAGTTGTCGACCAGATGGAATGATCAGGCTTGCGTTCGACTGCCAGATGAGGGCTCATGGTCTCTCACAAACATATCTCCTTTAAAACAGAGGCATTAGCTTTGATGTAGGAGCAAGAGGAGGATATTTCGGCCCTTGTGCCCCCCCGCTCTCCTCCCCTCACCAAAGCAGTCTTCTTCCAAAGTGGTTTTAATCAGAAACTCGAAAGCATCTGTCTTAAATGGCCAATGAAATTGGCCCGGATTATTTGTAAACACTTCAAACAGGCTGGCCGACTCCGGCCAACACGGGTCATGCACCAGCACGGAAATGGGACCAGGTTTGAGGCAGAACTGAGGTCAGCTGAAGCAGCAAAGGGGGTAAGCAGAGAAGGTGAGGAGCTAGCGAGGTGGAGACAGATGGAGGTGAGCTGGGAGAAACCGAGAGACGACCCAGGGAAGGCCAAGAGAGGGGTCGCGTGAGAGAGCTTTAGAAAGAGATGTGGTATTCCGAAAGGCAGCCAAAGGGAGATGGTCTCAGAGGCTGAAAAAGCCGGTGAGGCGCAGGTCCTAAACAGAGGGACCCGAAACGAAAGCAAAACACCTTAGGCTCTCCGTCCAGCCTGCTTAGTCGTCACACTACCTGGCCTCCCAGCTTGCATCATTTCCTGTCACGTAATATATCGCCCCAGAGAGGCGATAACAATTAAGAGCAGACACATGCTAAACAACATCTGGCACTGTATTAATACAGCAGCTAAGGTCCGATGATTCCATATGGCACCAGTGCTAAAAACATGCCAGACATCCATAAATCACAGTGACCTTCCGATGGGGGACGAAGCTAGCGCTAATGCTAATGTGCCCCCCCGCCCCAGCAGAAATCGATCAGATGCACTCATTCGTAATCAAATTCCTCACAGCTGCCTGAGGGAATTTAACAGGCAGCTTCTTTATGTACGAAAACTGGGAAAATGTAACTACCAAATAAGCAAGGAGTATAAATACTGTCTCGCTTTTCCGGGAAGGCCTGTAAAACACTGAACTTCTTGAGCGAAACAACACATCAAAGATGCCGAAGGCCTTTAGTGCACCTGTTAGGGCAGCAGGCAATGGCACTGAACTAACTAAAAAGTACATTTAGCAAAATGAATAGAATCATTTCCTCAAAACTATGAAAGTACCTAAATCCGTAACACACAAAAGAAGCTGAATAATTTACTGTCGGAAGAATACGGTCAATAAAACCATAAATTAAAAATATGACTAGAAAAATGGTTTCAGCTCTGTTCTTCAAGGGAGAGAGAGAGGGAAAAATGCTTTTGGACTTTAAAGCAAGTTTCCACCTGAAAATAATTATCCACTCGTGAGCCGGGGGCGTGCGGTCATAGTCACTCTGCTGTCGACCGTCCGCTGGAGACCGGGTCACTGTGAACCTGCTGTGCTGTGTTTCACGCTTCTGCGGTGCTCTGCCGTGTGCTCTGGTGAGTTTTGCCATGCTTTTGAACAGATGTGGAGTGTGCTCCTGCCCACGCAATCACCACACTGTACAAGTTCTTTTTGTGTTGTGGTTCAGTGGTTACAAAGTTCTCTTAAGGCTTTTAGCATCTGTTAGTCCTGATAGGCATGTCTTTGTGTGTATGCATATGCCCCCTTCAATGCCTTGGTTGTCCTGGCTGAGAACTGCAGAATCCTGTAGTCAGCAGAGTGTTTTCACTATTGGGCCCTTGAGCAATGTCCTTAGCACCCAATTGCTCCAGGGACTGGTTAACCGTGCTTGTCTCTGAAGCATCTGCCTAAATGAGTAAATGTGTGTGTTGCTTTGTGGAGCCTCACAGTCTTCCTCACCTCTCCTCCCGTGCATGCCTAGCTTCTTCCATTTTGTCTGCAAAGTCCCGACTGAAAGGAGACAGTGAGGAGGCGTCATGTAAGCAAACCGCACATTTAGTCACTCAGTTCATGCGTTTATCTGAAATAGCGGTACCCATGCAAACATGGGATGTTTTATGGGGCCAGTTTGGCAGAAGGTCCAGCAGCTTCTTCTGGGGGCCCAAACCCACCTGAAGCGGTTCCTCTCCTCGCGCTCGATGCGGAGCAGCCTCTCCTCCCTCTCCACCCGCCGGCGCTCCCGCTCGGCCGCCAGGGACTCCTGGTGCTGCCGGTACGAGGAGGACAGCAGGTTCCCCATGACCGCCCTGTGTGGATCGGAGGCAGAGGATGAGAGGCAGAACATCAGCACCAAACCCCCTTGAGGAACACCACCCACCATATAGTGTCTTTAGCAGAGGTGGCAATTCCAGGTCCAGAAAGTAAAAATCCAGACCAGGATTTTGTTTCAACCAACCACTTGAGTACTATTTGACTGTGA
>JAODLD010000052.1:3214976-3225449 GCA_026781065.1 Mormyrops boulengeri | reverse complement strand
ATGATATTTGAAGAAATGTGTGACCATGCCCCAGGCAGTGAAAGTGTGTTTTCTACCCTCAGGGCTCAGAGGGTTAAGTAGTAGGAACCTAGCCCTCAAGGTCCGACCCACGAGGAAAGGCAGGAGAAGCAGACCTCGTAGATGTTGAACTGCTCCCCCAGGTCCCGGTCTGTCCCCTTCCTGCTCAGGTGCCTTCGGGCCACGGCCTCCATGCCCTGCTCCTCCAGCGCATCCACCAGGTCATAGAAGGAGTCCTGATCTGGGAGACCTGACAGCGTCTGCAATGAGAGTCACAGGGGTTGACCTTCAATGGTTTTGCTATGAACTCAAGTATAGCAGCTACATGCTTCCAGTTTCTGGAAGCAGCGCCCAGGTTGCTCTCATGCAGGCTCTTCCAGCAGAAACACTGTCGGAGGTGTCGGTGCAGAGGGGACAGTTGTGTCTTACAGAAAAAGGTAGTAGTAAAGAGACAATGAACTCTAACTTGGTGTTTCCCAATCCAGTTCTCAGGGACCCCTAGACAGTCCACCAGAACCAAACAATCATGTAATCAAGAGCAACGAACATATGGTACAGGTATGCTGGGAGTTGGGAGGGAGCAAAAATGTGGACTGTCCATCTATCCATCTATCTATCCATCTCCCATAACTACTAATCCAGTACAGAGACATGACAGAGAGTTTGAATCCCATCCCAGGAAGCACAGGGCAGAAGGAAGGGGATATAGATGGGAAGCCAGTCCATCATGCCGAACACAGACAATAGCACACTACAGGCACCTAGCTGCATGCTGTTGAACTGGGGGAAGAAAACCCACACAAACTCAGTGCCAGGAGTAGGGGATAAACCCCAAAGCTGTAGGCGTGAGGCGGCTGTGCTTCCCAAAGCACCATCCACCATGTAGATACCGCCAGCGAGGGCCCATCTCTGACCTTATTGATCAGGGTCATGGCGTAAACCAGCAGCTCTGTGTCCACTCCGTCTTTCTCGTCCAGGATCTCCATCGCGTTGGACCATAACTTGTGCCCTACGAGGCGGAGAGTCAGTTAGCATTCTAGCCCAATCCAGCCCCCTAGACCAGTGAGGCTATACCCACCAGCCCCGCTGCCCACCCCATCCATTAAGTTCGCTGCCCTCAAAACTGCTTCGGTTAGCGACTGTGGTTATGATGGCACCGGGAGGTGGCGGTTTCTAAGCCTGGCCAAGCTTCCATAGTGTGGGGGTTGAAACGTTATCAGCGCCCCCCCCTAGATGAAATGTGATAATTGCTGCATGAGGGTTTGGGGTGCTCAGGTTCTGAAGGTCGACCAGTAGCCACAGTCTGGACCAGTCAGGTCCTGATTAATATCACCCCTTCCTTCGGTTCTCCTCCCACCCTCTCATCTCTCCCCCCAAACCGGGAGAAGAGCCAGCGCTCTTTTCCAAGTCGCCCTACCCTCCCGAACCAGCAGGAGGAGGCCACAAGCTTATTGTTGGAAAGCAAAACAGAGAAGCTGAAACGGCTCTGTTGTGCCACTGACGGTGGTTCTAGTGTTTTCAGACTGCTGTTCGCAGCCAGAACAAAATCAGGATGTCGGCAGCCCAGCCAAGTTGATCCGCTGTGGGATCTGTAAAAACAAGCAGCTCGCCAAATCTAAATATATGTACATATACTGTCAGCCCAGTACTTGTTAATATAGCCGAACAGTTCAATTAAGCTTCAGAGAAACATGAATATAGATACACAAGTAATCAATGCGATACATTCTATGGATATAAGTGAGGTTATCTGAGTGTCACAGCTTATAAAGGGAACCCTCATCCACTACAGCCACTTGGCAAAATGTGTAACTTGACCCACCGCCGGCTATTCTGAAGTGAAGAGGCACAGGTAACACAGTCCACCTGTTACAGATGTCTGACTATTGGGCCTAAAGCTTCAGAGGGGTCAGGAAGGGGGGAGGGCAGGTTCACCCACTGTATGCAACCCCCAGCAAACTGGAACTTTGTTTATGTTTGGGTTCAGGGTTAAGCACTGAGCTTAAGGATTCAAAAGCATGACCCTCAGATGTCTCTTTTTTTGGGGCTGTCCTGTCTCTCCTGTCTCTCACCTCTCTGAGTGTCCACGGCGTCGACGGCCTGAACGAGCAGGGGGGCATTGGCCTCGGCGTACTCGACAAAGACCAGGAGCAGCTTCAGTGCCGTCTTCACCACCAGGCGGAACTGTGGAGAGAGAGAGTGGGAGAGAGGGACAGGGACAGAGCAAGGGGGAGAGAGAGTGGAGAGAGGGGCCGAGAAAAGGAGAGTGTAGGAGAGAAAGATGGAAGGAGGAAGAAAGTGGGAGAGAGGGAGAGAAAGATGGAGGGAGGAGGGGAGGGGGAGAGAGAAAGGGATGAAGAGATAGAGGGGGAGAGAGTGGGAGAGAAAGATGGAGGGAAGGGGGGAGAGAAAAAGGGAAGAAAAGAGAAAGGGGGAGAGGAGACAGTGAGAGAGAAAGAGGGGAACAGAGAGAAAAGAAGAGAGAGAGACACCCACACTAAGTGTACCATTCTGCTATTCCAAACATATGACTTACACCCAGCCAGCCTCCCCCCGCCTGATGACCCTGCTGCAGCAGCGCAAACTGCTGAGCCGTATGTCAGCTACCAGCAAACTTCTCAGAGGGGTATTTTAGGATGGTGTCTGAAGCTGGTGTGAACAACCTACAATTCAGCTCTGGATGAATGGAAAAAAAAGACTTAAAAAGCCTACTGCATCCCAGACGGCCTTTACGACAGCACTGGTCCGATCTGAACGCAGGGCACGGCAGGATGAGTTATTTAAGGGTCACAGAACCCACCGAACTGCACAAATTTAACTCGAGACTTTTTAAAGAGGCTGCAGAAACCAGCTTGTTGTTGTGGCCAGTGCCATTCCTGGCCCAATAAACACAGAACCACTTTTTAAAAGGGAAGAAGAATACGAATTAAAGGCAGCACCATCTGATGAGCCATCGACGAGAGTTTGGTGCTACTGAATATTGCAAGTGACTCTGCACACCCTGGGCCTCCCTCCCCCTGCACGCTCACACGGCCAATCCGTTCGTTACGTGCCCCGTGGGCCTGATTCTCTTGACTGTGTCTGTGTGTTGATGAGCAGCAGAGTGTCCTGGCTGCCCAGTGAAGCTTGAAGAGGAGGCCTATCATGGCAGATGCTTGTTCAGAGGGAAAGGACAGCCATCGGCATCGAATAGCCGATGACAAATACAAACTGGAGAGTCCCCACATGGGAAGGGGACATAGATTAAGGGCTTAAATGAGGTTCATGGAAGTTTTATTTACACAAAAATGTTCTGAGGGCAGAAGGAAAAATGATTGGTTCAGAGAGATAACCAATCAGATTGTAGAGGAGGTGGGTCCAAGCAACTACTGGCGGGACCAACTAATCAAATGTCTTGGTCTCGCCTCCTCTAGTTGCTTAAACAAGTCTATTGTTATCATTCTCCAAAAAGTCTGGACCCTGTCCCTGTTATTGGAAGGTTGCTGGTTCAAATCCAAGGGTTGGCAAAGTAATATCACTATTCAGACGTTGAGCAAGGCCTTTGACCCCCCCTTCTGTCCAGGGACTGTCTGACCCTCCTTACATGTATACATTGCTTTAGATAAAAGCGGCTGCTAAATAAATTAATTGTACATCTTCAGGTTTTTATCAGACGCTCCCCATTTAGATTTTATAATGAGTGAAAAAGCAACAGGGGTCAATACACTCAGATTATGTTCACCCGCATTTCTAGGTGCAGCAGGAACACACCGGGAAGCTTTTAGACAACCCTGGCATGCCTCCAATATTAAGCAGAAAAACCAGGGCGTTCATTTTAATCACAATTAAGAGTCACATTTCCCTAAGTCAGAGCCAAACCCCAGCGAACAATGATCATGGCTAAAGGGACAATTTAAATGCTCCAAATATGGGCCCTAATAAGTGATAAATGGGCATTCCAGTCCGTGTATTATTTTTATTTTTCTGAGAACAATTGATTCCAGATTGTGATCAAATGTCAGCTTTAACGATAACAACAGACTGTTAATTTGCAAGGAAAGAATGTTCTGTCAAAAGCTGCTATAGTAAATACAGGCTGGTCCCCTCACATAAACCGAAAAGCTCAGTTTACTGTTATTAGAAGTAACTCATGGCTTTAATCCACCAATGAAGCGCATATCTGATAAGTTTTTTGTGTTCCCTTCCCTAAAGAGCCCTTTCAAAAATGTATACAGCAACAGCTGCATTTAGATCCTTCATAAAGTTCACGCACAGCTCCAATAGAGGGCCAGTGTACAACATGGTGTCACCCAGCAGACTCGGCGATTGGGTTTGTACCTTCGATCCAACAAGGGAGTAGAGCCACTGGATGGTCTCGCTGTGACCTATGACCCCGTTCATTCCGTCCACATAGAGCATGATCTGTCCCAGGGCTGCAGAAGGAAAAGGGAGGGGTCAGTTACTGGAGGACAGGGAGAACCGCCTGAAGATCCATTGTGCAGGACAGGACAAGTGGAGTCCCCTGTTTTACAGATTGGTGCATCTGGGGAGTTTAAGACCCAGGGGAATCCAGAATCCCTATGCACAAGAGCTGGGCCAGGTTTTCAGCCATTTCTCAATATGCTACTTGATTGTACTTGTGTTCTTGTGTACCCATTTTGCTTCATCTTCCAGTGCCGAAGACTAGTTCCAATACTAAGAACATAAGTACAGAGGATATTAAAAATCCCCAAATGTCGTTCTTGCCCGGCCCCAAATATCAAGGATACATTGGTTGCATCCTCATGAAATGAGATCAATCCCATGATTCACTGTGCACCAAGTTCGTTCTTGGGATTGGCAAGACTGCAAGTACGATCTTCATGCTCTTGGTGTTGAGAATCACCCATGACCATGTTGTCATGAGCTCCATCTCTCTCTGCCAAAAGTGACGGAGGTGAACTTCAGAAGGATCTGAGAGTGTCTGAGGTGAATGATCCCTTGGCAGGCGCTTAAGCAGCCAGCAAGGTGTGGGGGAGGGGGAGTGCAGCGAGCGGTATACAGAGGAAATCCTCAGACTGGTCCAATTTCCGGAGCCCCAGGCTCAGACGAACCTGCCATCGAAAATGGAGGTCCCAGAGGGTTCTGGGGGGAGAAAATGTCAGCAGGGCCTGAAGACAGCAGAACTGGAGAAAAAATACACCTCCGTCCAGCACGCAGTGAGCCACCTGTCCAAACAAAGCCAGGGATCCACCAGCATGCGTTTACCATGTCTGCTCCCTTCCAAGTCGATTAGCTAACATGGCTGATAAAAAGAGACTCACATTCCTTACTCATCAACACGGATGGATTCTCCTTACAGCACCGACTCAGGCCTCACAGGCACCCTCAGTCAAGGTCACCACAGCAGGGCCCTTCAAAGGGCTTATACTGTACCAGCACCTTCAGATTTGGAGTCTGTGCCCTTAATCACTATGCCCCCTGCTGCCCATATAAAATACTGCATGAGTGAGAGCAGTTATGACAGAATAAGAATACATCAGTATGACTGGATGGCAATTTGTGAATCCCAAAAAACTTTTTGCTTATTTCTTAATTCCTCGATTCTTTGCTGTCATGTGAGGAGACGGCTTAACGCTGTCCAATCACATTTAGTCGGCATCCTAATGCACACCACATTATGAGCCCCAATCTGCTGGCGGCCAGACGGACCTGCACGACTTGGACAAGCGCATGAGCGGCACCGAGGTCCGTTTGCGCTCCAGACAGCGCCGATGAGTTTTTCCATCACAGCCGCGCACGGACATCCAGAGACGGCAAAACATGGGAGCCAGAAAAACCTGTGGCCCAGAAAGACTGTTTCCGACGTTACATAACGGGAAAAACTCGCAATCGGTAGGGAGGATGATGGGAATGATCCTGTCCCGACCTTCTCCAAAGCCTCAGATGGGGCTAATGCCCATTTAATCAGCGAGACATAAGAACCCCCCCTTCACATGGAAACAATGGCAACCAGATCCAAGGGCACCAAACCCTATTTGCTTCAGTCTTAATGAGTTACGGCTGCTGATTTGTAACTGTGGTTCAGCTGCAGCTTTGGGGGGGGGGGGGCGAGTTGGTTATGGAGGAGATGAACTTCAAACATTGTGAAAAATTGACCCAGACAACAGAGCGTGATCGCTAGATCACTGTTAGGTCTAGTTCCATCCGGAGCAAACCGAGAGCGACCCCTTTGAAAAAAGATTGGGGCCAAGGTGGTGGTGTTGGTGGGGGGGGGGGGTGGTTAGGGGCTTGGGGCTCGCGTGTAATCCCAGATAAAAGGCCTGCCAGGAGTCTGCCGGCTTCCTCCCATCATGCCTTGCTGCCCCCGGCCAGAGTCGCGGTCGGGCCTGATGCTATTAATCTTCCCGCGACTGACTGACGCGGGGGCGGTCAGGGAGCACGACGCAATCCTCCGGGGAGAGCAGAGGGATGGACGGCAGCATTGCAGCCTTTACGCGCATCACTGTTTTCCACATGTGAACCTCCCGGGGACCTTCTCGCTTTGAGCCCAAGAGCACGCATGCGATTCATACAGAAGGCAATTGTGATTGGGGGGGGCTTAGCATGTATGCGGAACAAGGACAGGACACGCTATTCCACAGAGGGATGACAGCCATGCCAAGATGGACAGCACACGCAGCTCACATCTGGCATGGTGATAGCCATTTTTGCAATGAGTGTGTTTTCTGTTTTGGATGCAGCAGCTCACTTACACCATATCATATCCCCGGCAGGTCATGGGTTTGAATCCCCGCAGCATCAGTAATAACAAATCCAACAGCTTCGTACCAGAAGCGAAATGTGTAACAGAAACACACCCTTTATCCCTGGCCACAGTTCACTTTCTCTCCAGGTCTCTTATTCTCGGAGTCACCTTTGACCTGTCCCCTGTAGTGAAAGTGGTGTGACAGTACCGCAGAATTCGGGCTCAGCAGCAGGGCAGGCACACTGACTGCTGTCACGGCTTCATGTCGAGCGTTAGTTTAGGGCTGACTGGATGCCAAGGGAGGGAGGCGACCTGGCCCCACTTTAACACACCTGTTGAGCTCGATTGGCCCCATCAGTAACACTAAGAGGACCAACGCACAGCTAAGCAGCCTCTCGGTGAGAAACGCAGCCACACCTACGGCGAGGAAGGACGGAGCAGGCTGAGGGGGGAAGGGGAGGCTGGCAGACTTCAACTGAGCTGGACAGAAAAGCACTGCAAGATGTGGAGGCTTGTACATGCTCACATACTCAGACACACACACACACAAAAGTTTGTATTCATATCTTTATGGGGACTCTCCATTCATTTCTATGGGCATAACCGTAATCCCAACTATGACACCCTTAACCCTTACCCAGCCCTAACCTTAATCATCAGTAACCAAACAAAATACAAGATTTTTGTCATTTTAGTTTTGCAGTTACATATTTTTTAGAAAACTGAGTTCCCCCTTGTGGGGACCAAAATAATGGACCCCACAATGTCAAAATAACAGGTTTTTATCACACTGCATGGACGCTTCCTCCCTACAATGTAATGTATATCTGACCCCCCCCACACGCGCGCGCACAAACATGCACACACACCTTGAATCCTTAGTGTCTGTACCCCCCACACTGCTTTAACATTACAGCACAGTGGCCTCACACCTCCAGGGTTGTGTGTTCGAATCCCGCTATGGGCAAAGTCTGCATGTTTTCTCTGTTCAAATAGGTTCCCTCCCAGTACCCTGGTCAGCGGCGGTCAACAGGTTAGGCTACACAGACGGGAGCTGTCTTTGCAAACCACTAGTGCTGAACAAACGCCCCCCTGGTGCCAATGGTGAAGCTTGTCTAGGGCTCCAGGGGCTTTGATCAGCATTGACTTGGTTTCCTCTCACATCCTAACATGCAGCTATGCGAACTGATGTTTCTAAATTGCACACGGTGTGTAAAATGTGTGTCCTGTGATGAACTGGCATCCCATCCAGGGTGTCCCCACCTGTGACAGCCTCCATGCCTAGAGTGGATGGATGGATGGATGGATGAATGAAATACATGAAATGTTAAGCTAATGCTCACCGATGGGCGGGTGGGGGTGAAAGGGGGGGCTTGTTCACTTTAGAGAATAGAAGCAGGAACAGCAGAAATGGGATACAAGAGTGGAGGAAGCGAAAAGTGGAGTGTTGCCGTTATGGTATATAGGGCCTTGTGACATGGTGGGGTGTGGCCTGTTTCCCACATGGTCACGCCTGTAACTACCACTATAAGTCACGCGTGGCACCTTGGGCCGCGATCCCACATCCGCCCGGCTGCCCAGCTCCCCTTTCACTTAAATATTTACAGTTCCATTATCCCAGAGCTGTTCACTTCGTCTCCAAAACTGGCCACGTCTATTTTTCCGCCTCCCCCATCCATCATGACTATTACCATCCGGCTGACAGGGAAGCCCCCATTCAAAACTCTACACCCTTCAGAGAGTCAGGCTCATTTTCCTCGTGGAATGTCCAGCTCTTTTGTATGAACGAAACCGTAAGCGATGTAGGGGCTAATGAGGCTGCTAATTAATATAATCAGGATTTCTGAACACGAATAACGTTCTGCTAACCCTCAGAGACGTGACCCCATGACGTGGTGTATCCAGTCAGACCCCCATGCAGCGTCAGTGTCTGTTTGGTTTGAAGCTTCATTTGAGCCTCTGAGTTACAATCCCATGCCAGCTGATTACTGCAATTATCTTATTTTCATCTTTTAATTTCAGCTACTACTGTATTCTTGTTACGATTGTCTATAACAAGACTCATGTTTTATTTGAAATAGTCCCAGATCAGCTGTTTAGTCTGTGCTGATCATGCAGACCCTGCCTGATCCACCTATTTGTGCTGATTACAGCAACCCCTTCACATCTAACTCACAGGAGCCCAAGGCACAGAACGCCCATCTCCATCTTGATCTAGGACCAACCTGATCTCAAGGTTATAAAGTTTTATGATTTGAATACATCAAATATGAGAAGATCACATGTTTTTTGTGCCAGCCTGGGTGATGAGGAGTTAACATCTTGTGACTTTCCTTGTGTGTGTGTGTGTGGGGGGGGGGGGGGGGGCCTGGGATGGGGAAGAAGCAGATTGGAATAGAAGGAGAGGAATTGAAGAACGAGAAGAATGAGACGGAAAGGAATGTGGAATTTTGGATGGATCGTTAGGTGCGAAACAAGGAGAGATAAGTGAGGAAAAGCATGGAAGGAGCAGAGAAGGGCCTCTAGTGTGACAAGGTCATCATAGGGTGCATTATGGGTAAATCATGAGGCATGATGGGAGATTATGAAGAGCTATTCTTGTCCGCAGTCTTCAGTGAGAAACCATTTCACAGAGCCATATGCAGAGTGCGTGACGCCTGCTCCCAGAGCTCCCATGAGTCTAATCGGATCGAGGGAGCTGCTGTACCTAAAACGGCTGGGAATGGTGCCGATCGGGACGCTGATAAGCTGACTCACCATATCCTACAAAAAGGAGATATCATACTAATCCTTTAACAGAGCCTGATTAACCTGGTAATAAGTAACTGCAGCAGTGCTTAGTCACTGTCACGGACACGTTTTGGGAACGGAGGACAGGGTGGCGGAACGTACAACCACCACACGCACAGAGCCAGAGGCATCACATTACAGCTACTCTCTAAGGTGCCCCCCAACAGTCAGTGCATGGGCAATAAGTGAGGGGCAATGGGCCATTAACCACCTGGCGTTTGTTTCCATATCTTCGGAACATAAATAGGCAGCGAGCTGTAAACCGCGCGCATCCACCAAGCCATCAGTCTGGTAAAAGTATGAAATCAGCCCCTTTTTGCCTGGTAAGGTGTGGAGACGAGTGTAATGTAAGCCCTGCCACAATTGCAGTGTTCAGAGAAGATGGAGACCTGATTCAAGCTCATGTGACCAGAAGTCTGTGTTCGGGACAGAGAAAAGTGTAGGCGGGGCTGGGGGCTTGTGCGTCATCTCCAGGATGGGGGGGGATGGAGGGCAGACATGAGCCACAAGCCACTGACCAGCAGCCGGCGCTGTCAGGCATGACAGATGGGCCAAGATCAGTATTTAAAGACCAAAAACAAGCAGGAAGTCTGAAAAATCCCCACTGACCGTCTCTCCCAGTGTTCAGGGGGGCTCCCTGCGTTATTTTAAAGTGTGTGATTTCAGCATGTTGAATCCTTTCATGCCCCGTCTGCATTGCTGACTATTTACTGTTAGGATTCAGGAAGTCAGCTTTAATATACATCTATTCGCATGGATTTATGTATGCATTGATAGCTATGGGCCGCAACACAATTTTAAATATATAGTGGTGTATGTTTTGGCACAGGGCACCCCGGACAAAGTAGGTTTCCTTCAAGGATGCATTTTCTGTTTGGAGCACGCGGTTTTTAGCGCCATGGCGACGCCAGGAGTCGCGTTCCAGAGGCTGGTGGAGGTTCATGGGAAAGGTTTCTTTC
>JAODLD010000052.1:3190424-3206366 GCA_026781065.1 Mormyrops boulengeri | reverse complement strand
GGGGGGGCCGGCACACCTGTTGGTGTTTTCCGGTCTCCGCGGTGTGGGGGGTGCCATCGCCCCCCCCCCCCCCCCCCCCCACTTCAATGCTGAGGACCTGAGCCATGCACTTCCACGAAATCTAAACAAGGCAGACGGAAAATTCACAGTATAGCAATTCTCTATCCCCCCTGAAGCACATGTGTCCTGGAGTTCACGTCACGTCCAGCATCAGAGCGTCCATTTCGATTGCGTGCCGATCCATCTTCAAGTCTACATCAGACACTTGGCACGTACACCCCAGTGGCAAAGATCATTCTGTGGCATATAATTTCTTAAAGGAAAAACAGCCAGTGTGAAAAAATTAAACTTGTGATTTTCCTTTAAAAAAAGCTGTTTTTGAAATTCCCCTTTGACGTCCTCCAAAGCTGGAGGAGTCCCGAGTGCAGTGAGGAGTGGAGAAGCGTAAAGCTTGCTTCACAGTTCAGCCGTAATTAAACGCCCTCTCTGGAGCAGCTTCTTAAGCACACTTGGAATCCTTCTATATTAAGTTCAGCTTCACTATATTCTCTCTTTCTTCGGTTACTCGCCGCTCTTATAGCTTACAGTGTTTACACTTTCAGCCATTTGTAAAACTGTTTACTGAGGCTGTTCTATTTGAGGCTTGGATTTGAACTTGTAACCATGCGGCTCAAAGGGTGGTCTGTGAACCATTAAGCCACCTGCTGCCCCCCTGCCCCTCCTGACTCTCCTGAGCTGGTTTCACGACACACCCCCCACCATGGAAAGCCATCTCCATAATCATCTTCCGTACCGAGGGGGGGAGGTAACAGGACCTCTTCTGAGGACCAGAGGGTAGATCTAGTTTCCCTGTCTGCTAGGGTAGGGATACCCAGCCATAGCCTTGCTGAATGGATGTTGGTATGATTTTATTGGCAAAGAAACACGGCCATCTTCTTCGTCCACCATGTATCATGCGTTTTTGTTTATGTCGGTCTCTCTTAAAGGGATACACACACGGACGAAGACTGTATGCCGCTTACAGAACCGTGTGTGGTGTCCTCACCATTAGCCACCTCAAGCTTCATCTGTTCCTGGAGATCACAGCAAACCAAGGTGCTAATTCCATGTACATGGTCAATTCTGATGTTCATCCTGAATAAATGCACATGTATGCATTGTGATTTTTTTTTTTGCTTTTGCTTGTAAGAGGAGAAATGTTGAAGAGAGACAGTGCGACCTGAATTATTAATTGCTAGGCATATGGTCTCATCAGATAGCAGGTGGAGGGTATAAACATTTCTGCTGATTTCAGGCTCCGGAAGCATCCATCTTCTGTGCCTGTTTATCAAGCACAGAGCCGCTGGAGCCTGGAGTCCCTCCCAGGAAGCAACACACCCCAGACAGGATGTCAGGCCAACGCAGGTGTCACACATACGTAGAGACACTTTAGACTTGCACGTCACCTCATCTATGTTTCTTTGGACCCCTGTAGGGTATTAAAGTAGGTGGTGGGATCCAGTGAACATGACAACACCGAGTCAGGGAATTGAACGCCAACTCTGGAAGTGTGAAAGCCACAGATTTACCCAATGAGCTAAAACTCCACCCTTCCAGGACCACAATAGTGACTATCAGACAAAAACTCACGCTATCACCCCAAAAGCATAGGATCATTCTCTTGAATCCAAAACCAGATCTAATCATTAACCAGAAACTTAATGGGCAGGTAAAGGGACTCTCTCATTGGTGAATGCTAACTAGGGGGTGGAGTTACCAACAGATTCTGATGTAATAGCACTGAAAGGCCCAATACAAGTTTGTTCCCTACCTGGAAAAGTGAATAAATAATAATAGGCCACAGTTAACTGTTAACTGGCCAGGGTCTGGCATTTCACTGGGTGCCGAAACCACACATACTGGTCGGGGCCATCTTGTAAAGCCCAGAAGGACCCCAAAGGTCATGAGAAGTTTTACCAGCACCAAAAAAGAGAGAAAAAGTCAGCCAGTAGAGCTGGAAGGCAGATCTGGACAAAGCGGTCGGCGGTGACCTCAACTGGACGCGGTGCGATAAGAAATTTATCGCCGCTGTCGTCTCCGACAAAGAATCACCTAAAGAAAATCCCATAAACAAGCTGGTGGAGAGGGAGGCTGACAGGGGGACGTGACCGTGACTGGGAGCAGGTCACCGGGAGCTTGTGTTGGAAACCAGATGTGCAGTGTGTGACGCAGTGGAGAGGCCACCGACAGGCACGTTTCGCTTGAGACACCTGTTAAGACCTGAGAGTTTGCGAGCCCCTCCCCGACTGCCCGTTTTCCGATATTCACAATCCAGGCCTGATGATTTAGTTGAATTACACTTTTTTTTCACTAGTCTTTATCCGGAAATGAAAAGATTTTAGCTGTTTTCTGAAGAGATCTCATGCTTCATCCTTTTCTCTTTTTCCCTCTTCATATGAGATGGCAGTCATTTGGAGCCTCTGATGCAGAGAGGAGTTCAATGGCAGACTGGGGGAAGCCCCCATAAATCGAAATTTGCATCGGGAAGCTTCCATCAGGTGTCCCGATTGCACATGGGCACTAACACACACCCAGTTTGTTGGTCTATCGTTATGAGGGTTTAACTTTGCCTCTTTTTAATGCTATGAAAGACTCAGAGCTGTACCCCAACAAAGCTTAAACGACACAAAAATCGACAAAAGAAATGTTAGGGAAGCATGATTATACACACTTATACACACACAATAGCCCTCCGCCTCTACTGTCGATCATAATCTTACTCATGTTATGTGCAGTAAATAGCATCTATTCAGATTTCTTTTCATGTGGTATGTTAACAAAACTCTATGACTTTACTTTCCAGAGTGGTTTCAGAAAGATTACCACACTACCAGGGTTTACAGCTCCTCTTTTTTCCTTGCTTCGCATTTTCCAGTGTGTGACAAAGCTTTGAAACTAATTGCACCTCATTAAACCAAAGGGGGAAAAGGCCTTTCCACATTTAAAGTACGACCAGCACAAACAAACCGTGCCAAAACCTTGGGCAAGAACTAGCTTGTTCCTCGGGGAATACCCTAATGGTGGTCAGGGCCAGCAGGTCAGCCTTCGGCGTAAACAACACAGGCACACGCAGTCGTCAGTGTCATCTGATGGACTAGCAAGTAAGCCCACATTGTTCACCTAAACTGCCTCTGAGTATCATTGCCTAGGCAGATACAGGAGTCTAATGTCCCTAAAAAAGGCTGCTTTGTCCGAATAGGAGGGCATTACTAATATAACTTCAATAACAAACCTTCAATGAGCACTTTCAGGCGTAGTGGAAGGGTGTATGTGAGAGAAGAATAGTTTTGACATTGTGGACTGGCATCTTATCCTTACTTGTGCCCCGTTCTTCTGGAAAGACTCTCCAGGCTGATGGAAAGATGGTCGAATATGTGTGGGATACTGGGAGATATTATACCAGCGAAACTAACGCATCAATGTTGTTGAGTCTCTGAGGTGGTTGGATGGCAATTCTGTTGATATTGAAGTAAGCAAATATATTAACATCTAGCTGATAACCCTAGTGACATTCAGGTTTTCAAAACTGGGAGTATCTGGATGCTAACACAATTGACCTTCAGCTTATGAAAACCAGTAGCATCTGGATGCTAACACAATTGACCTTCAGCTTATGAAAACCAGTAGCATCTGGATGCTAACACAATTGACCTTCAGGTTATGAAAACCAGTAGGATCTGGATGCTAACACAATTGACCTTCAGCTTATGAAAACCAGTAGCATCTGGATGCTAACACAATTGACCTTCAGCTTATGAAAACCAGTAGCATCTGGATGCTAACACAATTGACCTTCAGGTTATGAAAACCAGTAGGATCTGGATGCTAACATAATTGACCTTCAGGTTATGAAAACCAGTAGCATCTGCATGTTAACACAATTGACATTCAGGTTATCAAAACCTATGACATCTGTGAGCTAACCACAGTGACATTCAGGTCATCAAAGCTAATGGCACCTGGAAGTAAAACCTGGTGACATTTCAATTATGAAATGTAACTGCATCTGAGCCAATACCAAAGTATTTCATTGTTTAGTGCCTTAAATGTGCCATTAGCTGAAGGTGTGACTGCTATCAATCCCAAAACCAGCAAAGCTTCCTCGACTCCTGGATAATGTGGGATCACTGGTTAGGTGACCAGATAATGTATGTCAGGGGGGACACTATGAGCTAGGACAGGATGTGTAAACTACCATTTCAATTAAAAGGACCTGGATTTCACTTAAGCACTTCTGTGCTGTGTGCTGACTGGTCAGTCCCCTATAATCATGCATGTGTCACTAATGTTAATGTGATACAGCTGAATGAGTCTTTCAATCGAGGAAACAAACCAGTCAAAGCACAAAAAGAACTGAACTATTTAGCCAAAGCACAGGAGCCTTTCGGTTTTAAAGTGGTTTGTAGAACCTGAAGTAGCTCCTAGTGCCCTCGCTGACATGGATTATCTGGTCACCTCAGTCACTGGCAGCTTTCCCGCTCAATTCCTCGAATGCTCAAATACAGCTCCTCCATGCGATACAGAGACTACTCACACCTCAGACAGCAGCCAGCGTGTCTCCGGGTGGTTAGCGAGTCTGGGGGGCAGCCCAGCAAGGCCGCGCGTATGACCCCCACCCCCGGCTTCACTCGGGCCATCTGGGGGGGTCATACCCGAAACCACTTAGCCAGACTATCTAAGCTGACATTTTGATGTTTTCACTTGGAGCCAAGTGTCATATCAAGATGCCCTTTTCAAAGTAGGTTTCTCCTCAAAGTAACACGAAATCCTCTGATACCAGGGCGGGTCCACCTCTAGGCCCCCTGCCTCACAGACAAGGGATTCTTAATGATGTGCAATTGTTCACCGAAGCGGAAAAAGCCACAGTTCTGGGAAGCATAGAATGTGGGTCAAGCTTTACCCAATCATCACCAAGCGTCAGCTATACGTGTCACATGATTGATGGGGGATCTGTGATGATATGCAGCTTTGTATGATGATATGCAGGTAGCAGAGGATCTTGTTCATGAACCCCAAGCAGATCAAACAGGAGCTCAGACTGGGCCCCGCCTTATTAGTCCGGGACACAGAGGTGCAGCGTCGATATCCCCGTATGTCCAACCCCCCCTCCCAGCTCCCGCCGTGCAACCGACGAGCCCGTGTTTAGGGAGCCATGCCATCCACGGCAATTTAATGCTTAGGTGGTGACACGATGATGGAGGAGCTCGTCAGAATAGACCGCCTCCAGGCCAGACAGCGCACCGTCAGGCTGTGACCCCTAGGGAGCGCTTCCGAGCTAATCTGGCCTAGAATGGGGCGGGGAGGGAATCTCAGGTCAGGGAGTTGTGTAAGATGCTTAATGACAAAGATGAAGAGGATTATGAGACATCCAGAAAAGACCTTTTCCACACCACGACCCCACCCCCCCCATCAGGAATACAGTCACACACTTTATATCAGTGTATGTAGGTATAATTGTTCCTGGAAACAAACAACCCAGGCTGGGAGGATAAAAAGAGTGAAAAACGCTGTATGCATAACTTTCTACACAAAAATACAATCCTAATAATAATAATAATATTCCTCTTTGGGGAAAAAAAACAAGTAACAGTGCTACTCAGTTACGGACCGGGAGAACTCCAGTCTGTCTAAAAAGAAAAAAAAAAAGAGAGAAGTCTGGACAAAGACAACGCAGCCACCAGGAAACGGGACAAAACAGGTCATTCTGACATACGACCTTTGACCTACCAGGCCTCCCAAGATAGAGAGCTCCAAAAACACCCCCATTAGTGCCTTAATCAAATCCCGGCCTCATCCTAGACTGGTCCCAACACATGATAAGATACTCGTCCTGTCCTGGAGATTCCCTCAGGATCTGAAACATCCCAAGAAACGCGACGGCTGAAAACGGAGCTCTTTAGGTGTCATTTTTTCCTCAAACGGTGATATAACAGAATAATATGTCCATGCTGGTAAAGCCCCCCCCCCCAGCTCCACGTCCTCTGTCATCACCCTGAAATGTCATGTGCCATGGACATTCCAGACCCAGATTCTGGAGTGTTCTCAGCCTGGAGCTGTCTTTATTCCGGCAGGCATCTTGGCTGTTTCCGAGGCCCTGAGCGTCACAAACAATGCTCTGTAACAGCTTAACCGGATGTTTCTATCCATTACTTATCCATTACTTATCCATTACTTATCCATTACGGGGCCACGACGAGCCTGCAGCAGATCCCGGGCAGCACCGGCCAGGGACGCCGGTCCGTCGCCAGGCACACGTACGCTTGAACACTGGACCGCCATTTTGAAAAGCCGATTCATCTAATTGCATGGCCTTGGGTTGTGAGAGGAATCCCACACGAAAACACAGGAACGTACAAAGGCCACATGCATGAGGCATGAGGTAGCAGTGCTAACCACAGAGCCACCACACCGTACACAGACATCCGAATAAAAAAATAAATCCAGGCCAGTAAATAGGCTGCTCCCTGCTGCCCCCTGTCTAATCGGATCCGTAACTGTATCTCACGCCCATAAGGATTCCCAGACAGGTGACCAGTAGCCAAAGTGTCACCTGAAAGCAAAGCAAGATCTACCTGCTGTCTCCGTGCAAACTGGGGGAGAAGAAACAGCATTTCAGCACAAACACTCTTGGTTTAACCGGGACTGCGGCTCGACGTGGATAACCTCTGTTCCCCTCCCACCGGGATCAGCTGTCTTGGGGCCCCTCTGGAACACCACGATGACTCATCTTGTGTCACGCATCCAGACGAGCACCTGTGTGAGCTCCAGGTCTCCATCCACAACAGGGAACCAGAAATCGGGGTCTCTAAATAACATTAATGATGCTTTAGAGACTGACAAGCACAGCCTTAAGTTGGGGGAAACAGGGGGGATGTCAAGGTCAGCAGGTGAGGAACTCTCCTGGCGGGACGAGCGGCTCCGTGCTGTTAGCACAGTGCATCTCGCCTGTAAAAGTCAGGCCACATGTACACAATCCGCGCAGAGGGAAGTAGACTTCTGATCATACAGACGAGAACATGGGGGGAACAAGAAATGGGAGACAGGCAGCGAGATTTATTACATAAACCGTTATGTCCTCGGCACGCAAACAGCTTTAAATCACAGCTGATTTTGCATGATATCATTACCCTGATCTATCACTGTGGGGCCAAGGCAAAAGCTACGTCCAGATCCATCACCCCGCACTAATCGGGACACCAGGCCTCCTCCGACACAATCTATCTGCCTGAAGCTTTGAAGCAGCGCTGAAATGTATGGCGTCTAGAAACCGCTGGGCTGTGACATGGTTTCAGATGCAGGTAACATACAGCGGGTCAATCAGACGGATAAATAAAGGCTGGCAGATCCCACAGTCCCACAGAGACTTTGTGTGAGACCCAAAGTTTAGCAGAGTTTATCACTTTAGCTTTAAGGAAGAAAAATCTCGACCAGTCGATTCATAAGTTTTCCTCGCGCATCATGATCAAGTTATAACTGAATTATGCCTTAAAATTAGTTTTGAAATACTATTACAAACAAGAAATATTAATTTAAAAACAAGAGAAATGTACCCTGAACAATATTATGCTAAACAAATAAATAACTACTGTCACCAAATAAATTGATAAATCAATAAATAAATACGTACATATTGAGACTAAGTAATACCAGTAACTGAAAAGTAAATAAATGAATAGAAGTTTATCCCATGATTAAATGCACCCTGCATTTAAAAACCCTGCATTTACACTTGCGATTGCTACAGTGACTGGAAACGTGGCTGCATGGATGCTGCCTTCGGAGCATCGCCCGGCATATCGCTAGTCCGCTAGTCCAGGAACAGATCAAAATTCGAAAGCAACTACCGAATGTGCATCGCTATTGGGCCATCGTAAAGTCAAAATTTCTTAAGTAGAAAGCGAAGAGCATCTGTATATTTACACTTCTGCTTCTCAAAATGTAAACCAAAGATCTAAAAATTACAATATGACATAGAACAGGCTCGCTCGATGAGAAGGCCTGTCATGCGACAGCTGCGTGGTCTCATTACTCACAGTCATGTGATGGGATCAAGTGTTTTTGACATCATGCTATCATTGACTCCCTGGCCGTGCTCAAAACCTGCTTGCATAAGGTTTTCATTAGATCAAACCATGAGAGGTGGATAAACATACTGTCACGACAGTTAGCCGTCCTCGCTAATGCTGTGTAGGCCTCGCTAACGCTGTGTAGGCCTCGCTAACGCTGTGTAGGCCTCGCTCCATAATAGCTAATCTGTTAATGATTGGGACGCTCAAGTGGAAACCGGCCTGGGGCGCCGCTGTGTCCCTCCTTTATGGCCACAATCCGACGAAGGCGTTTCACCATGACCCCTAACCCTAAAGCCCTGATTACCGCCGTGGTTCACGTGTAAACGTACAAACTCAGCCGGAACTTCATCAAGAAAAAAGAAAAAACACTAACGCTGACAGCTCCACCGCATTGGCAGCGAGTCAACACCGCTACCCCGGCAACCGCGGTACTAGTAAATCATCACCCCGATTTAACTGCTGAAGATAATCCTTGTCCTACCACCACGAGCAGATGCAACACATGAGTGGGCAGACAGAAAGGGCTCTTTTAGTTTTGTGCGCTACAACGAGGCAGCCTTTCTGCAAAACGATAAAAACAACTTTAGGAATCATCTTTATAAACCACCCACTCAATCACTGTAGGTGTGAATGTTGGTCCGTATATGGAAAAACAGAAGAATATGTTTTGGGTCATGTGATGGCTTGGCATGAATCCATTCATCTTCTGTAAACACTTGTCCTACTCAGGGTTGATGGGGGTCCTGAGCCGATCCTGGAGGCTACAGACACAAGGCAGGGTACAACCCAGGATGGGGTGCCAACCCATTGCAGGGCAAGAAGGAGATATGAAAAATATTAGAATGATTATATATATGCAATAAATGCAAATGGAGATATTTAAAGGAACTGTGGTATATTTAAAGTTCATCAGAGAGTGAGCGAGAGATTTGCTGACAGGAAAATTGCTTGTGGCTCATAATTTTATAATTACGCTCTTTCATCCATCCAACTCCCATTACTGCAGTACAGGATCACATGTACATAAAAAGAGGAGAAACACGCAGACGCACACACACCACGGAACTATGCCAGGTGGACTGGGCTTGTCGGGAAATGGTCCAGGTTTATCACTCTAATGTTGTGTGAAATCACAGTGTTCTTAGATGGTTCTTGCCGTTCAAAGCCGCCGGCCCGATAGCCATCGGCACAGACCGGGTTCTGCTCAGTCGCATTTGGCTGCTTCAGAACCTGCTATTTGCAGCTATGAATTCTACAAATATTGTCTGCTGTAATACTAATGCCGTTTTGGGCCACTCAAAATAAACGAGTTACAGAAATAATCTCCTTTGAAGGTTTCTGAAAAATCCCCCAGTTTCCACTCTGTCTGAAGTCCACCTGCTGCTGGTTAGGCTGGATTGTAGCATAAAGTGCAAACTAGGCTTTTTAAACATGTCAGTTCAACAAACTTGGTTATAAGTGTGTATACTCAGGGTATCGACCAAAGTTTGACTGCAAACACCTTCAGCCCATTTAGCAGCGATTAAATGCTTAAATGTCAGTTTAATGTTACTGCAGAGAGCTGGATATTCTGCTAGACCCCATTAGGGTACAACAGACGTATCCCCTTTATTCTTCAAAGAGGTGAATCCTTGACAATTATACCACCTGCAGCGCATTCTGAACCAAGGAGAACAAAGCGGAATGACCAGGACCGCAGAGCAAACGTACTGAGCTGTCCATAAAGATTCCATTACTTGGCCCTTGAATAATTTAGGAAGGCCCTGGGTTCCATGAATAATTTAAATTTGATGGAGTTAGCAGCAGGGGGCGGTGGTGGAAGGCCTTTGAGAGGGAAAAAAAAAAGGCTGACTCATCCTCCATGCTAACTGGAATCCGACGCGGCTAGCATGTTCAGTCACAGTGGTCTGGAGATGAAAGCCAACTGACCCTCTTCAGAAAGTCTGCCTCGCTGGGCAGGGAGCAGACTGTGCTGGATCTGAACCCGACCTGGTGAGGACACACGCCAGCCCACTCACTGCAGCCCCCAGGGTCAAGCGGAAATCATGACCCCGATTGGTTATCAGGTTCTATGAAAAGGAGGCCTTGAGGCCTGGCCAATCAGAAGAAGGATGACAAAAAATCCTGTCCAAGAATCGAGACCGAAAGCCGCCCAACTGCGGAAGAAAGTGGCCCGACAGAAGCCACATGGCGCCAGGGGCCACTGGGGCGCTTCCACAGGGCGCCGTGGGCTCATGCCAGTGCAGCTGAGCTCTATAACGGGCCCAGGAAAAGGTCAAGCCGTGTCCGCCGGCCCCACGGCCTCGGCACAAAGGGAAAAACACAAACTCCAGCTCATTTTAAATATTACATGATTAAAAAGAGCGGGGAAGACCAGAGGAAGCGGCAGAATTATGGCCCCTCAGATGTAAACATTCTCTAAGCTGATCTTGGACTCGGAGCAATGGTAGCTAGCTGGACGTGGAGAATGCTATGATTTGCATTTGACTGAAAGACTGGGGTAAATAAGAGCATGTAGTAAATTTCTGAGGAATGTTAATGGCGCTAGGACAGCTGGGATATTAGAATCAGGCTTCAATCCAGGTCAACATACACACTAATCACATTAGCAATGCTAGTTATTATCTACTCACATAATAAAAAAAACAATCAAGTATTCCAGAAAAGCTCAAATGTGTCAACCTGCACTTAGCTAACAAGTGTCTCACTGTTGCAGTCAGTGCTCTGAATATAGCTCAGATGCTATACTTAATAAAGAGGCTTGGTGACCGCTTGGTGACCTGTGCTAGCGGGCGTGCGCTTCACGTTACAGGAGAGGATGAGGTTCAATCAGCAGCTGTATCTATATCAGCCACTCTGGTGTGAACCTAGGCCTCAGGCTGGCACTAATGGTCGAAGACGTGCTAAATGCTAATGGATAATGCTAGCGCTAATGCTAATGCTAGTGCTCTAGAGTGGGCAAATACCAAACTAAGAAGGTATCTGCAGGACCTCCGCCCTTTAAACTACAATCCAGCTTCGCTACCGAAAAAATCCACGAGAATCTGCAGATCCCAGCGAGATAGGCGCTCACAGCGGAAAGTCACAAATTTGTGAAATACAGGTTCCAAATATAAAGTAGCGTGGCATGAACAGGGAAACGGGAGCCTGGGGTGGGGGGAAAAGAGGGTGTCTGAATTTTCAGGGGGTGAGTGGGCCTCGCAAGCAAATACCTCAGCTGCTTTTTATGGGATGCAGCTGAAAATCTAAAGGGTGGGACCGCAGACGTGTAATTTGTCATAATGTGTAAAAACACTTTGATTAACATGACCATAGGCAGTTCTAGAAACCACCCCCCCACCCCAGCTGCTAGACACTCTGCTTTCTCCATGTCCGTGCCAGTGAAGATGGAGGTCTCGTAATTCACTCATTCATCTACTCTGGAGCAGGGATCTCTTCCCCTGACAACATGAAGACGGTTATTCTGCTATCCATGAAGCAATGGGGTGAAGACTGACAGGGCTGGTCAGGGTGCATTATGGGAAGATGGGGGGATGGGTCACAGGATGGTGTCTCACTTCTGTATTTTTAGCAGTTAATCCTCCATTCCAGCAATGACCCCAACCTGGCACCTCCGAATCCAAGCCTCCCTCAGGGCGCCCAAGAAAGACAAGAGACTGGACCCGTGTCTCCAGCTGACCGGTTCGAGATTACTCTAGGTTGCCTTTGAGCCCCACAGTGCCGGGCTGAGAAAACACCTCCTGTCTGCGGGTCGAATTGATGGTCTAATTTGAAGTATCTAGGGAGACAAGTGATTCTGCATTTCAACATGTTTCGAGTGTTCTGAGTTCGCCGTCCATGACGGAGCGAGAGGGGATCTGGGGGGGATGGCCCAGTCTGCATGGAAGCCCTCAGAGATCGGCAACAAACCAGAAGACACGTTGGGATGGGCATGCACTCATTGTTTGTCCTGGCGTAGACTGACAGCCTGACCCTCACGCGTCAAGATGGTGCGGCGCCAGTCTGTGATGCCCCCCCAGTATGCTGCCTTCCGGATGCTTCTTTTAGTTCCCTTTACATCTCCTAAAACCATTAACCTGCACTCCTGGCACGAGCAAAAGAGACCCCATCGGGACATGGCCCGGGGGCTTAAAGTAGTCGCTGAAACGTTAGGGAAGTGTTGCCATGGTGGTTTCCACAGAAACGCAGGGAGAGCATCCTCACGCTCTGGCATGGGGCGTCAAGGCCGGCCGGGACCGTGACAGGCCAACACAAACAACTTCTCCACGGCTTCTCCTCCCCGCTGGCTCGGGCCACGTCGGCCTGTACGCGATCGCGAGAGAGAGGGAAGGAGAGAGTGTTCGCGAAAACGAGAGCTTGCCTTAAAAATAAAAACGCGGACTATGCAAACTGGTCAGCGAGGGGTCATGGTAAAAAAGAAACGCAACTGCTTGGCGGGCCGGTATGGAGCCGCATGTTCGCTTGGGTCCAGACAGAGCCAGGCATGACTCGCCTGGGGTGGGGGACGGGGGACGGTGTTCCCAGACTCCTCAGAGCCCAGGTCACATGTAAGGAGGAGAAAAATCCAGGAAAATTATGTCAGAAGTCGACACACAAGAGAAAATGAAGTACTACTCACAGGCAAAATATAACATGGTTTGTTTCTCTTCTTGATGATGTAAGGTTGGGCTGTTTTGTGCACTTCTGGCCACGTCCCCCCCAGCCTTGGGTTAGACCCTCAGAACTAGCAGGTCAGATGAAGAGACATTACGAGACCCAATGCATGAGAGGTAATGCAAAAAATGTTAGAAACTGCTCTATTAAAAGCCTGTATTTTTTGTTTTTCTTTTATACCGGGATTGATAAAATCATGCGACGAATATTTGGAACAAAAATGCGAACTCTACTGCTTATCTAAGCAGGCCATCGCCACGTGGGAATTATCATACGGGTGTTTGTGAGTGTTATTTATATGACCCCCAGCAGGTGCTGACTGGGTAGAACAGGCCCATACTGACTCGTCGGGATCTCTGGGCCCTAACAGGATGCGGCCCTAA
The DNA here is from genome assembly GCA_026781065.1 of Mormyrops boulengeri. NCBI lineage: Eukaryota > Metazoa > Chordata > Actinopteri > Osteoglossiformes > Mormyridae > Mormyrops > Mormyrops boulengeri. Next base: position 3,193,222 of record JAODLD010000052.1, on the reverse strand, counting down.
CCCGCCCAGCTGTGATTAGGTTCCTGGGGGTGTTGGCAGGGATGCAGGAAGGTGAAATGTAGACCCACAGGTGAAGAATGGCCTAGCAACACGGAGGGGGGCCTAGCAGGACCATTGTGTGCCTGTCTTCCGTCTGACACTACATCAGTACTGAGGAAACAGGGCAACATCATGAACACAGACACACACAGCGTCTGTTTATTCTGCACACGTGACGATGGATAAAAACAAAAACAAAAAAAAACACCCCAGACGAAACTGCATTCAAACAAATGGGATGTGGGGAAACAGCATTCAAGAAGCTGACTTCACTCGCTTTTCATCAAACATTAATATTGGCCAATATTTGCCGATTAAACATCGCTGTTAAATGGGTCGGACTTGGAAACAGCTGCGGCGAACGGGCCCTGCCCGTCAGAACAAAGTATTTCAATGAGGCCATTAGAGGCCAGACGGGCGATATCAAGCAGGCCGTCCGCGTCAGGGCTCCTCGATAAGCATGTTTCGAGGTGTAACACCCAGCTGCCACATGTCTCCTTCTTTCTTTGCATTTTTGGCCCAAACTTTTGTTGTACTTTTGAATACTTTCAGGGGAAGTACATGTGGGAACATTCACCGCTGGCGTGTCGGTTCAAAAGGAAGGGCTAGCGGCCGTGAACCGGCAGAGTAAACTAGTCCCTGGTGGGGCGCCGGAGCACGCTGGCAGAGTAAAAGTGTGTGGTGGGGGGGGGGTAGAGGGAGAGGCTATTTATAGACGAAGCGAGTGAGAAGCCGGCGGCAACCACTGCCTAAAATATCAAGTCCTATGAGGGGACCAAAGAGGCACGTCAGCTGGGCTTTTGGCCTTCTGTTAGGGCAGGACTCTGACTCACGGCCCCGAGCTGGTCCTGTGAAAGCCAGGCCGAGTCAAAACCGGTACTTCCGGACTTATATCTGTGAGTAATATCGCAGGTCCTATTTGGCTGAAACCCCGATTACGGTGGGGGATTTAAATCATACGCAAAATGAGACACTCCCTTATTGGAAACTGATATATGTCTAAAAGCTGCAACTGGGAGACTTGATGGGGGAGAGTTTTGGGAAAAGTTTTGAGTAAAATTTAGCAGGTAAACTAGTTAATTGCAGAGTTAGAGCCACAGCTAAAAAAAAGTTAGCACAAAACAAAGGCATGGCTACTTCCGGGCATCTTTCCAAATATTCATGCTTAATAAAAGACAACAGAAGCAACAAACATGAACAAAAACAAACAACGCTGACATGAAACCAAACAAAAACCCGGCGAAATTCAATCTCAGTCTGCCGAGCTACAGCCTGTTTTGCTAACTGAGCCAAAGAGAGAGATGTCTATAAATATCCTTAAATATCATTTGCAAAGCCAAACACAACACATGCAGGAGGAGTGTAATACCTACCCCCACCACCGGGGGTCATTAAAGCTGATTAGTGTAGTGAAACATGCCAGTACAATTGGAATGAAAGAGCAGAAGATCCTGATCTAAGTGGGTCCAGGGACAGCAGCAGGACCGTCATCTCCCAGAAGGCCTCTCTCTAGCTTCCTGGTGGCCTCTGCCATTTCCCATGATGCTCAGCGCCAAAAAATGGCTTACTGTTAATGGCTGCCCCCCCCAGCTTGCCCCTGAGCCTTTCTTCCCCACTCTCTCTGCCATATCTTCACTTTCTCCTCTCCATCCAGTCCCTCCATGTCTTCCTTTCTCTCTGTCTATCCTTTTTTCCCCTTTCTGTCAGCATCTTTACTCTTTCCCTCCCTGCCGCCTCCCCAGCTCCCAGACGTGGTCCGGCCCGTCAGCGGCTCTGACACTCGACTCCACGCTCAGATGTCTCTCTGCTGTCAGCACCCTCCAAAGATAACAGGCAGGCCTGGCTGTCAGGGTCCAGGACCCGGCACACAGCGAGCATTAGACAGCACAGCGCCGGCCTGGGGGCTAAAATTAAACCCTCAGGAGAAAGACAAGGCTGGGGAGTTAGGGGGGTAGTCCTGGATTCATACGGCTTTCATACCCGCTCTGTCCTTCTGCACACGTGATCAGGTATGCACGCTAGTGTATGAACATGCTATCCTCCTATCATGTCATTCGGGGGGAGGGGTGGGGGTTGTAAATGACAGGGAGGTAATTAAAAGCCCACCTGCCCCCTGCCTGTATGCCGGGCAGGGCGGCGATTCCTGAAAAAACTTGCAGCGCAGACAGACCTCCCCCTCCATTACAGTGCTTCTCCGAAAGGAGGTGCGATAACAATCTTGTGGAGGGAGGGGGGGCATCAATAAATGAGAATTTATAGATCGCCGTATATTTAAAATCATGCGTCATCCTCACAGCTCGGTTTATTTTAGTGATTACAGTAAGTAAACGGAGAGCCTCCGGTCTGGAGGAGAGGAAGCAGAGGGCTGGTGTGTGTGTGTGTGGGGGGGGGGTTATGTATATATTATATTGTGGGGATCAAATATCCTCACAATGTGATAAAAGCCTGTTATTTTGATGATGTGGGGACCATGTTGAATGTCCACACAAGGGGAAACTCAATTTCAGTTCAATAAAACTCTATTACTACAATCAAAAACTAAAAATGCCTTGTATTTTGTTTGGTTACTTATGGTTAAGGTTAGGGCTGGATAGGAGTTAAGGTTGTTGTAGCTGGGATTAGGGTTAAGCCCACAGAAATGAATGGAGAATCACCACAAAGATATGGATACCTAATCTGTATATGTGTGTATGTGTGTGTGTGTGTGTGTGTGTGTGTGTGTGTGTGTGTGTGTGTGTGTGTGTGTGTGTGTGTGTGTG
>JAODLD010000052.1:3145915-3176796 GCA_026781065.1 Mormyrops boulengeri | reverse complement strand
GGGAGAGTCAGAGACAGGCAATGGGGGACAGCAGCGGGAGAGTCAGAGACAGACAATGGGGGACAGCAGCGGGAGAGTCAGAGACAGGCAATGGGGGACAGCAGCGGGAGAGTCAGAGACAGACAATGGGGGACAGCAGCGGGAGAGTCAGAGACAGGCAATGGGGGACAGCAGCGGGAGAGTCAGAGACAGACAATGGGGGACAGCAGCGGGAGAGAGCAGCTGCAGCAGAGAAAATGACTCAGCGAGAGCTCAGCCTTCCCAGACTTCTGCCATCTTCCACAGAAAACGTGATTCTTGTTGTTCAGTGTCTCAGGCCCAGATCAGCAGCTACTAAGCTGGATTTCTCACTCTGTCTCTCCCTAACCACCCGCACCATGTGACATATGAGAATGACATTATAAAACCAGATGGCGAGGGCGCTGTTTTGCTTAGACGGCAGAACGCTCGCTTCCCTCAGACTGCACCGACACGCTCTAGCGTGCCGGTTGGGACGGAGCGGAACCCTGTTTTTATTTACCGAAAACATTTCCTTAAATAAACTATTATAGCTGAGGAGAGAGAGGTCAGTGGCAGATGAATGCTAGAAATCCCCTTCACAGAGTTCTAACGAGATGTTATGCGACTCTGCAATTGCGGATTTCAAGCTGGCAGAATAATTAGGAGGAAACGAGTGAAACGCTTCGCGTTCAGAGATAATAACTTCGGTTTTTGTCAGGCAGGGGCCCAGCCCCCGTATGGTCACATGGCCGAACTGGAGGCATGTCCATGATGGTCCACAGCGGTCCAAATCGGCGCTGCAGCAGTCATCGCTGAGGATGGGTCTGACGTGAGGAAAAAGAACTCACGGCCAGCTTTAACCACAATGTAGGGCGATTCTGGCAGTGGGGGATGGAAGAGAAGGGCATAAGGCACTGAAAATTGGCTAAAGGAGCGGGAGAAGCATATTGAACAGCTGGGCATATTCAAACAGGCTGATCCTGTGATCAGAAGCTTGCTGGTTCAAATCCCTTGGTTGACAGCGTAATTTCACCTTTGGGCCCTTCAGCAGGAGACGCAACTCATCAGCAGTGTCTTAAACAGCCCCTCGCAGAAAGAGAACTACAAACAGTGACGTTAGACACAAAACCAAGCGCTCTGCTAAAACCATTCTCAAAATGAAACTCTCTGCTGTCCCCTTTTCATATGTGGCGAGTGTTAAAAGGAAACCCTCTCACCGCGAACGACTGGAATCGTGAAAATGGCGGGTGGGTGTGTGACTCGTTAATGTGGTGAAGACATTAAGGGACACGTCAGTTTTTCGATCACGTTAAAAATGCTGACAGTCCAGTGAAACATCTGGCTAGCTACGATAGCATGCACTAATCTGTCATGTAGTGCTTCAGAGAAAAAGCAGAGGGACATTAAGCCTGCCACCTAAAGAAACAACCCGCCCCCCCCCAGAGGACATGCCCCCAGAGACAGGAGCAGACACTGGGGGGGTTTCCCCATGCCCCCAGTCTTTCTCCTCACACATTAGCACATTAGCATGTCACCGCATGAGCGTGTTAGCGCATTAGCTGCACCACTGTAACACCGATACCCCATCGACTGGCTGGTGGACACAGGTCGATGCCTGTTTCCTTGTGTCACCACCTTCCTCTCACCTTTCGACCATAAGTATTTTCGTTAAACCACTTCCCATGATGCTGCTGTCACTTTGGAGCAACTCATTTAGGATGGGCGCTACATAAAGATTAATTAAACTGAGTTGAGCTTAACCAGATCCACCTCCACAGAGAATATATATTCAAGCCTGGCGTGTAGCACAGTCTTCACAATTGCAATGTTGCACCATTTTCAAGGATCTGTATGCACATGGATGTTTACACATCTATCCATCTTCTGCTGAGTTATGGACAGAAGCAGCCAGGAGTTTATGCTAGCCAACACAGGGCACAAAGCTGGGGTGCAACCTGGACAGGATGGATGCCTGTCCATCGCCAGAATGCCTAGAGGAGACTCTGGCGACACATGGACTTTCCCTCCGAGATCAATAAAGTTCATTCTAATTACAACTCTAATTCTAGTTTTACTTCTGAAGAAATCTACTTCCTCTACACAGGCTTTACTCTGCCCTCCAAACAGCAAAGACCTGGGAACACATTCAGGAATCACATGCAGCCCCTCGGTGCACGCCTTCTCCGGCAGCCACTTACAGCTGTCATTTATAAACGGCGATATCTCACTCACATGGTCATGATCTCACTCATGGAAAGTACAAGACTGAATGGAACTCAAGCCTTATCCTCCATGGGACTCAAACCAGTAACCTCCTGAATCTGCAAGCCTTTGAACCACAGGGACAGCTGTCAACCAATAATGAAGACGCGGTCGTAGAACCAAAATTAGCCTCATCTAAATTTATGCCCAAACACCTGCGTCACGTCAAGTACTGGATGGACACACACAGCTTGACACTTGCAGTGGATGACACTGAGGGGAATGAAGGGTGGGGGGGATATGGAAGTGATAGCAAACTGTTAACACCTGTCCACCACTATGTGTTCACTCACCCCATAGTCAGGTGACTGACAGCAAAGCTGCTTTTCTTGCCAGGAGTTTGCTGCCAACTGAATTCCCAGAATGCTTTGCAGGCATGTCCTCATTCACAGCTATCATACCAGTATAATATATGCCGCTATATCACCCTAAAAAGACAGAAAACTACAGAACTGGACAATTCGAAAACAGAAAAGCGCAACACTATTCAGCATCTAAAAATGAACAGCCACAATATGCTCAAGTGTCATTTTAAATCCCAGAACCTTTTGTGTTTTAACACAAATAGAAAGGTAATTTTTTTCCACTTTGAAAAGCACTGTCCATTTAGTGAATTAAAAACAAAAACCTTCTGCGAGTGGAAAAAAAAAGGAGACTACCGTAACACAACCAGTAATTACCCAGCAGTCTGCAAGGGCAGCTCCCCCCCCCCATCCAGAGGTGAAAGCTCAAACCATCAGCCAGGCCAGCACTGGACACGCACGCACTCTGCTGCCACGCTGGACCGGCTGCATGACGTTCAGCCCTGGATTGCCCACCTAGCTGGACTATTTGGGATAACCGCGACCCATGTTAACCGTCCCGTGTCCCCCTGAACAGGGCCACCACTCCTGACCCACAGGTCTCTAGTCCACGGGCACTGACTGCCGGCCACCTCCGCCCTGAAACCCAAAGCCGTGCCCTTCTAGGCTGGAGCCACGGAGGCAGGGCGGCGGTAATTTTAGGCCACGAAATGAGCACTCTCCCTTACAGGCTACGACGAGGTGAGGGACCCACATCTGACTCACAGTCTAAACACTTGGCGGAACGTGCAGATATGAGGCTGTATTTTGGAGCTGAGATAACTTTGGGTTAAAGTGATCCATGGTCGTAGCAATGTGGGGAGCATTCAGCTCAAACACGCTTTTAAAGACCCGCCCACATCAAACACGGTGCCTTTGGGGTGATCAACTTCTCGCCCTCTCTCCTCAGTGTCAGAATTTGGACCGGAAGAGCTGGTGAAAATGTGCTGGGGTCGACCAGTAAGAGAGTCGCGTGTTTGGGGGTTTGGGGGGGGGGTTCACAAATCACGGCTGGAGCTGAAGAACCACAGAATGACGTGTCAGTGTGACCCCACCCTCGCTGCCCACATGGGGCACCCGGACACACATTTTAAAAAATGTTAGAAGTACATTTTGTGAGGAAAAAGGCATATATGTGTCTGTGGTGGTGGGGGGGGGGGCATTCCCCAACTACCCTGCACCCCTGGTCTGACCGTAAAAACTATTTATAACAGATGGCAGACTGACCTGTCCCGTAGCATTCAAACACACAACATGGGGGAAACTTGTGTCTGTGTATTATATTGTGGGGACCAAATGTCCCCACAATGTGATAAAAACCCGTTATTTTAACCTTGTGGGAGACCCTTTTATCAGTCCCCACAATGGGAAACTCATTTTTATAAAAAAAAATTAAAAAAATAAAAATCTGTGTATACAATCAAAAACCTAAATGCGATAAGTCTTGTATTTTGTTTGGTTACTTATGGTTAAGGTTAGGCTGGGTTAGGGTTAGGGTTAGGTTTAAGGCCGTCACATTTGGGATTAAATTGAAATTAATCGAGAGTCCCCACAAAGATTTAGATAACTAATTTGTGTGTGGATGTGTGAAACTGGTTTCTGCTGTATCTCACCTCAGCACTTTTACGCCATAAAACCATGCATCGTGTTTTGGGGGGGTGAGGGGGGCGGAGCATTTTCTGCTGCTCCACCCGCACCATCCCGAGAGAGTGACCCTTACAATGGCGAACTGTGAAGTGAATTACAAACTCAAAAAACTTAAAACGCCTGGCCCTATAAGTAGGGGGGGGGGGGGCTGCTCTAGATACAAGAATCTCTGCATTAAATATATACCCCGCCAACATACGCCCGTTCCTCGTTACTCCCCAGCACTAATGACTACCAAACACAGCCGCAGCACGACCGCCCCCAGTGACCACACTGTGAATTCCAGCAGAAACCCAACCCTAACCCTAACCCTAACCCATTCTGTTAACCGTATCGGAAACACGTCCTAAGCAAACACCCTTCCCGTAACCACACGGTCAGCTAGGATCCAAACCCTGCCATTTCTGACCCTGGGGCTGTAAAACAAACGCCTTAAACAAATCATTCTGATGACCGAGCCCAGAAGTACGGTGAGAAAAGATCAGCATGAAAAACTACCATATTTACTACTATTCAGTGACAAAAACAGACACGTCACACATTCTGGCTATGAGTGTGAAAGCCATAACCTTGCCTGTTTACCAGTTCACTTCACAGATACCCTTCCGGATAGCAACTGTATTTACCAGATATCCTGCAAATTCTTTTTCCATATTGCCTCATTTCACATATTTTATTACTCAATGTACTCAGTAATCATATCACTTAACTATAAATTTGAAATAGCAGCATTACTGAAAGGTAGTATTTCTTTACATACAGCAGGTCTGACAGGCTGTATAAACAAAATCATTACCACTGGCAGATGGTATTTTTGATATACTCACTGAATTATATCATAATACTGAATGTCAGTACTTCATGTAAATTTATGACATCAACTACTGATAGACTGATTTCAGGACTAGGAGCAGAGTTTAGCATAACACTGCGCTCTGTTCCAGCACAGTAATGTTCACTGTTATGATTACTAATAATTAGTTCATTAATTAATTAGTGCTCCAAATAGCTTCTGCTTGGAAATATGCACAACCCTTAAGCTGAAGAAAGCCCCGTTTGTGTGCCTGTGTGTGTGTGTGTCTGTGTGTGTGTGTGTGTGCGTGTGCCTGAGCAAGGATTCCTGACGGAATAGCACAGGTGGTTCAGAGGATGAAACATCTTTCTAATATCCTGCCGACGTCCAAGTCGCTCCGGGCGTTTCCAGGAGCCAGGCCGTAAATCCTGGGGATGTCTGTGGAAGCAGGAGAGCGGGGAGCCCATCCGTTTAAGGTAGGCTGGCAGGTGGACGGCGGGCCTGCCACGTGGAGAAGATAAAAAGCGGCGAAAACATTTCCTCTTCCAGCATTTTTACATGGGCCACGTCACGACGATAAAGGAGATGCGGGATGGGCTGGCCACAAATCACAGGCGAATTCCTTCATGCAGCAGAGCGGACGGCAGGAAACACACGGGACTGTTTGCGTGCACGGACACTTGCTTTATTGTCCTGCTCTCCCCTTAGTTTCTGGAATGATCGGTTAAATGACCTAAAACGCGACTGTGCTGATATAACTGCGGGACAATCGCGGGCCCGGATTATATAAGCCGCTCCGCCGTGACTCACTTTGGCTTAGAATCCACAACCTCCTGGAGCCCAGGGCAGCCAAGTGGCCAGCAAGCCAGAATATTCCGTCTTATTTTCCATGCGCCGCTGCAGTTGCAAACTGTGCGGAGCTGAAATCCTACCAGATTCCAAAAGCTTCTTTACCTATGAGTAAGACCCATGATATGAGTCACCTGGCTATGTGTTATTGCGCAATATATCAGGAATACAGACGTGATAATAAATAAATAGCATTCAGAAATAGACGTGGATTAGAAACATGATGCCTTACCTATTAGGAAAACGGCTAAAAAGAGAAAACTTCGAAAGCAAATGATTCAGTGACCAGGCATTTCAACATATATTCATCCAAGGGCATAACTTTGGGTTGGGGGTGGGGGGGTTGAGGCATCCACCCATTTAAGGGGGTCCAGGGGGTTGTATTGGCTGGTTTTGATTATTAGGAGGTTATAGCCTCCCCATCTCCCCCATAATTTATGCTAACGCATCCATCCATTTTCTATACCCGCTTGTCGTACGTAGGGTGGCAGGAGTCCAGAGCTACGGGTGCAAGGCACATTTCTCTATTTGAGACTGAATTAGACGAACATGAATTAATCTAAAATTACCCCTCCCTTGCCCTTCACCTAATTGGCTCACACTGATCACATACAGGGCTGAACCTCACACGGATCACATACAGGGCTGAACCTCACGCTGATCACACAGTCCAGCAAGAATTTGATGGCTCTTATGAAGTATTTGCACTAATTCATTTATCTGATGCTTTTACTCAAAGTGAATTACAGTAAATGGAAAGGCTATAATTTATACACGCTGCCTGGGATTCAGTCCCACAACCTCTGCTTTGTTAGTGTAAATCTCTACTTGATGAGCTACAGGAGCACCCAATGAAGGGAGATGTGGATTATTCTGTGCTAAAGAACCAGCAAGCCATGCCCTTCACAATAGCCTACCACATGGATACTAATCACAAAACACGTGGTAACTGACCAGGCTAAACAGACAGGTGCTATGGTGACCAGTACACTGAGTACCAGTACACTCCCCTCCGTGGTACAAACTGGGATGCTGCTATTGATTTTGGGCCCCATGAAGGCATATCTTACTGGGCCACCAATCAACTTATGCTCCAATTTTTTTTTTTGCATCGCTGTCACTCTTGGTCTTGGTATCGTCCTAACTCCCCCCTCCCCCATTTTTACGGACCCCCTGGGTACAGGATGGTGCAAGCCTCCCAACACGAGTCACCTGCTTTCCGATTAAAATTAAGTGTCTATCCACCTGTTGCGCTAAAATGTGAATAAACAAATCAAACTGCCACCCTACTCCCCTTAAATACTGTTCCATATACACATCCGGGTATATCCCAAATACGGAAAACTAAAAGCAAAACCTTTTTTCCAAATTTGCAATTAGTGGTATGCCATAATGCGGATGATCTAAGTCTTGCAGGTATTCATTGTTTTTTGCCGTTAAGCTGAGGAAAACTGAACAAAAATAACAATTCCCTCAGAGTGGGAAACTTGACGATTCACTGTCCCTCGTAAAGCAGCGTTCGCCCAGTCCCCACCTCTGCCGCCGCGTCGTCTCCCACTGCAGCGCACTGGTGAACCTGCCACCCGCTCCGTCCTGCGGTTTTTCTGCGGCTGCTTCTAAACGAATGAAGCGCTATGGGCACCGGAGATGCTAGGCAGATCTAGCAAAAATTTTACTTAAAAAACCCAAGCCCTAAAATGGGATGGTGACATACCGGCTGGACACCAATTCGGTCCAAACACTGAGAATGCCCAGTTAACTGAACATGACAATTCAATATATATATATGTGCATTAACGATCGTAACAGTGTATTACATTTCACACTGTGTGAATTTAAAGTTCAATGCAGGTTGTTTCTTACCCCATATGCCTGTTTCGATAGTTTTCCTATGATGTATCAAATTAGTTTTCCCATTTTCACATCACGAATTACGCAATTGATTTATATGCAGACAGCACGCAGTGCCACTGTTAAGTTTTAAGTTTTAAGGTTTTTAAGTTAAGCCATCGTACCTTGTGCGGGGCTCTGAGAAGCCGATGGATTCCGGCGATCTGGTTTATTAGAGGAATATCCTCCCTGAAGGTGTAGTGAGGTGGTCTCGTCGGTTCGGGGAAGTTGGTGCTGTTAAACGGATCGGTGTCATCTAAAAACTGAACCCTGCACACAAAAGTGGCCATGATGCATCCATGCACGGATGCCGGGACAGTCCAGTCTAATAATTACGATTTCCGCGACGGCGGTCACCCCTCCGTAACGACAACAAACCGAGTGCAGGTTGCACGGTTTAATAGTGCTTTATCTGTCGCGTCGGATCCCCATAGACGAGTTGTCACTTCAATGCATTAAGAAGCGGTGTCTCTATGCCTTCCGTATGTCCCGCTAAGTTCGCGTTAATGGGCGTTTTTGCCCCCCGTCTTGAGAAGGACAGCGCGACGCAAAGGCATTGCGAGCAGGCAGGGTGCAGGGACGGACTGCCAGTCTCGGCTTCTGCAGGAGACCTCTGGAGGAACCCCCCCCCCCCCCGCATCCCCTCCATAAAGCATCATTCACATGCAAGTGTATCGGCGACCTCCAGCGGCCAACAGACTGCTAAAGACGGGGCCCGAAAGCGGAAAATTACGTTATTGCATGAGGTGCTGTGAGATGATGGTTAGTGTCGGTCCGGGTGCAATTGTTCTATTGTTTTCATTTCGTTTGAGTGTATCCACCCCCCCCCCCCACACACACACACAATTCAATCCATGTTTTATACACGTATTACTCTCATATTTCCTCATGCAACCTTTACTCATTTCGAATTATTGACACATAATAGTACTGAATAGGTGGGAACTAAACATTTAAACCCCTTAAAACGATCAGTTGTTGAATTCGACTATTGCTCAATAGCTTGTAGTCGGCCTAATTGTAACAGTAATCTTTCGATCTAGGCATTTATATCTGCGATTCATCTCTGAATTATACATATTGCAGTCACCCTTATGAAAATATATGACGTTCGTATATATTGTGCTGCTTATACAACGTTTTGTACTGTGCTTGTTTAGTTTATAACTGAACCCTTGCTTAGTTTAGAAGGAGCTGAGATTATAGACTTTCCTTGTATTTCTGAGCAGCCCCAACAAACGAAGGAGACAGTTATAATCCAATTCAGATCGTAACGACTGCATATTTGTTGTTCGTCGGTAGCCCATAATATTTCGTGTATGCCAGTACTAATGTTTCAGTTGTGGTCACTGTGTCTGCATTTATTTAGGGCTCCGTCTGTTGTTTTATTTTCATACCACATACTATCAATGTAATGTTTTTATTCTTGAACCGCTAGTTAAGTAGATTTTAGTTTTATTTCGCGGGTTTGGTGGTAGGCAATAGCTTTTCTGGTTTCTGAATAACTTCTTTCTATACACTGAACGCGTTCTGTTTCAATAGTTTTAAAGATCTGGATCGTTTATTATATCACACCCACATCTGAAGATTAATAATGGGAGTTCCGTGATGTGAACGTGAGATGCAACTAGGACGAGTTTTCGCGTGCAAGTCTGAATATGTAACACGCATCCATTTTCCAGAGCACAAGAGATTCTTTTTAAACAGTCTCATACAGCAGTTATATTTAACATAATATATTTATGCCTATTATATTAAATGTATCTTACTATGTAATAGATTTAACAAATTTAGATATAGCTATTCATTACCTAAACTAATCTTGTCAATACACCGATGTAAGCTCTGGTTACCAACACTAGAGGGCAGGGCTGCACTTTGTTATTGCATTGTTTGAAACCACGTGTTGCTTAGTTTCATTATTTTTACCCGGTTGCCTTAGTAACTGTACTTGCTGGTGTTTTGCGGTAGGCCTACCTTTAATTGAGCAAGTGTTTCACATTTAATTGCTTTACATTACATCACTGAGCTATTGTGTCCTTTTATTTCTGCGTATAAAAGATCGGCGTGAAGTTGTCAAGTTGACCGGTGCTCTCTCTATTTATGGCCCGCGGTATGCTTCCATGTGCATCTGTATTGAGAATGTACTAAAATATGACTATAAACATGATTTATGAATCCAGTGTATTATGCAATAATAAACGAAAAATATTAGAATGGCTGCGGCTTCTTAACGCATAGTGAGCATCATATAAGCTACCATTTAGTGCTTTACTGCAAATGCAGATTTTACATCGCAGTATTACAGGTTAATTGCATAATTTCAATCAGGAAGAAAGAGACTAACGCCCCCCTATCTGGCAACAGTCAAAGTCTAAAGGCTGTAAAAGTTCATCTGCAGCTTTACGTAAATGTTATTCCAGTATCCAGTCATGTCGGATCTAGTTTACCATTTTTACCAGTAAAAATAAAAGCCGTGGATTTTACCTGTTTATATTAATTTCATCTTTCGCGACCACTGCGCTCAAACTCCGCCAATCGGGTGCGGGGTGTCAGACGCTGCAAATGTACAAAAATGTGATTGCAGCCCAGAAGGGCTCGATTTTTGGAGCTTACTGTATGCTCTCGTAAAAGCTACTTAATTGTCGGGTCTCGTAAAAGTAAATGAGAGCTTGTACCAATTTTCCGAGGAATCATAGTCACGGAAGAGATGTACCTGTTGTGGTCGAAGATATTGCGTATAACCATTCCATCTATTATTTATCTTTTCTTCGTCTATGATGCATTTATCTGTATATTTCATACCGGCGGACAGCAGATTAATGGCACACGGATAGGTTTGGGTTATCTCTTTTGACTACTGTCTAGCTCCGAGTCTACAGGTAACCCACTAACGAGGTCCGGTTGGCCCTGTTCAGCCTAATTGCCTCGTTAGTTTTTTTTAATATTTTTGGATGGACTGGTGGGGAAGAGAGCTGCAGCTGCACGGGGGTGGTCTTGGGGGTGGCTTATATTAGTGTGGTTCTTTGTCTTTATAGGGGTTTTTATTTCGAAGGGCCTTATCCTGATTTTATGTCAGGTTTTAAGTAATAAACTCCCTTTGTTTGTTGGAACCCAGCTGTCCCGAGATTTCTGACTGCCAACCAGAGTCCAAATAATTAAACGCTTGTTGTTTGTGAGGGTCTGCTGGTGTCTGTTCCCTATTCGTATTCATTTTCATATTGGATTGAAAGATAATGGAAAAATGCATCAATTGACTTATGAGTAAACTGTATGCTGTATTTCACGAATGACTCGTTTTAAAATCATGATACACTTTTAAAAACACATGGCGAGGTACTAAACCACAGGATGAGTTTTATAAATATGGCAGGATGAGTGTAATATTTAGCTAAACTGCTGAATATGGGGAAAAAATGTGGAGACATACAAATGATTCCTGGACAAAGGATGCCATGTTCCCTGATCCTGTTGTCCTAGCCTCCCAGGTGGAAATGTCACTGGTACAGTGTGTTTTGGCGAGTGCCTGAAATGATTCTGGGCTCAGCACGGAATGTCCTAAAGCCTTATCAGCCTGGCAAATAGCCTGCCCATATCACACCAAGATAAGAGGGCGGCAAGCCTATTAAAAGGCATGCGGATCATGGACTGGGGTACATATTTAGGATGGCATGCCAGTGGTGCTCGGGGGTGGGGGGAGACCAAAAAGAATGGGAGCAAAAAATGACACCACTGCCGCACCATAGAAAACAACACAGTGAGCTCATATGTACTGATGCTGAAAATAATTTTGTGAAACTTTCTTTCTGCTACATTTACTTTAAAGGTGAAATATTATGAAACATCAGGTCTGCTCACCTACAGGGGCAGGAGATTGAGTTCATGTTCATGAGCTTTCAGGAGGAGAGAGAGACAGTGAAGGTAATTTACCTGAATGGACAGTCACTGTACTTCTCTCGTCATGCTGCTGCAGATCACTTTCCTGATATGGAGCTTAACTTTGTCCCAAAGCCATAAAGTCTCAGCCTTGAGGCTCCAGCTCATCTGTGCTTCATTATCTTGCCTGATGATCTCATCTAGGCATCAGATTCTCATTACAGTAGCAACTCACCACACTGGCATAACTTTGCAACATTTCCTTATAGCACAATTACTTCTACTCTCCACTTTCAAAAAGCCCCTCAAGACTCATCTGTTTCAGCAGTGCCTTTACTAGATGATACCACTCTGTCATCCCTGAATGATCGTAATGTCACACTTTCTGCATCATTGGATTCCATGAGGACTGAGAGAGTTTTGGTTCCCAATATTATAACGTATGATGAGGAAGCCTGACTTAGGTCACTGGTGATCTGAACTATAACTGATTTAATAAATTCTTACTTTGTTGAAGATGTTACGTAGTCCTTGCTTTCATATTGCTTACACTTGTACCTGGGCATTGACTGGAAGCTCAGCATAGCTGCAGATTTGCCTATCTGACTACTAGCCATATTTGTAACTGAGTTACAACCAAGAGATTGACACATGATTTAATATCAGGAGAAGACACAACCCAAACAGCAGTAATCTAAAGATGTCAAGATGTGTGGAGATAAAGGCAGAATCCTTTAAGTATCGCAGAGGGCAATTCTCCGGTTCAGCTTTTCGAGGGATTTTACAGGATCCATTCTCAGGAGGGAAAATCTGAGCCTTATCGTTTTGTGGTCGGATGTCAGCAGTCTCATGGATGTGGGTTCACATCCTGTTCTGTAATCTGGAATGAGACGGAACTGCTGCGGCGATATATGCAACTCTGAATACCGTGAGCTGCTATAGGCCAAACAGGCGGATAGCGATAGAACTGTTATATTGGAAAAAGAATGAACGGAACAGGATTCTTCACACCTCTGGTCAACTCAAGGTCATTGACGGCCCGCTGTGACTTGCATAGCCTCTGTGGAAGAAATTTGTGAAGGTTAAGGAATGTTTATTAACTCAGCTGAAATGCAATGACACAGTTGATTGTCTGGATAGATAGTGAGACACTCTCTTCCTGACCTCGGTAGACAAGGCGCCGATGTAGTCCTGATGTCTTGGAAGGTTTTGTCTGTAGCATCTTAGACGATGGTGTCATTGAATTATGCAGTCATCCAACCTTGCTTAGAGGGCCCTTTATCTGGCCAAGAAAATTGTTTAACTTTGCCCACTACCTCAACACTGGTTTATGTGCACGTGCCCTGTTTGAACAGTTTGGGAACTTATATTTATACTTTAGCTTGATTGTTAGACCAATTGTGCGATAAAATATTTTCGTCATGTATGAAGAAGGTCCCTGGCTGGAAATTTCAGTAACACTGTACTTAAGGCCATGTTTTTAGTAATTTATAAACACATTCATAATGCATTATAAACAGGGCTATAAATATTTATAAAAAGGCAAAACACATTATGAAGCCACCTATGTTGCATTATAGAGGAGAGCTTCATAAGGCAGTCATAATGCTTAATAAACATGGCTATAATATGTTATTCCTTTTGATCAGTATTTATAGCCATTTTTATAATGATTTATGAATGCACTATTATTTGTTATGAATGTGTTTATAAATGACTAAAAACATGGCCTTAAGTACCAAAATATCTACGCCACCTCAGGTCTTAATCACTTCATGGGACTAATTGGATGCTTGTGGATCAGAGCCGACTCTCTCTGCCGTACCTCAGCACTCCTTGAGTCTCAGTGCCATCCACATCTGTTAATCATTCCTTCTCAGTAAGATCTCCACACATTAATGCGTATCAGGCGAGACTAACGTCAGAGAGGTCAAGGTTCCCTTCAGGGGCTGTCTGTCCGGAGATTAAACGTGACCTGGGACATGTGTCTGCATACCAGCTGGGGGTCTCACCTAGCTGGGACGCGTGTGGCCATTTTCGGGCATTTAGAGAGCTTTTTGGGCCTGGATCAATGGAAAGTAGAGGTGCATCATCCCACAGTGTGTCTGAAGTGGTGTGTTTTTTCACATGCTGAACAAGGATTGCATTTCCATTATTTTTGCAAGTGAAAAACATAAAATGCAATAAAAAGACATGGACCCAAGCTGTTGTTCACCATCTAAATGCTAGAGCAGGTCGTTGTTGGTTTATTCCTGTTTATCCTTCCGACTTTGCGCACATGCAAACGCCCAGACTCTTTGGGCAGTCAGTCATTGTAAGCGCATCAAACCTGCACGACATGAAGAGAACACCCATTTCACCCAACACCCAGAACGGTATCTGTGCATCAACACTGCAATGCAACTGGACAAGGCACTGATTGACAAAGGAATGTTTAATCTGTAACTGTTTCAAACAGCGTGAACTTAGTATGAGTTAACGATTATATTCAACTTAATTTCATGGTGCATTTTTCTATAAACCTGCATCATGCTTTCTGGATATAAATGCAAAATTGCAAAGTAGTACATAGTCCAGAGAGACGTTTTTAGTGGCCTCTGATATAGTGAAGCCAACACAGATTTAATAAGAGTTTAGGTGAAAACAATGGTAAATACCCCCCATACTACCTTACTAATGACGTGGCATACATACGTTATCTCATTTGCATCTGTGCATTGAGACACACTGACACCAACTGACACCAGATACCCATCTCCTCTTGCACCAGGAGATCCCCAGGAGCCATGAAGCTGCAGCTGCCCAACCCAGGTCTGGAGGAGCGGATCCCGTCCCACCAGGAGCTGGAGAAGATGGAGGTGGAGGAGGTTGGGGACAGACCCAAATGGGACAATAAGGCTCAGTACATGCTGACCTGTGTGGGCTTCTGTGTGGGTCTGGGTAACGTCTGGAGATTCCCCTACCTGTGCCAGAGTCACGGAGGAGGTAGGAAGAGGTTGTCTTGTTACTAAGCAACAGATGAGGTGGTTACACATTTCTGCATTGTATTTGCGTTAAAGGCTTTGTAAGTGACAGGGTCTGTGATGCTGCCCTAGATAAGTGAATGTTCCTGGGATCACAGTTACTAAAAATTTTGATCATCTGTTTTCTCTGAGCAAGGAAATTTAACCCAACTGAAAAAAAGGTCAAATCGTGGTAATTATGGACTAGTAATACACAAGATCCTGAAAACTTATGTTAATAGTTAAACAACACAGTGTTATAATATATTACATATAAGTGAAATAAAGGGCAGTTATTTCAGAACTCATGCGTGATTTAGTATGTTTAATGTTATGACCCAAGTTGGACTCCTTATATCACAAAAAACCAGGATCACAAAACGTAGATTCAATTGAGCTAGAGTCTCCATGGCTTACATGGTATCATCTCCCCTGTCGAAAGAGCAGGTTGCTGGAGAAATCTCTGCATAGAGGTCACAGGAAACGGTTTTCCAGGAGAATTATTTCAGCGACAATATACCTATGTGCAATATCCAGGCAGAGTCGTTCTTATCAGCTGGCTGAAAAAAAAGCTTCCATCAAAGATAAAAAGTCTAGAATGGACTTTCAACATGTGCTATTGCTGGATGACAATAAAAACGAGTTTGTACACTCGCAGATAAGGATGGACAAGCCTGCATGAATGATCTAACCACCTTGGCAGAGAGGACACTCATTCTGACACATCAATCAACAATTTCTTTGGAAAGTGTGAAAATAATTTCTTTGATTTGTTACCAGCTGATCGTTTTGATTTTTTTCAGTAGACAGCAGACCGTGTGATGTCAACCCATAGCCATTTAACTGAACACTTATTAAAAGCCAGAGAAGTGTGCTGTGATGTCACCTCTTGATGAGCCGGCTACCTGTTCCCAGGTGCATTCATGATCCCGTTCCTGATCGTACTGCTCCTGGAGGGAATCCCCCTGCTGCACCTGGAGTTTGCCATCGGCCAGTGGCTCAGGAAGGGCAGCATGGTGGTCTGGACGGCCATTCATCCCTACCTCACTGGTGTGCGTGAATTCATCCATCCATCCATCCATCCATCCATCCATTTTCTGAAACCGCTTATCCTATTCAGGGTTAAGGGAGGTCTTTTTACATGACATGACTCTTATAACTGCCTGAACACCTGTCTCCTTTGCATCAATCGATCATGGACGGTCATGCAAAATTTACCACCCCAATATACTAAAGAGACCCCTTCTGGTTGGCAAATTTTACTGGCCAAGCATCTGCAGGTAAAAAATTCAGCCCTGCAGAGAGCCCCGTTTTGAACTCCCTCCCAGCTCCCAACACACCTGTAGCAGGTATTCGATGTTCTTGATTGCTTGAATGTTTTCTGGGAGCTGGGAGGAAACAAAAATGTGGACTGTCAGCGGGCAACTGGGTTGAGAAGTGATAAGTAGTGCTTGAAATTTCTTTAGTAATTCCTGAAATTTATGGCACACAGGAATCACACCGATGTTTGTCTCCTTTCTGGTCAGACTGTATTACAACACCATCATTGCCTGGGTCATGTGGTACTTCTTCAACTCCTTCCAGGAGCCACTGCCTTGGAGTCAATGTCCTATTACTGAAAACAGAACAGGTGCAGTATTACAATACTAGTTTAAGAACAATGGGTTCAACATTTTTCCTCAGTTATAAGATATTCAACATGCAAACAGTATGAATATCGCCCCCTGCAGGCAGGGTCTCAGAGTGCACGTGGAGCTCCCCAGCGGATTATTCCTGATACCGGGAGACCCTCAATATCTCAACAGCTGTAGAGGATTCTGGGGGCCTGCAGTGGAGGATGGTCCTGTGCCTGATATGTGCCTGGACCGTGTTCTACGTCTGCTGCATCAGGGGCATCGAGACCACTGGCAAGGTAGGGGTCCTATCTCAAAAGCCTGAGAACGACCCACTGGTCTGATATAGCTGTTTCAAACACACGCCTCCCTCTCCTCTAGCTGTGTACGTGACCTCCACACTGCTGTAAGTGGTCCTCACCATCTTCTTGATTAGAGGGTTCATTGTGAGAGGTTCAGTGGATGGAATTAAGTTCCTCTTCATGTCAGATGTGAGTCCTTTTTCCTTTTTTTGTGCAAAATACTAGTATGAATGCTCAAAGTTCACCTCGGGCAGCTTCTGGCTCCCTGTCTATCCACAGGTCCTGTCACCTTTGCCATCATCAAGTTTAGATGTGTATCATGCACCAGCCTGACTTTTGAAGGATGCCTCTGTGACCTTGAATAGCTCAATTTCTTACTTTTATTTGGCAGACGTGTCAGTTACAAATTCTGCTAAGTTTAAGTTTATAACATCTCATTAAGGACTGATACAAAAGACATAACCTGTGAACTGCAAGAATGTTTCATAGAATACTGACACTTTCCATACAACAGATTCTAATTTCTTTTGCATTATAATTCCATATTTGGGTCCACAGGCCTGTTCAGTGACATTATGTCATTTCCTTTTTTGGTTTTATGTTGCTCTCATACTCCCTGTTGGTCATCGTCATCTTCTACTTCATCACCAAAGCCTATGCAGGACTCGTGTACTGTACCACATCTGGGACCACAACATGGTATATTTTACTAGCAAGGGTCTATTTTGGGGTAGCAGTGGGAAAGATACTGACCCAGCATTACCGCTAGTGCTCATTAATTTGTCATAATATCAGTGTCCATCCATCCATCCATCTTCCAAGCAATGGAGGTCTACCATAAGGGAAATTACTGACATATCTACTCAGCTGACTCAATTTAAATGCCTGCAAACCATCAGTCCATTCAGGTGTCCTTGTTTCATAAAATGTAATTTTGCAACAGGCAAAACAGCAAAAAGTTTTAGCGTCCTGTCAGCAAGGGTGTCATCAGAGGCCCCATGACAGGTTATCATATTGTGCTCCCAACCAATCAAATTATGTTCCAAATTTTTTAGGACCCCTGCCGCTCAGGGGCCCTTGGAATTCTTCTAACTGCCCCCCCCCCCCCCCTTTCCTTTATGGCACCCCTGCCTGTCAGTGTATAAATGACTTTCTGTTATTTTCAGCTAAAGTTTCCCACTGACATGCTTCAATATCCAGACTGTATCTACGCGATAATCATCATCCTGTTGGGGGACCCAGGGCAGCCATTCCTGCCACAGCCTTGTTTAAATAAGGAGGCACTACTGCTTGAGGGGCAATAAAATAGAGATGAGCCTGGAGTCAGTGTAACTGGTACTTATTAACAGTTTTCATTCCATGTGTTACCGTAAGGATTCAGACATGCAAATGAGATTATCACCCGAAAGGTACAATGACAAATAATTCACTCAAGGGTAGGGATTCAACGATTTACTCAGCCCACGAGACCAGACACGATATAGGGTTCACGAGAACGAGACGAGATGACATTTTACAATATTTTAAGGAAAACTTCAAATTACTGGAAAGCAGCCTTTCATTTGCTAAATAATGCAGATATATGGTGAAATGTTTTAAATAATCACCATTATCATATGCAGTAAAGAGCAGAACAAATATCTAGCACCATAAAGAGAAGTAGATAATCTTCTGGGGTATTTACCGTTTGTGTTGTTGTTGGATGTCTAACAATGACAAGTATTTCTATAGACAACTATGTCACTGTAAGGTATTGAGTAATTTTACATTAACATTTACATTACATGTAGTTGGGACAGTAGGGTCAGCCAGTCCCTGGAGCATTTGGGGTTAAGGGTCTGGCTAAAGGGCTTGACAGTGAAATCACTCTACCGACCTTGGGATTGGAACCGACAACTTTGTTGTATCTATTAACAACAGTTACTTAAGCATAGCAATATATGTATTTCATTGGGCCTGACAACTTAATTATAACATTCTTTAAAAATG
Source organism: Mormyrops boulengeri (assembly GCA_026781065.1). Taxonomy (NCBI): domain Eukaryota; kingdom Metazoa; phylum Chordata; class Actinopteri; order Osteoglossiformes; family Mormyridae; genus Mormyrops; species Mormyrops boulengeri. The sequence goes on along the minus strand of JAODLD010000052.1, from coordinate 3,158,232 downwards.
GTGTTTGATGTGTTTATTTTTATGTAAAATTGGGATCATAGATAATTTGCTGCTTTCTCAAATGTGTTTCAAGCTCACTAGCCCTACCGTGAGGGTTAGCTATTAACTCCAGTTTCACCTTCAGAGGTTTTGAATAGCTTCACATCAAGTTTAGCTTTACCCATCATACACCAGCATGACAAGCTACCTTCAAGTGCAAGAAAATCAATGTCTATACATCCATGCCTCAATTTTACTTAATCATTGACAAGATAATTTATCTTGCCACCATTTTTCTATAAATATAATTACAAAATCATTTCTTTTATATTTTTATATAAAATTGTATATAATTCATGTATTTTATATCTATATAGTATGTATTTATTTGTTTGTTCCTATTGTTTATATGTAAATCACTTTCAATTATTCGCAGCAATATTATTTTTCAAACGAAACAGTTTCGTTTGTGATTCTACAATGAAGGGCCTAGAATTATTCCTTGTTTCTGCGAAAAGCAAAACGAGTGAGTGAATGAATAAAGAAGGCGTGAGTATCAAGGAAATAAACAGAAACACAAGGAAACAAGCAGGGAATGTGACACCCGGCAGCCATCAAGGCATCTCCATGGCTTTGTTCCTGAATTTTAGTTTAAAATCCTTAACCCTTGTATATTCAAATTTTCGTATTCGTTTGTGTTTATAGTAACATGGAGCCAAGTCTGTGTATCATTTCATTTTACAAGAGCTACTGAAATCAATAATGATTTGTTACATTTTGGTGACATTTATTAGTTATTACCCTTCTGCAATAACTATTATTACGTTTCACAGCTTGAGCAATAACACTCGTCTCTTCTCCTCATTACAGGGTTCTAACGGCATATCGTGGCCTGTCGGAAGTCAAAACCAACCCAAAGGAAAGAGGAAAATGTGTTAATGAGCATCTAATTAGCACAGGATGATTCTGCACATTTGCCTGTTTTAAATGCCCCCATATAACCAGACCCATGAAATTCTTATCAAGCAATTGGTTTTTATAGAAAAGCCATTTGCTAAGAAGAAGAAGCCTGGTTACATCCATAATCAGTGCTCACCTTCCTATCCAGTATCCTGCTGACGAGCTACAAAAAAGTGATTCATGGAGATAAATAAAAATGTAAAGATGGGGTGGGGGGGGGAGCCAGATGCTAAAGGTCACTATAAATACGCAGAGACTTTGCTCTCGCACTCAGAGTGACACTGACACGGAGTGAGGCAGGTAACCATCACCTCCTGCACCAGGAGATCCCCAGGAACCATGAAGCTGCAGCTGCCCAACCCAGGTCTGGAGGAGCGGATCCCGTCCCACCAGGAGCTGGAGAAGATGGAGGTGGAGGAGGTTGGGGACAGACCCAAATGGGACAATAAGGCTCAGTACATGCTGACCTGTGTGGGCTTCTGTGTGGGTCTGGGTAACGTCTGGAGATTCCCCTACCTGTGCCAGAGTCACGGAGGAGGTAAGAAGGGAGTCTTGTTAATGAGCAATAAGGAGGTTTTACTGAGAAGTGAAGATGGTACAATGGCAGTCAATGAATACAATCAGGAAAATAATATTGCCTGGTATTAACCCTTTAAAAGAGGTCACACAAATGCAAATACTTGTGTACTTTATGTTCTCCACATCGTGTTTTCCATTACCCATTTTTATGGCATGCGCAAACATAGTGGCTACTAGCACAGAACGATTAGACAGTAAATCACCCAGCACCCTTTTTAGAATAACTGATAAGGCCATTTTGACACACCTCTAAATGTTTAAGAGTGTCACATGTGCCATGACTGACTGCTGCTGTTTTTTTTCTCAATTAATTATGTGAGTATGAAGATTTGTTACAGCCTGCAGAACACAATTTTAACTTTTTCAGGCAGGAAGCAGATGTTTGAGGAAGGAAACGATGTTTACTGGAGTGAAATCAATTAGCAAACGGCACTGTGATGTAGTCAGGGGCATCAGAAGTGGTCTGTAATGCATTTTGATGTGGTCGGGGGCATCAGAAGTGGTCTGTAATGCATTGTGTTGTACTCAGGGGCATCAGAAGTGGTCTGTAATGCATTTTGATATGGTCAGGGGCATCAGAAGTGGTCTGTAATGCATTTTGATATGGTCAGGGGCATCAGAAGTGGTTTGTAATGCATTGTGTTGTACTCAGGGGCATCAGAAGTGGTCTGTAATGCACCGTGATGTAGTCAAGGGCATCAGAAGTAGTCTGTAATGCACAGTGATGTAAACAGGGGCATTTACTGCTGCGATGGGACCCTGGCTTTGAAAGCCCAGACAGGATCCTTGGTACTGTCTATCATAGACTAAAATGTTATCCCTCAAATGTTAGTTTACTAGTCCTAGTGCGGACCAACCAGGCAATTAATGTCATATTCTGACACTCATGACCAAACCACTATGAGCTTTAAAGTCTTTTCTTGCATACGAAAATTAAATTCAAAATGAAATAAAGCATATTTAATTTAAATCTGATCTGTAATACAAATATTATGTTTCAATAATTTCTGTATGCATGCCCAAATAATGGATGGATTTTCTATTTGCCTTATATGAATTTTTTCTTTTGTTATTTTTCATAGTAACACATTAAGAGCATATTAAACATATGTTAACATTTACTGCAGTCTTAGGCACACTGCCAGGCTGCACTGAAGTTCTTAGTGACAGCAGCCAGCTTTCAAATGTAGCTTTGTATTCTTACTTGTCTCACTCAACCACCAGGGGAGGGTAAATTTTGAGATTAAAATCTCAGGATTAAATCTCAGGGTTCAGCAGTGCTCCAAGGGTAATCGGTGGCCAGAGCCATTTTTATCTGCTTGATGGGAAAAACCCTTTATTGTACATAACTGTGTAGTAACCATTATGGTGACCAGATAATCCATATCAGGGCACTTTGAGCTACTTCAGGTTTTACAAGCTACTTTAAGGCTGAAAGGCTCCTCTGTTTGGATAAATAGTCTGGTTCTTCTTGTGCTTTAACTTGTTTGTGTCCTTGATTGTAAGACTCATCCAGCTGTTTCACATTAACATTAGTGACACATGCGTCGCATCATTATAGGAGACTGACCAATCAGCTCACAGCAAGAATTCAGTGCTTAGGTGAAATCTAGGTCCTTTTAAAACAAATGTTAGTTTACAAATTATGTCCGAAGTGTCACGTGCTTTATCTGATCTGCCCCCTGCTGGAAGACAGTAAATCTGAATCAGGAAAAGGAAAACTCTTTACCCACCTTTTCACCAATTTGTGGAAAAAACATTTACATTCAGACATTACTGTGTTCTTCATGAAAAAAAAAAAGTAACAGAACCCAGAGTTTTACCGTGGTTTAATCTAATTCAAGGTTTCCATGCATTAGCAGCCAGAAGATTTTCAGCCAGAAGATCTCTGCAAATGCTAGTGAACACACAAGTTCCTATACAGATATGTTGCCCTTGAGAAACATTATGCAATGTAATACTGTGAATATCGATAGCTTAAATAGCTGATAAGCACAGCATGTAAGAGAATCATTACTGAAGTTATCCTGAAAGAATTTATACCGATACCTGCAGTGTAATGAAATACTAGCCATTGAGTTTTACTCAATATTGGTTCCCAGGTGCGTTCATGATCCCGTTCCTGATCCTGCTGGTCCTGGAGGGAATCCCCCTGCTGCACCTGGAGTTTGCCATCGGCCAGCGGCTCAGGAAGGGCAGCGTGGGGGTCTGGACAGCCATTCATCCCTACCTCACCGGTGTGGGTGAGTCGAGCATATCCAAGCCAGCAATGATGCCTCACATCTTAAGGGTTTGGGCTGCCCTCACTTTCAGATTTTGGGCAGATTGCTCCCCATTTCGTTCCACAGTCCAAAGACATGCACAAACTGATAAACGGTGCTTGAAACTACGTCAGCAATTCCTGAACTTTATGGCACACAGGAATTGCATCCATGTTCGTCTCCTTCTTGGTTGGACTGTATTACAACACCATCATTGCCTGGGTCATGTGGTACTTCTTCAACTCCTTCCAGGAGCCACTGCCTTGGAGTCAATGTCCTATTAATGAAAACAGAACAGGTGCAGTAGTACAATATTGGTTTAAGAATAATGGGTTCATTTTTATTCGGTTGTAAAATATTCAACATGCAAACAGTATGAATATTGCCCCCTGCAGGCCTGGTGTCAGAGTGCGCGAGGAGCTCCCCAGTGGATTACTTCTGGTACCGGGAGACCCTCAATACGTCAAAAGTCATAGAGGATTCTGGGGGCCTGCAGTGGTGGATGGTCCTGTGCCTGATATGTGCCTGGACCGTGCTCTACGCCTGCTGCATCAGGGGCATCGAGACCACTGGCAAGGTAGGGGTCCCATCTCAAAAGCCTGAGAACCACACACAGGTTTGATATAGCTGTTTCAAACACATGCCCCCTTCTCCTCAGGCTGTTTATGTGACCTCCACACTGCCGTATGTGGTCCTCACCATCTTCCTGGTTAGAGGACTGACCCTGAAAGGTTCAGTCGATGGAATAAAGTTCCTCTTCACTCCGGATGTAAGTTTTTTCCTGTATTCATTTTATCGTATTTTACATGAATAGACTGTGGACAAAAAAAAAGCTCAGCATTGTACACAACAACAAAGTTTAACTGAAACCTAGAGCTCCAGTCTAGACCACCTTTGTCAAGTCCAAGACCAGGACTAGTCGAGACCAAGTCAAGACTGAGTCCAAAGAGGTACAACTCCAAGAAAGGACTAAGTCCAAATGACAGAGACCGTCAAGAGAGAGAGAGAAAAAAAAATCCTATTTGAGACTACTTACTTACCTGTTTATAGTTTTTGTGTGATGCTAGAGACACGGTTTATCTCAGTATATCTCAGTATATCTCAGTATATGCTAAAGCATTGCACCATGTTTTTGGCCAAAATGCAAATGATGAACATGGATTCATCACAAAGATGAGTTTTGGCAGGTATATGATTATGAATGAATTACACCAATGCGCATTTTCTTTTAAAGTATTTTATTTTAATGGAGGAGTAACTTGAGAATTAAAACATATATTTTTAAAGGCGACTGGACTCGGTCGAAACCAACTAGAATATTTGCCGAGACCAATGACCAAGTCAAAGACAAGTCTGAGTGCAAATACTAACTAGTCCAAAACAAGTCCAAGACAACAGAAAAATGCCTTGAGACTATACCACAGTACTACAGCCCCTTACAACCCTTAGGGGGGTGGAACAGGTTGAATTCCATCCCCAGTCCCATTTGTGCAGAGTTTGCAAGTTCTCATCCTGTTAGGGATCTCTAAATTACCTAGAGTGTGTGAGTGTGAGTCTGTGGATGGACTGGCACCCTATCCAGAGTGTCGCCTTGCCTTGTGTCCTGTACTTGTGTCAGGAGGCTCCAGTTAGAATGTTAAAGTGATGACAACTGAACACATAACATGATAAGAACTTGAACTTGAACATCCATTTAGCCAAGGAGAACTACATGATTTCTTTGTAGATTTCAACAGTTAAGCTGGTTATACCTTCAGACAAAACTGACAGCATATGACATAATATAATGCATAATCACTGTGGTAACCACCGTTTCGAGGCACCACCTGTGCAGGGTCCTTAGGTCGAACTTCTTCATTTGTTCTAATCCCATCCGCTCTCCATGATTGGCTGACATAAATATGCATAAAGATGCCACTGGGTTGATCAACAGGACTAATTATGCATTTACCTGCATGCTTTGCAGTGCACCACACTTTAAAGAGTGTAAATTAATATGCGTATTCATGTATTTCTGTTAATAGTAAATCTCGTAAACACATATTATTTGCTATGGAATGTGTTTGTTTCTTAGCGTGTAACAGCAAGTGTTGTGTAAATCGTTAGCCATTGCTAGTATTAAATGAATAGTTAATAAAGATACCAACTTGCATTTTAAAAGAGCTGTCATTTGTTTTATCAAAATAACTTGGCACAATATGTTCATTTACTCTCTGCATGTGGGTCTGCTGCGACAAACACATTCTGCTCCCACTATGGTTGTGGCTGTTATGGCGAGGCATAGCGAAGGAGGGACGAATCACGTAGCGACTCCAACAAAATCTGGGTTTTATTTAACAGAAACAAACAGAAAGGGAGAAACAGAAAACAAAAGGGAACGTGGGGGTCAAAACCAAATCAGTACATCAGAAATAAAGGCAGGGAACAACACAGAAAAACTATGGAACTAACAGGGAATAGTAATCAAAAATACAACTAGCAAATGCATAGAAACACAGGAAAACAGCTGCACAGGGAAAACAGACACAACAAACCAACAAGGAACAGAACAAGAACAGGCACTGAAAAACATACAGAAAACAAGGCTAACAAGGGGCAGGTGTGGACCATAACAAAATCAACCAATCAGTACAGGTATGGGACAACAAGAAACAGGTGGAATAAATTACAATTAACAAACACAAAAACTAGGTTTTTAACCTTAACAAACACTAAGGGTTAACAACACAACAGAACAAAATTAAAGAAGGAGCGAGCAGGGTAAAACCTAAAACAAGAACGCAAAGCAAAGACAATAACAGGCGCAGAGGAAAACAGAAAACCAATACATTTTAAACAACAGGTGAGGCTGGCCTCTGGTCAGCCTTGAACTGATGACAGGAGGGATTCAGCCTCTGAGCCACACTAGGGACTATAAGACATAGGGAATAGGATGGTCAGTGACACCTGCTGGCCAAACAGGGACAAAACAAATGGGACAGGGCCAGACGGGCACTGACCCTGACAGTGGCGTGACATAGAATGAACAAGCTGATGGCCTCGTAATGCAACAGATTGTTCTCGCTGGCGAGTAAACACCTGCTTGTCATTCTGTTTCATTTCTTGAGCGCTGCCTTGATGCTCATATGCTGCTCATCAATCCATCCAGGTAGCTGAGCTGGCAAACCCCTCGACCTGGCTAGATGCTGGAGCCCAGGTGTTCTACTCATTCTCCTTGGCCTTTGGGGGTCTCATCTCCTTCTCTAGCTACAACTCAGTGCAGTAAGTTATCATGATGAGGCTTCATATATGCTATGAATATGAATCACATTTCAAGTAAGGCAGTTATACAGAAGGAAGGAAATGTCATCTAAAGAATACATCGATTGATTGTGGTAATGTAGGGATGGCATGTCAATATTGTGGCGTCAATATTCTTTTGTACAGTAACAACTGCGAGCAGGACGCGGTCATTATTTCCTTAATAAATGGCTTCACCTCTATCTACGCTGCCACCGTCATCTACTCCATCATTGGATTCCGTGCCACCGAACGGTTTGATGACTGTCTTGGTGGGTACGTGTCTTTGTTTATGTTGAGGACAGAGCAGTTTTGTGGGTTAATTAGACTAAAAGAACAATGTGGGAGATCAGGCCATATCACATTTATATTTATTTAATATCCTGCACTCTTTGTCTTTTTTCTAGGAATATATTGGCATTGATGAATACATTCGATCTTCCTGAGGGAAGCATCACGCAAAGTAACTATAGTGAAGTTCTGCAGTATCACAACATAACGTCTCCAGATGTTATTCAAACTCTGAACCTGAAGACATGTGACTTGAACACATTCCTAAGTGAGGTAGAATAACAAAGTTTTGATATAAACATGTGTTCATCAATCTCTTGACTGCTTATTCCGGTCGGCACCATCGCATACACCTGTGTTTCATTGAAATTTCTGGTCCAGTATTAAAATTAGCCTGTTTCATATGATAAGTGGTAATTTTACGTAGAAAATTAATGAGGCTGTAACTTTTTTTTCATTGAATATTATTGATTTACATAGCAATTTTTTTTTGTTTTTTAAATGCAGAAATAGCATTCTATATAAATAGCGTATCTAGCTAAATTACAATGCATCCATTGGGTTCAAAACAAATCAGCAGTGTATAATATTAGCACTTTGTTGATGCACCCTTAGGGCGTCGAGGGCACCGGTCTGGCCTTTATCGTCTTCACAGAGGCCATCACCAAGATGCCGGTCTCTCCACTGTGGTCCATCCTCTTCTTCATCATGCTCTTCTGTCTGGGGCTGTCGTCTATGTTTGGAAACATTGAGGGCGTCCTAGTGCCTCTGCAAGACCTCAAAGTCATTCCCAAAAAGTGGCCCAAGGAAGCCATCACAGGTGAGTGTCCCAAAACCCAGTGAGCATCCATGCAATGTTTAGTCCTTCAGCTTTATTCTCGTACATCCTTTCAAACCGAATCACAAATCCAATTATGAATGTTTTACCTTATTATGTTTTCATGTATATGTTCCAGGTTCAATATGTCTGGTCTCCTTCATCATAGCCCTGATATTTGTGCAGAGGTCCGGTAACTACTGGCTGGCTCTGTTTGACAGCTTTGCTGGTTCTATCCCATTACTGATCATCGCGTTCTGTGAGATGGTGTCTGTGGTTTACCTCTATGGGATAGACAGGTAAGTCCAGCCCACTTCTAACTCCAGATAAAGATTCTGTTCGATCGTAAGGTGTACAAATGCTATGAAAAAACGTAGAACATGGTTTGAGTCATTTTTTTGTCTTTATGTTCCCTGAGGTTCAATGAGGACATCAGGTTCATGATTGGCCACAAGCCCAACATCTTCTGGCAGGCAACATGGAGAGTCATCAGCCCATTGATCATGCTGGTCATCTTCCTCTTTTACTTCATCACCAAAGTCAGTGCAGAACTCACCTACATTGTCTGGAACCCTGATTCGGTACGTGCAACAACGGTGTTTCAATGTTTCAAAGTGTCTTTGGTCTCTTAGCCTATGAAATTAATCAGAGAAAATCTATTTTGTATAAATGTGTTACTAATGAAAATCATAATGATTTTTATCATAACTAGCTATATTTTTCCATGTCAATTGACCAGCTGGTATCTAATACAAATTAAGGCAAATAAATTCTAATACATATATTTAGCATTTTTCCTAATGACAATTCTGTTGCAAAATTTTTTTGCAATATAAGTAGTATATACGTAGACAGAAACACCAAATGGAGAGAAAAACTTGCCACAGTCTATCACGATGTTTGGCGAATCAGTACTGAATTACTTTTGTTTATTTTCAGCCAAGCTTTCCCACCCAGGAGAAGATTCCATATCCAGACTGGATCTACGCAATAATCGTCATCGTGGCTGGGGTTCCCAGTGCAGTGATTCCCACCACAGCCTTGTTTAAATTTATCAGGAGGCGCTGCTGCTCGAGGAGCAATAAGCACAAATCAGACTCTGTCAGCACCATCTCTGATAAAGTGCAGATGAGCCTGGACCCATAGAAACCAGCAGAAAGTCTTTGTGAAGGTTCAATGGCTGAAAGGAAACTGGAGTGTTTTCAGAGACTTGTCATTGGAACAGAACAGGTTCCCAGAAAGTTCAAAAAGTGACAGAAATGCACACAATAACAAAGGAAAATTTACTGAGGATTTATTAATTAGCGGCTGATTTTAACGAGGCTTTTATTGTGGTAAACTGTGTCACATGCTTATTACATTTTCTGAGCATTTTTATAACACAGTAGAAAGATAGATCAAGACTAAATATAGACCTTATATTATTGGTGTACCTAAACCTAAAATATTCTGTTTATCTTCTTGTGTTATAGTTTAGTTCAATTTAAAGAACTATGCAGACTTTTTCATGGAGTATATTATGTTGATTATATTCATTGTTACTTTTCTGTCATTCTGAAGTAGTTTTTGTAGCTAAGATGAGCCAACACTGTTGCCCATTGCTGTCCTTCACTGTTTGATGGACATAAGATTGAAAAGAAGATCTGTCACTGCTACAGGGGTGGGGGGGGTTGGCTGTGAACTTCATTTTTCAAAGACAAAAAAAATGGTGACTGGCTCTTTAAGTTGCCTTTTTATTGTGCTGTAATGGCCTGGTGCCTGATCAGAGATGTGCACCAACTTCGATCCTAAACTACATCCATCCTGTCCATTTCCTGTACCCACTTGTCCTATTCAGGGTCGGGGCGGGGGCGAAGCTGGTCCAGAGCTTCTTCCAGAGCACAAGGCAGGGTACAACCCAGGATCGGGTGCTACCCCATCACAGGGCACACTCACACACCATTCATGCCTATGGGCAATTTGGTATCTCCAATTAACCTCAGAATGTTTTTGGACTGTGAGGGGGAACCAGAGCACCTGGAAGAAACCCCATGATGACACGGGGAGAACATGCAAACTCACACACATGGAGTTATGGCAGAGACTCAAACCCAGGTCCCAGCAGTATGTTGCAACACTGCTAACATCGTGCCATCCAACCTCCTAATATCTCCTAAAACATCCTTGTTAATGTGAATTAAAACCTTTTGCTAAAAACAATCACTGGCTTTGGTATTTTGATTTATTTTCTTTATAAGTATAAGAAAAGCTTCCTTTTGTTTTGTTTCTCTAAACTATAAATCAAGGTTTTTTTTGACAGATCGTTTCTTCTTTAATGCTGTTGACTGGCTGTAAATGAGTCCTCTGGTCTTTGTGCTAAAGGTCGCTAAAGACACAGAGGCGTCACACTTTGAGACACACTGACAGTGAACCAATTTACCAACTTACCAGTACTGGACGATAATGAACAAGACACTGAGGTTATTTTAAACGGTTTAGGGTTAATCATTACCAAGTTACTGTTATATCCTCACCTTTTCAGTCAATATTACGAAACTGGAGGTTAATCTTATGGTTGCCTCAGCAGTTTCGAGCTGCATGGTTTGAGGTCAGAATAGTAGTGAGTATGGTAAAATTAGGAGTCATTTTGTATGTATGCTATCCTCATGTGTCTACTTTGCACAAGACCATGTGACAAGGGCTGGACCATGTCTGTTCGGGGGGAAGCTTCCTTCTTAGGGGCGAGGGGGGGATAGAAAGGCAATCAACGCAACCATGAAAAGTCAACAAAATTCAAACGGGAATTCGGATACAACTTTATAATCTAAGATTATAATATATATATTATATTTTTTTGCCACCAACAAAGTGTTTTATTATTGAGCACCAAAAATCTGTGTTTTGTCATGATTGTCCTGAACTTCTCTACAGAGGTGGAAAGTTCAGGTTCAGAAAGTACAAATCCAGACCAAGATTTTGTTTCAACCAACCAGTTGAGTGTAAAGAGTTGGTTGGTTGAAATCTTGGTCCGGATTTGTACCTTCTGAACCTGAACTTTCCGCCCCAGCTCCTTTGTTTGTCTAGCAGCAGCTGGGGTGGGATCCAGCAGTGAAAAACTCCCATTATTTTATTATGTCATAAAGTCACATTAATTGAGTCCCATGTCCACCTGTTCTGGGATATCAGTGTTCAAGTACAAAGACCTGCCCATTATTCAAGCAGGTGATCAGGTTATTCAACTTTCAAATCCCCATCCTCTCCCAGTAGGAACACACTGTGAAGTTTCATCTAATCAGCCTCTTACAACTGTACCCTAACGAGTCATCACAGCGGTTCTCGTGTTACAACTGCACCCTAACTGCACCACTAAAGGGTCATCACAGTGGTTCCCGTGTTACAACTGCACCCTAACTGCACCATAAAGAGTCATCACAGCGGTTCTCGTATTACAACTGCACCCTAACTGCACCACTAAAGAGTCATCACAGTGGTTCCCGTGTTACAACTGCACCCTAACTGCACCACTAAAGAGTCATCACAGCGGTTCCCGTGTTACAACTGCACCCTAACTGCACCATAAAGAGTCATCACAGCGGTTCCCGTGTTTCCCATTCGAATCCTCCTGAAACTATACTTCACGCACTAGTCAATGTGAGCAATCTAATCAACTAATTAAGTTCATATAAAATGGGATCAGGATGGCTGAAGATGAAATCAAACAGAAATATGGATTTGATTACTGTAGCTGGGTTTATTCATATCCCGACCACGCTTTAATTTTCTATAATGGTGAAAAATGTCGACAAAACCGAAGGAATCATTAATAAAGGATAAAAAGGAAATTAAGCTGTTTCTATCAGTTCAAATTAACAAGGTTTTTCTTAAGGCAGACTGAACAGTCTTTAATGTAGCGGTTGTACCATGACACCACACCGCACCTTAACCCATAAACTGAGACCTTAATGTCTTATCATTGTAGCCTCTTGATTGGTTTAATCCCAAACGGGGCTCCAAACCCTCAGTCTCACATCTGGTCTGCACAGCTTTCACCTTCAGCTGTCAAATATTTGCAGCAATCGATTGGGCAAAGGAACAAGCAAATTAACTCACTATCAGTGCATGTCAACAAATCAATCAGGAGTGGGAGATAATAACCAGCCCATTAGTTTAAT
>JAODLD010000052.1:3107407-3145768 GCA_026781065.1 Mormyrops boulengeri | reverse complement strand
CCACCCACTCCATCTGGACATCAAGAAGAGGAAATCAGGCAGAAATGATTTGGAGAAGAAATGAAGATGGGATGGCAAGAGTGGAAGCTGCCAAGGTCTCTGAGACTTTAAATACTCATTTGAGGACCAATCCCCGGAGACAATCCCTCAAACTTCTATTATTCATACAAGCTATTGTGCGGTAGATGTGAAAACTTCAGTTCTTCCACCTACTTGGAATTTACCAGGAAATGTCACTCTTTATTCCTGTTGCTAGTATATCAGGATGGAACTCTGGCCTGGGTTGTGAAGATTTAACGACTAGGGTATCAAATTTAATCAGACATTAAATCAAATTCAAGAAATGGTTTTCTCATGGTTTGATTTCCTGTGTCTCCATCGGAGGTATTATATCTCAGTAAAGGACTAGGAGAATGTGTTTACAAAAACAAAGGTTTACACTCAGAATGCCCTTTTCTGAAGCCCAACTAAAACACGAATGAAAGGAAACACAAACAAGCCTCTCTGCATTCTGATACCTCACTGAGGTGTTTTGCCTACAACTGTTACCACTATAAGAAAGTATGGATGGATGAAATTCCCTCACAGCGGAAGATTTTGTTCCCTTTTTCCTCTGCAAAATCAATTAATTATTATCCGTTTGTCTGTGATTCTGCTGATGAACCACAATTCCTTACTGGCCTTTCACAGATTCTTATGGTCATTCACACATGATGGGGGGGTGTAGTCTAGGTGCTAAAGGTCACTATAAATACAGAGGGGCTCCTCACTCACACTCAGAGTGACACCGACACGGAGTGAGACAGGTAACCATCACCAGGAGATCCCCAGGAACCATGAAGCTGCAGCTGCCCAACCCAGGTCTGGAGGAGCGGATCCCGTCCCACCAGGAGCTGGAGAAGATGGAGGTGGAGGAGGTTGGGGACAGACCCAAATGGGACAATAAGGCTCAGTACATGCTGACCTGTGTGGGCTTCTGTGTGGGTCTGGGTAACGTCTGGAGATTCCCCTACCTGTGCCAGAGTCACGGAGGAGGTAGGAAGGGAACTAAGTATCAATATGATGTATGAAATGTGCAAAATGATAGAACATGGTGTTTGGTCTGGAAAATGATGTTTCTGGTTAAATGCCCCATTTTAAGGAACTAAAACTGTACGAAGCGACTCAAATGTGTCAATAGACTGCAATAACAATTCAACAGAACAGAAAAATGTAGGAGAGCTTTGAAAGGGAAGCCCAAAATCAGCCATTTATGAGGACAGACACATTAGCCAACAGCTGTTGGATTATTAATAATTTGGTTAGATCATGACCTCCTCAACCAATATCACTCAATGGCTGGTTATCCACATGTACAACAACAACATCTTGTTTTGTTTGCGTCATAGAAACATATTTTGCATAAAAAGCTCGTATCATTCCATAATCAATGTGGTTGATTTCTAGTGAATATCTTTAAGTTTGGATGGTACAAGTCTGATTGCAAAAAGTGGTTATAATTCATCCATCTTCCATAACCACTTATCCAGATGAGATGAGACAACACCAGGGGCACACTAACAGGAGGCACAGAGCGACCAGCAGGGAGAAAGGCACAGAGGGACGGGGAGAAAACACAGGGGGCACAAAGACAGAGGGCAAGGAGGCAAAGGGTGGGGGGAAGCGGGGAGCCGGGAGGAACCCCGGCCGGCGAGGGGAGGAAGCTGCAGGGGCAGCAGGTAACTGCAAGGCCGGAGCAGGAGGGACCCTCAGCGAGAGCGAGGGAGGAGCTCCTCCTCCAACTCCACTATGGAGGGAGGAGCGGTGGTCTGGCAGTCGGGGACCTCCTCAGGGACAGGGTCTGGGGCCACAGGAGCTGGGTCAGGATCCGGGGGAACTAGAGGCGGAGGGTGTAGAACCACAGGGAACTGAGCACAGTGAGCAGGGGGGTCTGGAACCACGGGGAGCTGAACCGGAACCTCAGGAAGCGGAGCATGTGCCACGGGGGAAGCCTGCCCCGTCCTAAAATGGCGCAGTTTCCATAGGCTCTCCACCATCCTCTTCAGTTCATCTTCCGCCGCCAGCACAGGAACCACGGGGGGCGGAGCTTCAGCCAGGCTGGGGTTTGTGCCTTGGCCGCAGGCGCTGCCCGTTTCAGGAACTGAGGGACCCGCGGGATGGCATCCCTAATGGACCTGGCCCCCTTAAGGGCCAGGCACGTCTCAAAAAACGGGCAAGCTGCCAATCTCGACAGCAGAGTGGCAGGCGGACGAGCTTCGGGTGTCCGCTCAGGCGAGGCGGCAACGATGACATCCGGAGTGAACACCGCCGGATTGAGGGTCGGGAGGGGCTCCTCCCGACACGCAGCAGGGCAGGCAGCGGAGACCAAGACCGTGTCCAGCGCGTCCTCCCATCTGTTTCTCCCTCTCTTCCTGCACGCTGGCGCTGCAAAACCAGGTACCTCGGGAGCCGGCTTCGATTGCTGGTCATCATCCGGCCAGTACAGGCTGGGGTTGCAGAACGTGTAGTTCCCCGGGATCATCTCCGGGACCCCGGGAAGATCCTCCCCCAGCCAGTGCGTTGGCGAAGTGCCTGGTCTTTGTTTGGGGAGTCCGCTCATTCTGTCACGTCTCAAACACGGAAGCGGGCAAAGGAAGTCGTGGATACGAATCAAAGGGATTTATTTGCAGGGTAACACACACCAAGACACAGCAACATTAATGACCGGACTGGGGAAACAAATTTAACGCGGACTTAAATACAATGAACTAATGACAGTAACAGAGAACAGCTGATAAACACAGGGAATCCACACGACGTTAATGAGGGGGCGTGGCACATGAGATGATCGGACGAGTGGGGCATGACAACAGGTAGGAAAACACATTCTGTGTCAAGATGATTGTTTACTCCTTATTACGCAAATGCCTCCTGGGACTTGAACCAACAACCTTTTGGCTGCTAAATTCTAGCCATAAACGGCACAGTTAATTGTGACTCCTAAGAATGGTCATCCTCATAAAAAACTAAAACATCCCAGTCACCACTCACCGAAGAGCAAAGAGATGCTTAAACTAATACTGTCATAGCTGGGAGCAATGAGTCCACAAGCATGAGACTGGAACCTAAATCCATCTGTTCAACTGGTCAGCAGACTCAGAGAAGTGTTGTTTCTCTTGATGATTTTGGCTGGCTACCTGTTCCCAGGTGCGTTCATGATCCCATTCCTGATCCTGCTGGTCCTGGAAGGAATCCCCCTGCTGCATCTGGAGTTTGCCATCGGCCAGCGACTCAGGAAAGGCAGCGTAGGGGTCTGGATGGCCATTAGCCCATATTTAACTGGCATTGGTGGGTAGTAACATCTTAGTAGTGACAAAATTCTTTATATAAAATGAGATCTTGTTATTTTTCTGTACTTCTTTGTAAATGACAGCCTTTTGAGCATTCTGTCTGCCTGTCCATCAAGTCCATCTACCTGTCCATCAAGTCCGTCAAGCTAGTCTTCAAACCAATATAAACTGATGAGTGCATTTGTAATTGTTTAAATGAGAAACCTGTCATACATTTTATATGTACAACTAATCTGCAAGCACTGAACATCTCAGCACTCGAATCTCTCCATCAGGTTTTGCTTATCCAATCAGGGCCAGCTGGGTGTAATTAACTGAGAACTCTGTACTCACCAACGTAATTAACATATGTGTTTGACCAAAACAAAGCTTCCTCTGCTTCCTGCTGATGTGATTAAAAATGTCTGTACCTCGCAGGTATCGCATCCGTGTTTGTCTCCTTCCTGGTTGGACTGTATTACAACACCATCATTGCCTGGGTCATGTGGTACTTCTTCAACTCTTTCCAGGAGCCACTGCCTTGGAGTCAATGTCCTATCAACATGAACCGGACAGGTAATCAAGATCATCTGAGAGAAGGTGTTTTTTTTTGGTTCTCCTGAATGATGCTAATGCACCATTTCAGTCACAGGTGTGTGTCCAGTATTACATGGAATGCTCACCTTCTCCCGCTATTAGTTATCTAATGATTGGGTTGGATTAAAGTCTGTGCATCGCCCCCTGCAGGCCTGGTGTCAGAGTGCGCGAGGAGCTCCCCAGTGGATTACTTCTGGTACCGGGAAACCCTCAATATCTCAACAGCCATAGAGGATTCTGGGGGCCTGCAGTGGTGGATGGTCCTGTGCCTGATATGTGCCTGGACCGTGCTCTACGTCTGCTGCATCAGGGGCATCGAGACCACTGGCAAGGTAGGGGTCCCATCCCCAAGGCTAACAACCAAACCAGATATAGCCTGTAATTTTACTGAGCAGACATTCTGGTTTAAACCACTCACTCTCCTCTCACTTCCTCCTCAGGCTGTTTATGTGACCTCGTCCCTGCCGTATGTGGTCCTCACCATCTTCCTGATAAGAGGGTTGACCCTAAAAGGGTCTTTAAATGGGATAAAGTTCCTTTTCACCCCAAATGTAAGTCCATTGAAACTTCTCAGACATTTACATTCATGATTGCAAACAGGCGTGGACTGACCGTTGGGAAGTTCGGGAAATTTCTCGGAGGGACGGTGCACCAAATGTACCAAGACCCCCCCTTCCCCCCTGGCTTGGCGGTTAAATATCAAATTCGGGGCACTTAACAGCCAGCCCCAGCCTGCTTTTTGTTGTCAGTCCACTATAGATTACAAACCTTCTTACATCTAAATCTCTTTCACATGGACTTAATTCCTTTATGTGTTTATCCTGTTAAGGTGACTGAGCTGGCAAACCCCTCGACCTGGCTAGATGCTGGAGCCCAGGTGTTCTACTCATTCTCCTTGGCCTTTGGGGGTCTCATCTCCTTCTCCAGCTACAACTCAGTACAGTAAGTTATGACACTGAGATCCTTCAAGGAGCAGCAGAGTCCCATTCACAACACATCGTTTGGAATCACACAGTTGTTCAATATCTTTGTTTCCCAGCAACAGCTGCGAACAGGATGCTGTGATTATTTCACTGATCAATGGCTTGACATCCGTTTACTCTGCCACCGTCATCTACTCCATCATTGGCTTCCGTGCCACTGAGAAGTATGGCGACTGCTTCAGCCAGTAAGTGTGCATCATAAAGAAATGTTCAGTAGAGGATTCAGGGTGGGATTAATGTAACCCACTTCCCATTGGTTAATTAACTGGGTTCCACTGACGAAGAACAGGTAGAGGGATAGACAGTGAGGCATCTACTTCATGCTCGAAATGTGGTTTAGACATAAATGTAGTGAAAGCAAAAACACACCAAGTCTGAAAAACCTGTATAATTTATATGTATATTTTACATAAAACATAAAATCCCAGCAATGTAACACTTCTTTTATCAGTTTTTCCAATCCAGTCCAGAACCTGGAAACATATCTAGATCTCATGAGGACAATATTTAATTTTTTTTCTAGAAATATTCTGGAGCTGATAAATGCAATTGGTCTTCCTGAAGGAGCCATCACAGAAAATAATTATACTGAAGCTCTACAGAAATTCAACAGCACACATCCACAGGACATTCAGAACCTGACCCTGAAGAGTTGTGACATGCAGGTTTTTCTCAGTGAGGTACTGTCTGTCCCAAATGTTTCCCCTCAAATCAAAACCTTGCTTCATCTCTAACCTAACTTCGCTGGTATATATGAGGTTCAGATTTTCTGTGCAAAATATTTCCTAGTTTAGATATTACTTTTATCGAAAATGGTCATTTCATCAAGAAATATTTCTCATAATAAAATATATCTAAAATTCTTAGTCTTCTGGACCTATTTTGTCCGTGTAAAAATATAAAAGATGGCCACGCCCTTCATTTTATTTGAAATCTATTATTAATAGATTGCCCCGCGATGAATTACCTCCTTACCATGGTGGAGGGGTTAGTGCACCTTGTTGTCAGATGCAATTGTCCTTGATATCGTCTCCAAAGGCAAATGAGTCCTAGGTGAGCTGCCAGACTAAAGGGCAATTCATGCTTCACTTTCAGTTGCGGATGAGGGGACGTGACATAAATATCTTCATTAGGGGTTGGCTGTGGACGGCTGCGATTTTTATGCCTAGTGGAAACCTTGCGCGTTGACTATGCATGTGCAAGATAATTGACTAGGTATATCCAATAGGTGGCATGTGTGTAAACTTTCTTTCTTTCTTTTTTCAACTTGTCTTTTCAATTTGTTCAGCTCAAAACAATAAATATCAATAGTTCTGGAAACCTCTTCTTATCTATATTTGTTCAAGATTAATTATATATTACCATGGAGCCAGGATGAGAAAATATGTTTTTGAAATAGTTTTACATTAGTAATCTGGACACTGTACCATTCTGTTGTGGTGGAAGACAATGCTATCGATTTAACGGTTGATTTACCTAAGTTCTTACCGTCATCTACGGTCATGAGCTTTGGGTAGGGTCCCAAAGAATGAGATAGTGGATACAAGTGACAGAAATGAATTTTCAGAATGTCTGGCCTTGAAGTGAGGAACTCAGACATTCTGGAGAAGTTCAAAGTAGAGCTGCTCCTCCACATCGAAAGGAACAGGTTAAGGAGGCTTGAGCATCTATCTAGGATGTCTCCTGGACATCCAACCGGGAGGAGACCCCGGGGCAGATCCAGGACACGCTGAAGGGATTATATCTCTGGGATGGTCTGGGAACACCTTGGTACCCCCCTGGAGCTGGAGGAGGTGGTTGGTGAGAGGGAGGTCTGGGTATCCCTGCTTAGACTGCCGTCCCTGCAACCCGCCCCCCCAATAAACGGCAAATGATGGATGGATGGATGAGTGGATATTTATAGATTGCATTTGATTGTATTTGACTGGCTCCATTGTGTTTTTGGTATTGCAGCCTTAATCAATTGTAAGGATGTCAACTTATGGAAAGTAGTAGATTTCAGTAGCTAATTATTCAATAACTGAAGGTATACAGTATTTTATTGGATCCTAGTTTCAGGAGATCTGTCGTTCTCTTAGGGTGTGGAGGGCACTGGTCTGGCCTTTATCGTCTTCACAGAGGCCATCACCAAGATGCCGTTTTCTCCACTGTGGTCCATCCTCTTCTTCATCATGCTCTTCTGTCTGGGGCTGTCCACCATGTTCGGCACCATGGAGGGTGTGGTCACACCCCTGCAGGACCTCAAAATCTTTCCTAAAATTTGGCCCAAGGAGGTACTTACAGGTATCTACCCTGAAAGAATATTTAATGACACTTCTAATTATTATTAAGCAATATTTGGATTGTGACTGGAAAAAATGGCAAGTGTTCTGTCTGTGTTCCAGGTCTGACGTGTCTGGTCTCCTGCATCATAGCTGTGATATTTGTGCAGAGGTCCGGTAACTACTGGCTGGCTCTGTTTGACAGCTTTGCTGGTTCTATCCCATTACTGATCATCGCTTTCTGCGAGATGGTGTCTGTGGTTTACCTCTATGGGATAGACAGGTGGGTCAAGACTGCTGTAGATACCCATAGTTACATCAATATTTTTCAATTGTAGCCAACATATAAGGGGTTCTACCTCTATATCATCCAACTGATTTTCCTGAGCAAAGTCACACACTCTGCTAGGCAATATATGGCACAAGGGGTACTCCCTGGATGTCAGTCCTCTGAAGAACTCTGAATGTTTTTTCTTTGCAGGTTCAATGAGGACATTGAGTTCATGATTGGCCATAAACCCAACATCTTCTGGCAGGCAACATGGAGGGTCATCAGCCCATTGATCATGCTAATCATCTTCCTCTTTTACTTCATCACCAAAGTCAGGGAGACACTGGTCTACAAGACTTGGGATCCAGCATCGGTACGTGTTACTGGAGTCAGGTGCCGTGTGATTGGTGGTTGCGAGTAATCATGTATATGTCAGGCCTACGTCTGGCACCAAGTCCTGTTGTGCTACACGATACAATTTGCAGTCTGAGTAAGTGGATTAGCAGGGGCATACCTTACGAATCTCCATAATGGATCAATGAAAGAATTTTAAAACATCCCTTACTTATAGTCAGATCTTTAATGTCTGTCACAATTACGCATCCTCACTATACCATACTTTTTATCCTTATTTTAGCATGTACTCTTTCTACTTAAAAAAATGTTACTGTAAAACAATAGGCTATACCATGTAGGTATGTGTAAGTGCACTGTGACGTACGCACAATGACGAAATTACCTAACAACGCTTTTCTCAATATGTATCCCAGTCATTAAGTGGCGTATGACTGAATTTCTAGGACAGCTTCTCTCCCCAGAACATCAAGCATCAACACAGTTACATGTATGGAAATTAATAACTGACCTATTTCAACATTTCTTTCAAATCTTTGCAGAAGAACTTCCCGACTCTGGCAGAGACGCGTTACCCAAATTGGATCTACGTTATAATATTCCTCTTAGCCGGAATACCCAGTCTTGCAGTCCCTTGTGTGGCTGTCTTCAAATTCATCAGGAATTCCAGAAAGAATGCAAGTCAGGAATTCAAGACAAAGGAAGTCACCACCATCTCTGCCAAGATAGAAATGATAGACCAGGGGTGTCAAACTGCAGTCCTGGAGGGCCGGAGCCCTGTGTAGTTTAGTTCTTTGCCTGTTCCACCACAAATGATTCAGCTCAACAGCTATGTGGTAATTACCACAAGAAGTTGAATCAGGTGTGTTAAACAAGGGGAAACCCAAAAATGTGCAGGGCTCTGGCCCCCCAGGACTGGAGTCTAACACCTGTGTGATAGAGAAATGAACACTGAAGACACTTTCAAAGGAAGACTACGTAATACCAAATTGTTGAGCTTTGTCTGTTTTTTTTTTCGATCGATAATCTTCCACATTGAGACCGAGCCATGGATTCACAGATGGCAGCATGAGCTTCAAATTCAAGGAAGCCAATTTTTAAATCTAAAATGTAACTACAAATATGTTCGAGCCAATAGAGCCAATCTCCTGTGCAGCTGGATGACACGTGACATGTTTATGAATGGAATTCAATGTAAGGAAAGGGATGTCTATAATTTAGTTATAATTTAAGCCAACTGCACAAGACAGACTTCCGGTTGCGCCATCCAAAGGATAACTTAGAATAACATTTTTGCTATTGATTCACTAAGACATAAACATGTACAGCCAATGTTACATCAGTTAATAGGTCCTGTGAAATCTGAACAAGATACCTTTGCTTAATGAACACCTCAGTAACTTGGTAAGACTATTACACACACAAGCATTTATGTTTTACAAATACATTAAGGCATGAATCATGCTTGATGGCTGTAAATTTAAACTTCAACTTAAAAGGCAATAAAAATAACCAAACACATGATAACGTTATGGGGTAGAAAAATGAATTTTACTTTGTAGGAAAAATGTTAAATTATAAAATGTGACATGTTTAACCTTAACTATTTGCTAAAACAGCAAAAATATGCATATATATTTCATAAAACTTAAGTACATAATTTTAAATAAATATTCTACTGACTATTCACTTTTTTAAAATACATACACTGTTGTGTTTCTTGTAACTTTTCATCACAAATATGCAGAAATGTATATAATATACAATGTGAATTATAACCAGCAACATAATTAAATAAATATATTTACTGTCAGCAGAGCTGGAAATTTCAGGTCCCGAAACTTTCTGAACCTGAACTTTCCGCCTCTGACTGTCAGTGCTATTTAGTTTATTGAACAGTAGATGCAACAAAATTACTGTATAAAGTATAAAAGATGTGCAATATTTAAAAAGGCTTAAAAACTTAAACATAAAATCCACCTACTTAAACTACATCATCTATGGAACAGGTTTACACCATATACCGTAAGTGCAACCAAGCGTTTTTTTTATATTGAAAATATATTTTATATCTCAGCTATTACCAAATTTTATTTTGGATGGATTGCAACATGAAACTGCATTGTACCCATTTTCTGTCCAAGCTACTAAATGTGGGTGGAACTGCTGGAAATCTCTGATTGGTTGGTAAGAGGGTTTGAGGTGATCGATGTCGGAGACACAAAGGGGGTGTGGCCCAGGTGACACTCATTGCCTCAGTAGCCTGAAACTAAAAGACAATGAATATGATAGGCTGGACAAGAAAGACAATTCACTGGAGGAAGCTTGATTGGTTATTAGATTCTAAGTGTAACCTCATGCATTTTTAAAAAATAAATTCTTTAAAGTTCTCTGTGTTTAGTTTGTCTATCACACATTTTGTTATTCCATTTGGCTAGGGTGACCAGATAATCCATGTCGGAGTGACAGTTTGAGCTAGGACAGAATTTGTAAACTACCATTTCAACTAAATGGACCTAGGTTTCACTTAAGCACCAAGTTCTTGCTGTGTGCTGATTGGTCAGTCTCCTGTAATCATGCACGTGTCACTAATGTTAATGTGAAACAGCTGAAACGGTCTTTCAATCAAGGAAACAAACAGTCAGAGCACAAGAAGAACAACTATTTAGCCAAATATGTGAGCTGAAGTAGCTCAATTATTTGGTCACCCTAATTTAGATGAATGTCAAACAAGAACTACATAGCACTTGGCTAATTGGTTAGCATTCTTACATCAAACTCTTACATCAAACTCTTACATCAACTCTTACATCAAACTCTTACATCAAAGCTGATGCCAATAAAATTCCACTTGAATAATTAATTATTATTTATGCTTGCCTGCCACATTAATACTGCTCATGGTCCACAATTCCTTAGTGATTCAAATGAATGCACAAGTTTTCTGGGTAGGGGGGGTGTAGTCTAGGTGCTAAAGGTCATTATAAATACGGAGGGGCTCTGCACTCGCACTCAAAGTGACACAGACACGGAGTGAGGCAGGTAACCATCACCTCCTGCACCAGGAGATCCCCAGGAACCATGAAGCTGCAGCTGCCCAACCCAGGTCTGGAGGAGCGGATCCCGTCCCACCAGGAGCTGGAGAAGATGGAGGTGGAGGAGGTTGGGGACAGACCCAAATGGGACAATAAGGCTCAGTACATGCTGACCTGTGTGGGCTTCTGTGTGGGTCTGGGTAACGTCTGGAGATTCCCCTACCTGTGCCAGAGTCACGGAGGAGGTAAGAAGATTGTGTGTGTGTGTGTGTGTGTGTGTGTGTGTTCGGGGGGGGATCTTCATGTTTCATATAGAGCTGAGGTATCATACTCTGGTACTTTTTAAAATAAACTTTTCATTCTTATCTTTCTAATTCATAAGTGGAATGCACACATTTTCTAAGTGTTACTCATTATTATTATTATTCTTATTATTCACAATAATAAAGCATCTTCCATCATGTTGATTTTACTCCAGGGGCCTGTTTCATGAAGCCAGATTTCTTGCTTAGCCAGATAACTTGTCTGATTTAAGGTACCACAGTTTAAATGCACTTCATCTTCATTCACTTACATTTAGCCCTGGCTACCTTAAATCCGACAAGTTATCTGGCTAAGCAAGAAATCCCGCTTTGTGAAACAGGCTCCAGGTAACTCCATTGACATTTTTCCAGAACATTTTGTCTTGTCCGTGCATGCTCATGGTGGTTATTTCAGGATAAATCATCTTTGTAAATAACAGCAACATCTAATTTAATGAAGCTCTAAAAATAACACTGCTAGTTAAATAACTAACTGGAAGTTAGGATAACAATAATCCTGATAATGTTCACCACAGAGGACAAAAGAGCAGTCAGTGTGAGACCAAGTGTGGAGAAAAGAGAAAAAATAAGGTCAAAGGTTCATTACTAGTAAGCAAGAAATGGATGAGAGTATCTTATGCTATGCACAGAAGAATACATGACAGAAACGGACCTGCCAGATATTAAGTATAGTACCTTGTTGAAAATAAATATTTTTGTTTTCACAAACCATATTATATGTTTTTTGCATTTACAGAGATATTTTTTGCAGAGATATTATTCGGAATTGCCTTATTTTTTGTTATTGTGATTACCTTTGTTGATAGGTGCGTTCATGATCCCCTTCCTGATCCTGCTGGTCCTGGAGGGAATCCCCCTGCTGCACCTGGAGTTTGCCATCGGCCAGCGGATCAGGAGGGGCAGTGTGGGGGTCTGGACGGCCATTCATCCCTACCTCACCGGTGTGGGTAAGTCCGTCCATCCGTCCGTCCGCCCATCCATCCATCCATCCATCCATCCATCCATCCACCAGTGTTGTGCGTCCAAGTAAAAATTACTGCAAGACCATAACATTTAATTTCTAATGAGCAGAAAAGAAACCATATTTCTGTTGATGTCCCTAACAGGAATCGCATCCATGTTTGTCTCCTTTCTGGTCGGACTATATTACAACACCATCATTGCCTGGGTCATGTGGTACTTCTTCAACTCCTTCCAGGAGCCACTGCCTTGGAGTCAATGTCCTATTACTGAAAACAGAACAGGTGCAGTATTACAATACTGGTTTAAGAAAAACTGGTGATAATTTGTACGTTCATATTTGGTTCTAAGATATCCAAATCCAAATATGTCGCCCCCTGCAGGCCTGGTGTCAGAGTGCGCGAGGAGCTCCCCAATGGATTACTTCTGGTACCGGGAGACCCTCAATATCTCAACAGCCATAGAGGATTCTGGGGGCCTGCAGTGGTGGATGGTCCTGTGCCTGATATGTGCCTGGACCGTGCTCTACATCTGCTGCATCAGGGGCATCGAGACCACTGGCAAGGTAGGGGTCCCATTAAAACAAGATACAGGCAATATATGTATATGAGTGACCTGAACATACAGATTTAGAATGTGAGTCTTGATCGTCCCCCCTCCCCTCAGGCTGTGTACGTCACTTCCTCCCTTCCCTACGTCGTGCTCACCATCTTCCTGTTGAGAGGTTTGACCCTCAAAGGCTCGCTGAGTGGCATCAAGTTCCTCTTCACCCCAAATGTGAGGCAACTGCTTCTCTCCCAATTTTATCTGCTTATGAAAAATCTAGCTACATTTCCTTTACATAAAACCAGGTGTATTTATGTTTCTGTTCATTTAGATGGAAGAACTCATGAATCCAACTACCTGGCTGGATGCTGGTGCCCAGGTCTTTTATTCATTTGGCCTAGCTTGGGGGGGTCTGATCTCCTTCTCCAGCTATAACCCAGTCCAGTATGTAACCATGACTACAAGATTTTGTCTAGGCCTGATTCCCATGACCGATGCAGATGCTCGTTTTTCAGTGTTATACTTGGTGCTGTATACTACTAACATATTTAACACTTTTATTCATTTTTTCCCTCCAGCAACAACTGTGAACGTGACGCCGTGACTCTTTCAGTGATCAACGGTCTCACATCTGTTTATTCAGCTACCGTCATCTACTCCATCATCGGCTTCCGCGCCACAGAGAAATACGAAGACTGTTTTGGAAGGTACATGTGTTCAGGATCAAAGTCCATCTCTCCACCTATCTTCTAAATCTAAGTGATCGTCCTGGTCAGCATCACAGAGAAGCCTGAAGCTTATCTCACACAGTATAGGACACTAGGATGGGACACACTATCCACAGGGACTAACCACATTCAGTATCACATGCAGTTATGTTACAGCTTAAAATGATGATACCACCATTTATAACCAGATGGCTAAAAATGTAAAATTTGTGATTCACCTGTTTTGTTTTCCCAGAAACATCATTTCACTGATGAATGCTTTCAGTCTACCAGAAGGCATCATCACAAAACATAATTATGAAGCCACTCTACAGAATTTTAATATCACATCTCCACAGATCATCCAAGGTCTGAAACTGAAGACTTGCAATATGAAGACATTTCTTAATGAGGTACCTATTGCTATATAACCAACAAATCCAGTCTTTCATTACATATATGGAAACTTCATTCCAAGTCAAATGAAACTATTCTATGTTCTATTATTTTGTGTGTGATTATCCTATTGTTGAAAAAAGAATGTAGCGGTAACACCTAAAAATCTTGACCATCACCTCCATTTTGTTTTTGGTATTGCAGCCTTAATCAATTGCAAGCACCCCATCTTATGGAAATTAGTGGATTTTAATTTCTAAATATTCAGTAAAAAGGTATGCAGTATTTTATTGGATGCTAGTTTGAAGAGATCTGTCGTTCTCTTAGGGTGTGGAGGGCACCGGTCTGGCCTTTATCGTCTTCACAGAGGCCATCACCAAGATGCCGTTTTCTCCACTGTGGTCCATCCTCTTCTTCATCATGCTCTTCTGTCTGGGGCTGTCCACCATGTTCGGCAACATGGAGGGTGTGGTCGCACCCCTGCAGGACCTCAAAATCTTTCCTAAAAATTGGCCCAAGGAGGTACTTACAGGTATGTAAACTTATATAATCAGCATCAGCTGAAAGAAATTGTTTTGATCTCCAGAATAAGACTTTCATACCTGTCTAATACTATAAAGCTGATCCACATTAAAACATATTTTGTGGATGCATTTGTAATACCTTAAAAGTGATTCAAAGATGGATGGTTGAATGGGTGGATGCTTATAATATAATTCTGTCTGTTCTAGGATCAGTATGTCTGGTCTCCTTCATCATAGCTCTGATATTTGTGCAGAGGTCCGGTAACTACTGGCTGGCCCTGTTTGACAGCTTTGCTGGTTCTATCCCATTACTGATCATCGCGTTCTGCGAGATGGTGTCTGTGGTTTACCTCTATGGGATAGACAGGTGGGTCGGGACACAGAATGCAAACATCTCCGCGTAACCACAACAAGAATTGTCAAGCACATAAAGACATTACCATTCACTGATGGTGTCACATCTGACTTAGCGGTTGCCACTTTCCTGACAGGTTTAACAAAGACATTGAGTTCATGATAGGGCACAAGCCCAACATCTTCTGGCAGGCGACATGGCGTCTCATAAGTCCCTTCATCGTGCTGGTCATTTTTGTCTTCTACCTCATCACCAAGCTCAGTGTGGAGTTCACCTACATTGCCTGGGATCCAGCCTCAGTATGTATGATATTTAGGAAAATACAAGCGGTCCCTCGGGTTACGAAACTTAACGCGTACTTACGAAGGGATTGCTATAAAGTTTATTTTATATTTTAAAAATTGGGTTAAAAACTATATTTGGTATCACGTATATATGTATTTATTATTATTAAGGTCTGTATTATTATGACTTACCTACAAATTCGACTTAAAGACAACGTTACGGAACGGATCTTGTTCGTAACCTGTGAACTGCCTGTAGTCAGTTTTGCTGTCAGATTGGGCGAGGCTACTATTGGTATGAAATTAGTTAATAATCAGTAATATCGACTAAATACATTGCCGTATGGTTTTATTCGCAGGAAAAATTCCCCACCATGCTAAAACGGACTTACCCTCACTGGGTCCACCTTATAATACTCATCTTGGCCGGCGTACCGAGTCTTATGGTACCGTTTATTGCGACCATTAAATTTCTGTGGAACTGCATGAAAAAGAAAGATGTTGAGCAGAAAGCTGACATCGTGTCTCCCACAAAGTCAGAAAAAGACATTAAACACCTGAAAATGACTGCCCATTTCATTCAACAGCAGTTTTAGGAAGTTTTAACGTTAATGGCCTAGAGTCCGTACTTATAAACAGGACCGGTGCAATATGATTTATCAGTATCAATATCTAGGCAGTTAATTATTTGGAGCGTTAGCGGAGTAAATATTTAACTGTATTGATGCAAGTTTACTGTTAGATAAAATACTTTGCTGCCAAATGCATGCTATAAATTTGTAGTCAAAAATTTCATTATTATATTAAAAATCTTTTTCCCTGTTTACCTGGTTATGCAGTCATGCTTGTTACTTTAGCATAATTGACAAAAATTTATTGCATTACGCATTTATTACATTAAACTAATTAAAAACTTATTTTAATGAAAACATCATAATATCACAATATTGCATATAGTTTAAGTTTCATAAATACAGAGCAAACTCCCTTCAGCTGTCTATTCCGCAAATGATAACGTGTGAATTTTATATTGTTCACAAAAATTAATGTGGGATTTAGAGGCATTTCACAGATCTGTCCATTAGGTGGCGCAGTAAAAGAATTCCTTGTCATACACTTGGAACCAAGAGGTACTTTGGTTTTGGCATCTTGGCAGCAGTAACAGACTAATGCTAGTATCGCAAAACATAGCAGTAGTGTCGACAGCTGTGCTTGGCTGTATTCAAGATGTTATAACATTTCACAAGCGTTATCGAGAAAATGCCCGCGTGCACGTCAAGCTTGCAAATGTGCTCATAGTAAAAACAATACCTATTATTCATCAGTTGTTGAAAGTTAGGGAAATATATATATCCGAAACTATTTGTGCTAAATCCAAATCACCGCTGATAACAGCAAAGACACGCGAATGTATATTTTCAGTTACATGTCATCAATGGTATTCAAACTTTTTTTCGACATTGCCCCCCTAGGGCTGATATATTTGTCCTGATTCGACCGCCCGCCCCGCCATTCACACACAAACACACTAACCCGACATGAACTTCAATTATGTAGAATTTATATATATCTAGGCAGAGGGCTGCGGTACACTCCTGAACACACCCAGCACTCTAATTAACATGAATCCCCACGTACCAGGGTTATTCTCTTCCTGCTTTTAACCTTCCAAAAAAAAACAAAACCTTATATAGCTACAGTGACACATTTTTCAGGACAATCTGCGCGTGCCTACAAGAAGCTAAGCTCGCGCTGCAGTCTGTAAGCGTTTTAAGCACAGGGATGAGTAAGAGTACCAGCACCGCCGACGAGCGACCCAAGTGGGACAACAAAGTTCAGTACCTGCTCACTTGCATCGGATTTGCTGTGGGTCTGGGCAACGTCTGGCGCTTCCCCTACCTGTGCCAGATCTATGGAGGAGGTAAGACCACCTTCCTAATACCATAATACGTATTATGTGGCAACTAAAATTACTGTCTATACTCTCCAGTATGGCATGATGTGTCAGTCAGGTATAGTGCTTGAAGAACAATAGAAATTATTATTAAATCAATATTAAATTGGGTCAATTTAACTCACATTAACTAACATTAGTTTTCTTAGATTTTAGATTTCTTGATTTATTTTTTTATTTTTTTTTTAAAAAGGCCTTGCTAATCATTCTCTACTTTTATTCATGTATTTGGTAGATTTTCAAGGAAAACTTTCCTTCCAATTGGTGTCCGAGGACGCTATGTTGCAGCTAGCTTAGCGAGGAAGCCCTACATTATTACATTACTGTTGGCTCTTTGCAGTGTGGGGTGGACAATGTCCAGTGATCACCGGCTTGCCTTTTGGGGTAGCTTGGCATGCTGGTGATGTTGTTTGACCACACCTGGACAGCCCATCCAGACACTTATCACCACTATTGGGAGCTTCGAGAATATAAATGAAACGAGAGCTACCTGGTTCTCACAATGGTGTAACCAGCGGTGTGGAAGGGGTATGAATGACCTCCAAAATTCAGGGGCCCCAGCATTTTGTAGGGCCCCCAAAATAAACTGAAGGTCCCAGCCATTACACTCCATCTAGCATGGGATCCGTGTTTCAGATTGAAAAAAACCAACCCAAGTAGGGAGCCTAGAATTTCTAGCTACTCCCCTGCATGTAACAATATATAAATGCATGCAAACATATGTCTAAATGTGTCTGTAACTGAGCAGGGGCTTTCCTGATCCCCTACCTGATCGCACTGGTGTTTGAGGGACTCCCCCTGTTGTACCTCGAGCTGGCCATTGGGCAAAAGCTGAGGTCAGGAAGCATCGGGGTGTGGAATTCAATATCACCCTACTTGGGTGGAGTTGGTATGTTCCGTTCATCTGTTTAATCTCCTAGCAGTGTTTGTATTAGAAATCTGTATCGATTGTTCATTTTTTGAAGGTGATGAATGTCACGCCAGCATAGTTTGGAGCACGCGAAAATGCAGCTAGGTCTCAGTGGGATAATTACTCTTCTTTAAAAAGTGCAAAACCAAACTCATAAAAGAGCTTGTAACTGTACTGCATATACTATTGTGTTTGTCCTTCTTAGCTACTGTGTAGTGAAACTGCTCTTGCTGGCTACTCATGTATCAGACTGAGGGATCTTGGGAATTCCTTTGTTTTTTTTCCGGATTGTGTAGGTGTTGCATCCCTGGTTGTGTCCTTTCTGGTGGGCCTCTTCTATAACACCATCCTGGCATGGGTCCTTTGGTATTTCTTCAATTCTTTTCAGGAGCCCCTACCTTGGAAGTACTGCCCTCTCAAATCAGACCTAACAGGTACCGAACCAAACAACCTGAGCAGACATACTCCATGAGGGATCTATCCTTAAAGTGGTTCTGAAGGCAAAAGTGAGTCCTACCCAGTACTAGCTAAGCACACCTAATAAAGCAGCCACTGAATGTATGGTAACACTTTCTATGAATGCCGTGTCTATAAGCATCTATGAACACATACAGTACACATTATAATGCATTCATAAAGCATTATAAACATGGCTATAACTATTTATTCAAAGGCATAACACATTATAGCCATGTTTATTTTGCATTATGACTGCCTCATGAAGCTCTCATCAATAATACACCATAGGTACCTTTATAATGCAGAGTAAGGCATCCTTAATTCTTATACCGACCATTATAATGCAGCTAATAAAGGTAACTATAATGCATTTTAGATGACAGCTTCACTGGAGCTTGTGAAGTATTATAATCACTATAAACACTATAATGCCTTATGACTGACAACAGAAGATGCTGCAATGCTTTATTAATTCTTATGACGACCATTATAATGCATTATGAAGGTATCTATAGTGCATTATAGATGTGAGCTTCATTAGAGCTTATGAATTATTATAATCAACACTATAATGCCTTATGACTGACAATAGAATTTGCTGTAATGCTTTATCAATTCTTGTACCGACCATTATAATGCATTATGAAGGTATCTATAATGTACTATAGATGACAGCTTGAGGTGTTACCAAGTGTATATTAGTAATTTCTTTGGAAATACAGTAAATGATTGTAAAATTATTTTCAGTATTCAGTACAATGGGTTGAGTGTATTGTGACATATTATTTTGAGTGAATGTAACAACTGGCATAATGTTGCAGGCTACGTGGAAGAATGTGTGGAAAGCACGCCAGTTAACTATTTCTGGTACCGTGAGACACTAAATATAACAGCCGACATCGAAATCAACGGCTCGTTGCAGTGGCAGATGGTGCTGTGCCTGGCGAGTGCGTGGTGCGTGGTGTACCTCTGCTTCATACGCGGCATTGAGACCATCGGAAAGGTGGGGGATGCGAGGTTAGCCACGTGAGCTGACGTGAAAGAAGACACACCAAACCTAGATGGGCTTGGGCTTGCGTCCATACAGGCGGTGTACGTCACGGCGACGTTCCCATACCTGGTCCTCACCATCTTCCTGGTCCATGCCCTCACCCTCCCAGGTGCTACCGTTGGGCTCCGTTACCTCTTCACCCCCGAAGTGAGTCTTGACTTTTCATCCGAAGATGCCTCTTGTGTTCATTCATCCATCCAGCTTCATAGTGATCCCATGAAGCACAAGGCGTGTGGAAGCCATGCACTCTGGACAGCAAGTCAGTCCATCTCAGGGCGCACACTCACATACAATCATCGCACACTGCAGCAATCTGGAGGCAGTGCCCGTCAACCCATTGGCGGCATAAGCAGCTGCCTAGGGCATCATCTTCTGGTGGGGTGCCAACTTAGCAAGCCAATTTGACATTGTCTTGGATGAGGGTGGTACCGGGGGTGAAGCTTGGCTAGAGTTCGAGTTCAGCTAACTGCAATTTTGTAGGAGTACCCAGAGATAATCTGCACAGCTTACAAGGAACATGCAAACTCCAGACACACACAGAGACAGGTGTAGAAATCGAAATCATAGACATGGAGCTGTGACCAGCGGCATAGGGACAGGACAGGCAAAGCAGGCAATTACCTGGGGGCCCCGAGCTGGGAAGGGGCCCCTGAAGGTGTCCGATTGCATAGTACAGTAATGATAAATTTACTTTATTTGTGTATTCTGCTTTTCACAGTATAGTGAATATAATGGAATTGTGTTTATTAAATTCCCTTTGCTGATATTATTAATTTAGACTTCATGGTAAAATAATGGTCATAAATTTTACCATGTTGGGCGGGGTGTGTTGGAGGGCCCCATGGAGTTTTTTGCGTGGGGGCCTCAGTGTCCCTAGAATCACCTCTGGTTGTGTGGCCAAGTGTTGCCTGGTATTAATACAGGATGTGATATCACAGGGTGGAAATAGGCTCTGGTTATATGACCTGTGTTGTATGTTTTTCAGTGGGAGACGCTAAAGAACCCTAAAGTGTGGCTAGATGCAGCCACGCAGATTTTCTTTTCGCTGTCCTTAGCTTTCGGGGGACTCATCGCTTTCTCTAGTTACAATCCTCCCAAGTGAGTCTCTCGTCATGCCACGCTGAACCTAACGAGTCATGCTGTTCACGCTCAAAGGGGGCTTAAAGGAGTTCGTCTTTCAGGAACAACTGTGAGCGAGACGCGCTGCTTGTGGGGTGCATCAACAGCGCCACGTCCCTCTACGCCTCAATCCCCATCTTCTCCATTCTAGGATTTAAGGCGTATTCAAACTTCAATTCCTGCCAGCAGAGGTGGGTCACAACGATTTTGCAGACAGGTCAGGATATTGATGTATGGTGCTGAAGGCAATGGGGTATCACCAAAAAACAAATAATTATTACTTGTCATCTTATAGAAATATCCTGGCTCTGACAAATGAATTTGACATTGGAGACACGAATATAACCCTTGAAAACTATGACAAGTGGTTGGAATACCTGAACTCAACAACTCCTGACCGAGTTTTAAGTCTGAACCTGAAACACTGTATTCAGAACTTCCTTGACCAGGTACCCCAGTCATATTCTATAAATATTACAATAACTTTCTTTTAAACAGTCGCTATTGGTAATGGTGTCACCTCAATTACAGAATTATTAGATGAAGAAATGTATGTTTGGACCAATTTTCATAATTTTCTAAATTTCCCAAACATTTCTCTTTAAGCACTGATATATGTTGTATTCTCTGGAACCAGAGCGCTTCAGGAACTGGTCTGGCCTTCATTGTCTTCACGGAGGCAGTGATTGAGATGCCGGCTTCACAGGTGTGGGCCGTGCTCTTCTTCGTCATGCTCTTCAGCCTTGGACTTTCCTCCATGTTTGGGAACCTCGAAGGGGTCCTCACACCCCTGCTGGACCTCAACATGGTGCCCAAGTGGATGCCCAAGGAAATTGTCACAGGTCATCTGATAGCAATCATCAGAGGTGGATAGCACAGGTCCAGAAAGTAAAAATCCAGATCAAGATTTTGTTTTAACCAACCAATTAAGCATAAGGAGTCACTGTCACAAAGGACTCAACTGGTTGGTTGAAACAAAATTTTGGTCTGGATTTTTACTTTTTGGACCTGAGCTATCTACCTCTGGTAATCAGAGTGTTTCTCAATCCGGTCCTCGGGGAGCCACAGACAGTCCATGTTTTTCCTCTAACGTTTTTACCATGGGAGCAAAAATATGGACTGTCTGGCAGGGAGCTGAGAGAGAGCAAGAACATGGACCCACTGTGGGTCCCTGAGGAACGGATTGGGAAACAGTGCTCCAATAATCCTGTAGTACTGACAAATCTATTGCACATCAAGCCCAGACTGTAAATGCACATCACTTACATATTGGTGTATACTAAGTTTTGATAAAATGGACATAAGTCATACCATATCGTGAACAAACTGCACATAGCCACCAAAGTGGGAAATTGAAAATGGCGGATTGACTCACTGGACCATAGAAATCAGTTGAATTTAACATCTATTAGACTCCAAGTGCAAAGAATCCATGACTAATAGCCAATGTTTGCAGGTGGACTTCCCACTGACTGAAGACCAGCCCTACCCCGAGTGGCTTTTTGGCATTTGCGTGCTGCTGTCTGCCCTGCCGTGTATCTTCATCCCCATCGTTACTGTCTACAAGTTTCTCGTGCGTCGTTGCAAGGGTAACAGCGCGACATATATAAATCCGTACGAGAACAACGGCAACCAGACAGAGAGAGTTATTGTTTCATGTATTTATCAAACCAACGCTCATCGGAAACTGTAAGATTATCCTGGAGTGTGAAATTCATCCAAAGGGTTTGAAACAAATCTGAGCCATTTCTCTTAATATAATATAGACAAGCTGTTTTATTTATAAGGTTTATCTGTATTTGTTTAATAATAATTTAGCTAGCTTTCAGCTAAATATGGACATTACGTCTTGACTGGATTCAGTTATGGTATAAATATGCGAGCGCATTACAGACTGAAGGCTAAACACAAAGCAGAGCGACTGCCAAATGAAAATGAAATACTGTTCCAATAAAAGGTATCTATCTAGCCATCCATCCAGAATCCATAATAAAATGTTAACTTTGACACTATAAAATCTGACTGCAAAACAGTCTGAGCAGAGAGCATTTGTGTAAAAAACAAAACAAAAACAGAATTTACAAGCGTGGAATTTGACCTCATAAACGTGCCATCTTCCATGGGTGAAGCCTTATGGTGAGACGGCAGTCAAGAAGGTTACCCACCGTAGACTGTACTGAAGAGGCAAATGGATCATGTAGTGTAATTTAGGGAACACCATTAATCGCACCGAGCAGAACCAGGGGGGCAATAATCGTTGTTTGCGATGCGAGCATCAATTCAGAGTTTGCTATCTCATCTTACATGGTTTCCAAACTTGGGAAACATTTTGCTGTTTAAGAGTTTATTTGAGGACTTATGAAACATTTTAATGAGAATACGTACAGGATATCATACAGAACAGTTAAAACACGTGGACATCATTCAGGCCTTATGAAAATCAACAGACTTTTAGACATAGATGCACCGGAAGTCTTCGGGGATTTCAGGTGTAGACGCACGCTGGACGACGGCCAGCCTCACCGCCCCAAGCTTCCGTTCCAGCTGCCTCTTACCTGGTAGGATATCGAGAAAAATCAGGAAAGGAGATAGGGAACCTTAGCATTGCAGGTATAACTATACAAAGGTCATTTGTAGGTCATCTGTAACTGAGCAATCAGGAAACTGCTGGTCCACCAAAACAGTGCCAGGAAAATGATGTAAAAAAACACAAGATAACTGGGGTGATGAGTCATAGAAATTATTCACCTGTCAAGATCAGGATACAACAATAACAAGAGATGGGATGCGGTGTATGACCCAGTGGGTTAGGCGTCTATGTCTGTGATCGGAAGGTTTTCAGTCTGAATCCCGTGCTTGGTCATATCACCATTAGGTTCTTAAGTAAGGTCCTTATCACCCTGAAAAATGCCAAACTGGTGACTCTGTTCTTGTACCCCAAGATTGCTCTCATCATTATATGCAGAGCAAAAGGGGTAAGTGACCAAACACATTTCAATGAACTGATCCCTGTACCAATCATTTCCCATAAAGCTTTTTAAGGGGGTGGTCTGGCGGTCTTACTGCTACTCCCTGGTGGAGCAGCAGTATCAGAACAGAGAGAATGGATACCAGTACATACGTGTCCGTAGCCGTGGAAGAAGGCACTTGTAGAGGCGTCTGTGACGTGAGAGGATGGCGAGGAAGCAGATGCAGAACATCAGCTCCACAGCCTCAAACTGCAGGCAGCCTCCCATGTTCTTGAAGCCCAGGTGGTCTCCTGAGAGAGGTGGAGATGCACTGCTTTATAAAACCACCCTACTGCTACAGGCCTATATAAATTATCAGTGGTGGAGGGAGGACTTGCCCTGGTTATTCTTCCTGATCAGCAGGTTGCAGAGCTTCGCCATGTTCCAGATCATGACTTCGAAGAAATGTGGGTTGTTCTTGACCTTCTGGCCGAAGGGCAAGTTCTGCACGCAGGCATGGAATCTGCAATAAAGGAGAACAACTTCCAAAGGCAGAGAAGATCACAAACGGTGATGCCCACGGAGCGAGGTCACGGCAGGAGGCGAGCAGCACTGCTGGTCCACCAGCCTCCGACGCAGATACCGAGTGAAGAAGGTGATGTGTTGCGACCAACCTGTCAGTTGAAATAGGTTATTTACCCATGAAACACCATGCAAAGCGGCTTCCTATCAAATTAATGGACTAAGCAGTTAACCAGCAAACCCAGTTGCCCTCAGAGACGGGAATTCCCCATCCCTATTGTCTAAAAGCCACACCATGTGTATTCAATAATAACCTTGGGCTTTTATCCAAGTGTGAAAAACTAGGACCACGTTTCCAAATTTCACGAGGGCCTTTGACAGCAATTTCTGTGTGGCAGCCGGGGTCTGGACACCAAGCTGAATGATGGGTAACGGGAAGGGCCACACTAACGGATCTCCACCAGCTGAGCTCACCCCACTTAGATGGTGGCGCAGGAGGTGGTGCTATCGTTCGGCAACCGGAGGCTTGCAGGTTCGAGCCCGGGTTCCTCCTGACCCCCTCAAAGTGTCCTTGAGCAAGACACTGAACCCCAAATTACTCCTGGTGTGCAGGTTGGTGCTTTGCATGGCAGCCGCCGCCACCGGTGTGTGGATGGGTGAATGTGAGGCATAAATTGTAAAGTGCTTTGAGTACTCGTAGGAGTAGAGAAGCGCTATATAAATGCAGTCCGTTTATCAGAATGATTAACCTCTAAGGTCCGGCCTGTGCAATAATAGACACGTTAAACATCAACCATTTGAATGATGTTAGGAATTCCAGCTGCATTCTAATTACGAGAGACTGAAGTCCATTTATTACAGCATATATGATGACTACATGTAACAAGGGTTGGGATTTGTCTTTCTAAAGATATAATTCCACCTCTTACTTATAACACTCAACAGATGTCTACTGTCTAGGAGTTCTGTTCTACAATCCCTGCAAAAAAAGATGGATGATTTAAAGATTATTCTACAGGGCAGGTTCAAGTGCAGGTGCAGTACCTATGAGCCTGAAGCAGCACGATCTTGTAGATGTTCAGGTAGACTGCCTGCGGAGAGTTCATCTGCGTGAAGACAAATCAATGTTCACCTCATACCACTCAGGCCACAAGACATTAAAAAAACACCGGCATACAGGTAGTGCTAGCAGCGGAGATTCATAACCAGAAGATGCATTACATTCATACATTTAGCAGATGCAATGTACGAGAATAGAAAGCTTTGAGTCAGAGATCAGGGTCAGATAGAGAAGCTGGGGTTAGGAGCCTTACAGGCCCAACAATTATGTCATTACTCTGCCAGGTATGGGACTTGAACCTACGACCTTAAGGACAAAAGCACAGATCGTGAACCCACTTAGGTAAACACTGCCCCCTGGTTCAAATTTAAAATATTTCAAATATTATGAAAAGCTTTACTAATGTACCCTAGGAACTTAACTGCTCTAGTAACATATCAAACTCTATAAACTGGTTAAACCGTCGGCTGACGGAGATGACTGATCACGTCCAAATGTCCCTGACGTGACAAAGGCCAGGTCCTCACCTTCAGGTCCAGGAGTATGGGGAGGCACTTGAGCTTCAAGATGGACAGGAGCTTTCTCTTCATGTACTGTCCAGGGAAGGGCGAGGAACCGAGGGTCAGGCTGCTCCGCAAGGAAAGGCCGGCATAACTGACAGGGTGGGGGGGGCGAGGTGGGGGCCACAGTTAGAGTCTACAGACACGTGTGAGTCCTAACTTGGATACTCATGGAATATCAGCCATGGGACTAACCCACTAGGACAGATCATTAGCACACATCATTGTAGCATGTGAACAGCTGGCTCTATCAAGAAAACACCAAATGAAAGGTTTTATGAGATTAAGTGGCTTTGGGCCTTTAACATTTAAACGTCTTCCCCATAAAACCCTTCACATGGCGCCTTTAAACATCATTTGTCATGACAGCATCTTCTTGTGATGCAGGATGGCAATAAAACATAGCAACAAAACTTTATCATAGCTATTCCACGAGGACTAAACTACAACAGATGGTTTATTGCAGTTCTTTCACGAGGGCTAAACTAGAATATGTGGAAAAAATGTGTCACATTACAACACAGATAAATTATTAACAGATAATATGCATAACTAATACAGGTTGGGTTCTCTGCCAGCATTCAAACTGAGGCCAAAATAGTATAACATTTCAATGGTTTAAAACAATCTATTTTCATTCAGTTACTTATATTTCTTAAAGTGACATTTCTGGGCATCGGTGATAAAAAGAAGTTGACAGTTTATATCTGAGGCCCTTTTTCTACAGTCCCAGATGAGATCGGTTTCACTCAGAGGAAGTTACACTACACCACAGTTTCAAGGGGAACGCCAACTCTTCATGCTAAGTAACGTTTAGCCTAGCAAACAACCATTTTGAAATAATTATAATTTGTTTTTAGAGTTGGATGGCTGCACGATAACACATCGCGATGTACTGGCGATTACATGGTGCACGCACGATAATCACCAGGGCTTCAGATGACGAATGAAACATTTGTTTTCGACGCCAGCTTTTCGGTACTATATGAATAAACTGCAAAAAGTACTGCCACACCACTGGCATCCTTTTACCTTGTCTACCCACAATATCTCCTCTTTTAACAGATGATGTGGCTGCTGAACTTTCTTCAGCTCCTTTCTTCACCGCCACTTCAGTGTTTACCGTGCAGTTGCATGAGGCGTGCTCCGCGAACCGAATGTAATGAACATAAGGATACGCTGAATTTATACAGATCATTAGCTTCTGGGCATCACAATACGTATCTCATTAATGTTTCAGGCTTACTGCTAATCTGGTTACCAAATTGTGGGCATAAATAAATGTCCGTAAAAGTATCGAAAAGCTGTCGTCCCTTTCACCTGTCATCTAAAGTCCTGGTAATTATTGCGCGTGCACCTTATAATCACAAGTACATCGGGATGTGATTTCATCCAGCCCTATATTTTATTCAGTGTATTCACCTAGCGGTTTAAAAAGCACCACTTTAGATGCCTGTCGCCCAATTGCTTTGTGCCCTGAACCCATCCTAAGGAGCTACCAGTGGTGCTTGTCATTTCCAACCTGCATCCTCACCTGGAGTAGTCATTATAGACATCCAAGTTATCAGTGTCCAGAAGAAGCCCACACCACGGAAACAAGCAGTGGAAGGGCAGCTGTCGGACGCTGGGAATGCTTTCCATGTCATCCACAGGGAAGTTCACAGCAACCTTCGCGGGATT
The DNA here is from genome assembly GCA_026781065.1 of Mormyrops boulengeri. Lineage (NCBI taxonomy): Eukaryota > Metazoa > Chordata > Actinopteri > Osteoglossiformes > Mormyridae > Mormyrops > Mormyrops boulengeri. Next base: position 3,118,601 of record JAODLD010000052.1, on the reverse strand, counting down.
TGCAAAGCACCCGTACTCTGGAACGCCCGCCAGCAGGGTTCTGTTACGCCAGAGGTGTTGCAATGATATTGCACCATTAATCACCAAAACGGCCGTATAGTTTCATGACAAATTAACCCTTGAAGGTCATGGACCCACTTGAGAAACTTCTGGGCCTTGTCAAACTCGGGTGTGATGAGCAGGAAGTCGTCGACCAGCCTCAGCAAACACCTAGCAGCGCGAAGACCAAGCACATGTACCTTAGGCCTTGGGCAGCACCTAGCCAGTCTGCCCTAAACCCACACAATGAGGAGAACCAACTGCTTTATAATTGAACCCCCCACCCCCCAAAAAAAAACATTTGACAGAACCTGCATGTACTAAAGGCCAAAAGTCCTTGCAAACCTCAGTAAAACACACATAAACAGAAACCACAAGATTAACAATAAGACATGAAATCATTTTTGTAAAAAAGGCATCTAGGTAGTAGATGTAACCTCAAGAGTTTCTAGTGTAAGAAATATACTTTGAAATTCTATGAGTTGCCACAGTGCTACCTGCTGGCCAAAGTTAGTTCTGCGGGGTAATGATTTGACTGCTTAGTGTGATTATTTCTGTGGAGAACCAACGTACCGCGGTCGCCATCTTTCATATTACGTCACCCGAATGTTTACTAATGACAGCCTGACCCGCACTAAACTCAAAAACTGTTAAAAACCATCAACAAAAAATATTCATATTCAGGTTAACTTATGTAACGGTACTGTTTGTGCAGAAATAGCACTTCCTACACCATCTTGACACAAATTTCTGAGCAAGAAACGATCGTCACCTCTGGATGCCTCTCCAGTGGCCTTGTGGGATATCACAGCATCCATCATTTCAAACTTAGGAATTTCGCAGAATGTAGTACATCATCCAGGTATCGTTTACTTACTGTCTCATCCATACTCAGGATTCCTACATTCCACTCACCACTACATAGTAAAGTATGTCATTTCGGATGTGCCCTAAGATTTGGTATGAACGAACAGGCAATGTCACATGACATGCAGCAAAGCGTACCCTCCTCCGTCTGTAACGTCTCGAAACAGGGAGTTCTCCATGTGTCCGTAACAGAGGCAGCAGAGCAAGGCAGACACCACTGAGCCCTGCGGAATCCCGCGGCACTGCCGGAACATTCTGGAAACGTTAAAAGCGATGAATGTGGAGACGCACGAGAACCGCCACCTCCAGCACCCAGGAAGGTGGTATTTGAGAAAATGGGCTTACTTCTTTCCAAACTGAATGACGTAGTTAGCCAACATCTGCTTGAAGAATTCAAAGACGTCTTTACCATTTGTGTCGAGTGAGTATCGCTGGGAAAAAATACATTTAAATTGTAAAAACTTCTGTACCCTTTAATAATATATTTCTAGAAAGTTCCAGCATTATTCAAATTATCCAGCATCAGAACTAAGCTGCTTCGTTTTTGCACCACAGTTGGTGAGCTTAACATTAAACCTTTAAACTCTTCAAACAAGAATGGATTTTGTCTGCGCGTTCAGTTAATTTGGGAGATATTAAGTGGGCACTGAAAGTACGGAGATAACTTTAATGTAACCTAGGTGTTGCTAGCCACAGGCTATGTGTATCCTCGGAGAGACCGCAGGCTCACAGAAAACTTGTATTAGTGCTTGATGATGGACGGATGGATGGATGGATGGATGTACAGATGGATGGATGTTCCAATAGAACGGGGAAGCCCATTTGGCTTCATGTTTCCTCTCACCTGCTCTATAAGAATGGAGTCGTGAATCTTGCTATTCTGCTGAATCGTCATCATAAAGCCCCTCACCGTGGTGTCTGTCTCACCCCATTTCTCTACCTGCCACAGAGATACATTTATATTTTATTTAGAAAATGCCTTTATCCTAAGTACAAGTGAAGATCACAGAGCAGAGTCAGCTAGCGTTCCTGCAGCAATTGAGGTTAAGAGCCCAATGACATCACTCTGTCAGCTAGGGGATTTGAACCAGCAACCTTCCGATCACAGGAACAGAGTCCTAAGCAGCAGTGCAGCTCACTACTTCAAAACCCACAAAGATCTCAACATTTAACAACCACCAAATACATTAACTACGCACAGATTTAAAATTTCCAGCCCGTTAATAAAACCATACCAACAGCTCACCTGTCTTCGGAATGCCCTCTTCATGCCGTCGTTGGCCTCGGACCACACCTGGGCCCACCAGCGAATGACAAAGACCTCGTTCCATATGGGGAAGAGCACCTCCGTGATGACCTGCAGCAGCTTGTCGTGGGGCAGGCTGTCATATGCACCGCAAACATCCACCTAGCCAGGGCACACATTAACAGACATACAAGTTTCCAAATGCATCTTCATATGCTCCGCCATTGGCTCACATCAATGCCATTCATTTCACTAACATCACCTTCACGAAATAGAGGGGGCAGGGCTTCTCTTTACGGAGGGCCGTAAACGGGCCCAATGTCCGGTGGATGTCGCGAACGCCAAACACGGTGGAGCCAAGGAGATTGGGTCTTTTCTGGACGCAAAACCGCAGGAAGTCATGCAAGTCCTTGATTCGAGACTGAAAGAGCTTCGAGACAGAGAGACCATCACTCGTCTGATACCCGTAGAGTAAATGAAAAGAGATTTATGCCAGTGACCAAGCTGCATATAGGTTAAAGGTTAAAGCAAAGAGGTTGGCTGTGCATTTTAGTGTCAATAAAGAAATCAGAAAATGGAACTGGAGCTGGAATTAAAATCTCCCTGAAATTCGAATTCAATTCCAATTCTGTTCCCCATAATCTTTTTTTCCCAATCCCAAATCCAGTTACATTTCCTGATTTGGATTGGAATTGATGCATGCATTCCAGAATGGCCCCAATCCTGCACAAAAGTACAATGGCATCAGACAGGACATAAGTGGCCAGTAGGCAGGGCTGAGACATGAAAACAGTAAAGTGCGGAATGGAACAGACAGTGGGTAGGGTTAGGGATAGGCAGCACAAAGCTGGGAGCCACAGTACTGACCCATCCTAAGATTACAGGAAAGATTGAAAAGCTACCAGCACAAGTGGGCAACTTGGAGACTCGTACCCACGTCCGGCTGTCTGCCCTCGCCATCCTGGCAATGGGCCTCATGCCCCCAGGCTTGGGTATGAAGCGTAGGCGGGACACCACCGTAGCTTTAGGGAGACGCTGCTGGGGCAGGAGCTCCCACTGACTCCTCAGGATGTGTTTCCTAATGCACAGAGACGGCCAACATTCATACCCCGGGGCTGACGGAAAAGCTGAAACCAGCATCATTTTTCAACCCATCATAGCTCTGTTTGCGTATTTTCCATGTTAGTGCTGGTGCTTGTCGTCAATCATTCAGCAAAGTTTATCGCTATAAGCTCCTCTCAGATGTTCTTAATCAAGTGAAAAGTACCTCCTCTTAGTGAACACAATACAGCAGGGGAGCAGTTCACACTTTCATCAGGTAAGGAATAATAACGAATAATGTGTTTCATTTCATCATTGTCATTAAACGCATATTTAAATCACGTTTTTGTTTTAATTGTGGTCACGCAAAAAACAAAAAACCTTTGTTAGGCTATATTCTCCTCAACATTCCTGTCAACGAAATTAACACTGGAAGCGATAACAGGCTTCACGAGCAGGCGTGAGGGCAAGCAAACACACAGTCTCCGTGGAAACCGTGCAGTTTTACTTAAGTGTCATTCTTAAGGTGTTTTGTGCAACTGGCTCTTACGCCACCTCTTGGTCACTTTCAATATGAAAAAGCAACAATTTCAGAACAGGATGAAGGAAATGTGAGGTATGGAGATAGAACAGGGGCACAGATGAAGCCTGCAGTTGCAGGGAGTGAGATCACTCTGAGACTGAGAGGCCTACCCAAACACCTGATCTTGGAGTTTCACCCAAACATGCTCCCGGTAAAAGCGCAGGGCATTCTTCTGACCAGCACTCTCAGTGACATAGAACAGGGCCCGCACCAGGCCCATCAAGAAGCGATCCAGCAGCCAGACCAGGAACCGGCTCAGGAGATGCTCCCGGTATCGGTGCTCACTAGCAGGGCAGCGACCTGAAATGGGGAAGGGAAGGGGGGGGATGAGGAGCTGAAGAACACACTCACGGTGGGTAGGTGGGTTTGAGTGGGAGGCGCCTTACCGGTCTTGCTGACCTTGAGCCAATCACAGTCATTCACCCTCATCTTCCACAGGAGCTCAGAGAGAGACAGCCGGTCGAACTTCCCCATGGACAGGAAACGCTTCACACGCAGCAGGAAGTGGACCCGGTTGTGGGCAGAACCCCAGAACTCCTCGGGGACGACCCGATGGAGGCACTCCCGGACGAAGAGGTAAACCTGACGGGGAGTGCTGTGGCGAGTCAGGAGGACGGTGATATCAGCATCGGTGTCTCCCACCGGACACGTCTGTCGCAAGAGCTGGACATAGGGACAGCCGCGGTGTTGACGGAGGAGCGCGGCAAAGAGGCCCACCATGCCGTGGAACCGCGCTGGCAGCCTCCGGGGCTTCCTCTCGGTGCTGCTCCCAAACACTGGGTCTTCAAAGAACACCAGCCGCACCAAGTCCCGCCCCTGGAGGCGCCTCGGCGCCGCAGACCCCACTCTCAACTTCCTGTTCAGCAGGAAGTTCCCCATGCCACGCCCTCCGTACAGCAGCCCCAATGCACGGAAGAAGCAGTCGGTGGGCCTCAGCAGCGGGAATTTTCTCCCAGAAGGACCATCCTCCTGGAAGGTGGTAGCCAATCTCGGCCCCCTGGTGGCTGTGGGTTTAAATCCCATGACCTCCGACCTCATCCGCTTGGAGAGTGGCTCGTTGTCCTCCTGGGCCTCTCCTTCTCCAGCTTCCTTCCCTTCGCTGCGCCTTCGCTTCCTCACCCTCCTCCTCCTCCTCATCCTCCGGTCCCCTGCCGCCTGCCCCAGTCTCGGCTTTGCGGCTCTCTGAACGGATCTCAATCTGCTGAGCTGAAACGCGGAGCCTGGCCCAGCAGGGACGCAGTCATAAAAAGGGGGCCCGCACACCTGTAACAGGCAGCTAGGGGGCACCGTGGTGAAGACAGTACAGGTCTCCAGCACGTATATGGTCAGGTCCGTGCCCAGTCTACTGTGCAACTTCTTCCAGAAGTCGCTATGGTAGATGTAGGTGGCGCTCAAGGAGATGTTGCCGTGGAACTTCAGCACGTCGGCGTCCATCTGCTTGCCCTCATAGAGGGAGTAGCCTTGAGACAAGACGTTCTTCCTCCTCCTCCTCTTCAGGGTATTCAGCACTAAAGCCAGCAGCTCCGCCAGCGTAATGACCTGTACAACGGGATTGAGAGACGAGATACGAAAATACGGGCATAACAGCCATTGCAAAACGAAGAGGTAGTAGCACTATTTCATTTTATATACAGCGTTGCAGTAAAATCATATCCATCGTTCACGTCGCATTTTCCATTAGTAATATAACAAAATAAATCATCCATGTTATATTGCTATTCATATTTATACTCTTCGGTGGTATGTTTTTACATATATAAACATCATAATAGCGTGTATATGTTTTCCAACTTTTAGTTTGAATTCTTAATAAATAGAAATGATGAATTACGTATGTGTTATGTTCATTATTTAGCAGATTGGCTGATGTCAGGCTTGGAAATTCTCTCCCCCTGCATCCTCGTTAATCCTGGCTAAACTCACCTGGGTGCAGCTAGGGACTTGCTGCAAAACCCTGTCCGAGCAGATCAGCAGTCCCTCGATAAATGACCTGTATCGCGCGCTGTCCGACGGCTCCACCAGCCGCGCATTTCTTCCCTCCTTGAACACTGTAGTGTCCGAGAACTCCTGCGCCGTCTGCACGATCGGATAGACGGAGCGAATTAAGCGAAGGACCCGGGTCACATCACTGTTTGCCATGTTTATGTTAAGTTAATTGAATAGATTTGTAGGATGACATCCCGTACGTTTTGCAAGTTCTCCAAAAAACGTGTATTTCAGTGACGGATCCGCAAACCGCTCTACATTTCTACCAATGAAAGGGCGTATACGCTGACCAATCAAAATCCACTATTCAGCGGGTAGGCGGGCTGCAAAAACGACGAGGGAAACTTTGCGTCGCGGGAAATACCGGCTGTCAATCGACATCATACGAGCAAAAAAAAACAACGAAGGGGTGATGATCATAAGATCAGCACCGTCCGCGCCACGGCTGCATGCGCCAATATTACGGATTTTCCAACACCCGAATTCATTTATGTTATGAAGAGTCAAAAAAGACATGTAATGGCTAGAACGCAGCAAGGAATCAAGGGTTTTACATGTGACATGCAAAGTGCAGTCAGACTATAACCTACAGTGAAAGTCGAGGTGGCTAACTCCGCCATATAAAGAGTGACAGCAAAAAACATGCTAATAAATGGACATAAAAAATGAAAGTTATATGATAAATGGCTATACTGAAAGCAAAAATTAAAAAAAAAAGTTAAACTGTACAATAAATGGTCCGCCGATACGCAACACAGCTTTTATAAAGTGCAAGCTGCAGGAGGGGATATGAATTAAGGTGTCAGCCAGGAATTAAGCAGTCTGATGGCTTGAGGTAGAAGTTGAGCCTCTCAGTTCTCACTGAGACACAGGAAGCGCTTACCAGACGACAGCCTGGTGAAAAGGTAGCTGCAGGGGTGGGATGTGTCCCTGCAGATTTTGGCAGCTCTGCTCCTGCATCTTCGGAGGTATATATATCTTACAATAAGCTGAACATTCCACCCTCGGAAGAGCTTTGTGGTCCAGGGCAGAGATTCCCATGGTGAGGATGTTCTCTAACGATCTCAAGTAGAAGGCTAAGAATGGCTGCCGAGACCACACAACATTAACTAGCTTAGTCTTAGAGATGAAACAAGAATGCCATCCTTAATCATCTGTTTTGAGTTTCAATTGTTTTACTTAATTTGTCTTAAATGCAACTACTTCTTACTTCCTGATCCTTACTGATGTGTATATTGTGCACGATTTCAGAGAAACATCAACACTTAATGTTTAGGTAACATTCTTAAAATGCATCGCAATACAAAAAATATACAAGTACACAAAATAAAACTTTCTTTATGGAGTCCATGCATCACACAATCAGCATGTCTGCAGGTGGGGGTCTGAGAGGGATCTCTCCCAGTGTGAACCTTTTCCCTGCAAACTCCTTCAGCTCCTCCGCGGTAAGCTCACTCTGCGGAGTGTAGAGCTTCCCCGTCGTGCTTGCAGCACCAGCTACTGTCGCCGCCGGCCCCTTCGCACCAAACGTGCCACTGGGCTGTGCGAAGGAGGTGTCCCCCTTGTTGGTGACAAACATGTTCCCGACCGCGGGCAGCGAGAAGGAGAACTCGGAGACATTAACGGCTCCCCCAACCCCGGTTTGCTTCTCCTTGTCAGTCAGAACTGGAGCGGCGAAGGAAAAGGAGGAAGCAGAGGGGGCGGTGGACGAGCCGCTGTCCGAAAACCCGAACCCGGTCGGTGCCAGACTTGCGGCCCCAAAGTCTGCTGGGCTTCTCTGCACGTCTGCAGACCCAAAGCCGCTGCTGGAAGCTTTGAAACTGAAGCTGTTGATGTCTGAACTGACAGCTCCAAAGCCTGCTGGGAAAATAAAGAAGAAGCGTATCAGCATCTGCTCATTCCTGTCAGTACGCTCATACATAGATGACGCCCAGAATCCAGTTCAACCTCTGCATGAAATTATTCCAAATAAAACAGAGAGATGCAAGCCTCACCTGCTTTTGTGAAGGTTGGTGCTGTAGAAGCAAAACTCACTGATGATGGCTGAGGATCTGGGTTGTTTAATTCTGATATCTATTTAAAAATGTGAGTACATAAGAACCTATGATCTTATAAACACTTTCCTTTAGCTGCTTCAAACCCACTTGTACGCCATCCATCCTTTATACCCATTTGCGCTATTTGGGGTCATGGCGGTCCAGAGTCTTTCCCAGAAGCTTCATCTGACCAATGTTAAAAACTGGAATCCGGACCATAATATACAGTACTGTGCAAAAGTCTTAAGCGGTCATAAAAAAAAAAAAAAGATATTTAAATGATCTTCATGTTGTTTAAAACGTTGCTGTTATGTCTACCAAAACACATCAGCTTAGCCGTTTGAAAACCTCTCGTAAAGTCACCCCAGTATTTCCAGCAACTGTCCCATGACCACTAGCACTAGCCTCATATGGCTAATCAGTACCTCACTGACTTTGTAAGCTATTTAAATCAATTAAGTGAACTTGTGATCAAAATTGACAAACACACGGAATGGCTGGGGTGCCCCTGAGGAGAGGTTTGGGAACTGAAGCGGTGTTCATCTAGCCAGTCAACAAGACAATTTTGTTTTGGAGAACAGATGAAATTCTTGTTAGTTTTTTTTTGTGTTTCTCTTAATATGCACATATTCTGATATTAGACAGTGTTTTTTGTTCTGGAGAAATATATATTTACTACCCAGATAAACAATTTTAAACAATTCCTTTGACTGCCTAAGACTTTTGTACAGTACCGTACATCTACCCATCCATTTGTTCAGCTACTGAACCCCGATCCTTACAAAGGACTTACCAACTGGGCACGTGAAGCTGAATTCAAGATCTTTAGTTCCTGCACTCTGTTACTCCACTGGCTGACCAGCTGTTGCACGGAGGTGGCCTGAAATGCACCCGCATGACACACTCATTCTGATGAACAGTCAGACCGTAGAGCTTCCTATAGGTCACTGCGTGCGAGTGGAATAAAACTGGCACGAGTATGTCAATAAATGCGCCGAACATTATTATGACACACAAAAATGGGACACTGTGAGAACACCCTTATTGCTCTTGCATGTAGACACCACCCAAAACTTCTTTTCAACTGTGTTTAGTATTTACTGCATATCCACCTGCAGAATTATCCATGGACCATTCACTAACTGGTCAGCATACATCTTAAACACCATGAAACCGCGTGTCCAGCTTCATGTGACCTCAGTCAGGATAAGTTTTGTATTACTTGTCCTGTCAGTGAACCAAAATGTAGACCTCCATGTGTGGCTTCGGAAAGACGCTGCATTTCATGCAGTATGGAGCATGCCCAAGCGATTTAAATTTATAAGTGAAACAGTGGCCCTTACATAGGTCTGCAGGCTTCCTGTTTCTCTGCATTTGTAATATTCCAGCCTTAACTCATCCGGAGACAACTCAGAAAAACCTGGAAGGGGAAAAAAAAGAACATTCAAATCACACTGTCAGTCGTCCTACACTGTGACTACTACTTTTGTCCTTGTATTCATGAAAACCATGCACAACAGACTAATTTTATAATTAACAATAAATAGACATGAATGACTTATTCTGCCAGTAATTAGACTGATTATGCTTTTAGCAGATACCGGAGATGGGAGCTTTTTGAGCTGAGTAACAGGAAAATGGCCACTGCCCAGAGCTTTCCCAGCTTTCCATGTCCTTCTTGACAGTCTCCCTTTGAACACAAAACATACAGAACTTCAATTATAGTAAACCTGAAAAGGCATCTGTGTAAACACCGAACGTATATAATAGAATGAAATCACTGGGTTTAAGAGAAAACTTAAATTGCATGTAGGCCTCACTGGACAGAGATCAGGGAAATTCAATTTAATCTTACAGCTTGCATTTCTTTTTATTCAAGGAAGTTGCTAACCGCTGATATTTTATGGGAGGGAGGGAAAATGTGCCGTAGGTAACAGAAATGAACTTACAAGAGTTTGTCGTTCTCATCTTGACCACTGTGATCAAAGGTCTGTTGGGTGTCCAGGGCAGTGAAGCGGTTATGGGCAGTGAAGCTAAAATTGGAGGCCTTTATGTCCCGCTCTCCTCCACCACTGCCGCCACCACCTCCTCCTCCTCCTCCTCCTCCTCTCCCCCAGTCATTACTCCCCCTGGCAAAGGAGGGAGGTGCAACATAGTCTCGTCCAGACCTTTGTGAAGGGTTCACCCACACTTTGTTTCCATAGCCTAAGAGAAGAACAATGACAGATAACTGCATTTTCATCATATTGCTAATGTGAAGCCTCGTTTTGCGCTGGGTCATATTTCTACATGTACACGCTGACCTGGATTAACGTGGTCGGTAAATAAAACATGAAATCCGGTGTCACTGTCGTTACAGATAGTAACAAGGCCGCAACAAACTGCTACTTCCCAACAGCATACATGTAACAGCATAAATTAACAATATAAAAGGCTTGACTGCTTCCCCACCTCTTAACATAGGAACACGCCATTATTCAGTTGTACGAAAATTCTTCACCTTACCCGAAAATCGCCAAAAAACAAATTCATGCACATGTACGCTGGTAATAACAGTCATTATATCAGTAACTGTAGATTCATAACAGCAGTAATAACAACAAGCACAAGTTTTAGCGGACATTTACGGTAATAATCCAGTTGGATTATTGGACATGTTAGGGTCTACGTGATTTATCAGCGTAGTTACAACTATTTTGACAATTTTCAAGTAATGACAACGAAAATTGGTGAAATTTGCACCTCCTTCTCGGTAGCTGCTGGAATGCTGACCACGGTTGTTGTAACCGCCGCCGCTTCGTGGGTGCTCATTCCAGCACCTATCTCCATACCGACACCGGCCTTGTAGAAAAAAATTACAAACGGTCATTTTGTGATAAGATGTAAGAACTACGCTGTGAGTCTCGACTTTCCACCTTTTCAATAAATTAAGGCAGGCCCGGAGCGAGCCGCCATGTTACTACGTCATCATTACAGCATCCGATGTTTATGGTGGCCGTGACAGGCCACAATGCACCGCAAACCCGATAGAAAGCGAACACCTAAAACGCTTGAGTAAACGAAAACCGAGACCACACTTCGAGCACCATCGAAAATAAATCCGTGACAAGTGCTCACGATAAACAAGGAAGACGCAAACGATTACTTACTGGAAACTGATAACGATTTATGTTAGATACTCACTAACAGGCAACTTATTACAAGGGCAATATATACACTGTCCGGTTTGAACGAACATAATTGTTTTAGAGAGACCAAAAGTGTACCTGAAGCATATCAATTTCATCCTTTCCCACCAGTAGTGGCTAATTTTCAATGAAATTTATTATTGAACAATCGAAAGATCAATAGTAAATACAAACATGCATGCATAGCCTACATACAACGTGGTATTGG
>JAODLD010000052.1:3087662-3107353 GCA_026781065.1 Mormyrops boulengeri | reverse complement strand
TATATATAGGAATTTAGAACAAAACTGAGAGGCAAAGTTTTCATCTCAAACAAATTTATTTACAAAAAACTGGAGAAACTGTTCTACATAAAAGCTGCTAAATCCATTTTCATAATTATTCCCACAAAGAAAATAATGAACAAAAATATTAACAAAGCTCTTTTAAGTGCATGGCACAATGTTGGTAAAATGGAAACATGATACAGTTGTGACTTTCGCAATAAAGGTATATACTGTATATTGATGCATTGTACAAAAATTCTAAATCACTAAACAGGTAAAATTACATTTTGAAAACCGCCCTTTCAGAGGAGACTCAGGAAAAAAATATTTGCAACCTGTGTCCAAAATCCAAAAATATTCTTCCGTGACATTCTGGGGGCAGAGCTGTTATAACCTAATTACAGAAACCAGACACTCGGCCTTCTAAACAATGGTCCTTATACAAATACTTTCCTGAATCCCAATTTAACTATTAAACAAACACCTACATACAAATAACAGCATAGTAAATGATTTGTGCATAATGGAACCTGTGATTGGAACAACACAAAAATGTTTTTGCATTTTTGGCATGTCCTTGGGGGGGTTTAATAGCAAAATCAGCCGTTACACTCGCACCGACTCCCTTGACTGCACTGAAGTGGGGGGGGGGGCCCACCAGCTACACCGTGGAAGGTGAGGGCACGTCTCCTGCTGGGGTCTGTGTGCCGGTGTCCTCCTCGTTGGCCCCACAGATGTCCACCACGCAGATGAGGCAGCTGGTGACCGGGAAGGCCCGCACCTTACTGCACGCCACCCACTTGTCCGTCTCGGTGTAATATTCCAGGATGTGTGCCAGGCGCCCTACTCCCTGGAAGCCAGCCAGTACGTAGATGACGGATCCGACGGCGGCACACTTCACCGTCACACCTTTCCACGGCATTGGTGAGGCTGCCCGCCACTCGTTACTGCTGATGTCATAGTACTCCACGGAGTCCAGGCCCCCTGGAACATTATAGGGAAAACAGTCACATAATGGACACGCCTTCTTACCCTGGGCCAGTTTATTGGTCATTAATAACCAACCAATCTTGCCTGCATTAACCAGAGATTATTCTTGCATGTCTTGGTATTGCGGGAGGAGACCCACACATATTCTAACCCCATACTCAAACACAGAGCTCAGGCTGGGATGAAACCCACAACGCCAGTGGTGAGGCCACAGTGCCACTCAAGTATTTAAAGCTTCAGGAGACACATAGCTTGTTCCAAGTGTGAAATCTACTGCGATCGAGAGCTACCTGTTTTAGGCTACGCATTTCGATTCAGTGAGACACAGCAGGAGTATCAGTCCCGTACCCATGCCGTTCTGTCCTCCCACTGCATAAATTCTGTCGTTGACAAACACCAGGCCGTGGTTCTTCCTTGGTTCCCTCATGGCACAGAGATCCCTCCACCTGAAAGCAAACCCAAGTTTGGACTTAACATGGAGCTACCCAAGTTTAAAGTGTAAACAATACAACTGTCACTCAGTAAGATCCACGCGGTTTGAGTAAACGACATCAGTGTGGCTACGAAAGTCTGAGAGGCCGACGTCATGCTGAAAGGCTAGAGCTGACTCACTCCTCCGTGCTGGGGTCGTACACCTCGCAGTTGTTGAGCACCCTCCCAGACACGTTGTTGCCCAGGCTCCCCCCGCACACGTAGATCAGCCCATTGGCCTCCACCATGCCGTGGCTACAACGCGGCATGAGCATGCTTGGCTTATTCTGCCAGCTCTCGGTGCGCGTGTCGTAGCACTCAAAGAGGCTTAGGGCGGAGTTCCCTGGGGAGGAACGAGTGCAGGGAAGAAAGTCATGTGACCAGAAAGGCTGTGAAGTTTACACTCCGGAGAGTCAGAAAATACACATCCTGCGGTATATCACACCTCAAGGGTGTTAAAGCGTGCCCCTCAAAAAACCCGCACTCTCTGAAATAGGAAGAGTGCTTTAGGGTCTGGCTTGTCCTGAACGCGCAAGATTCGTACCCACTTCTGATCCCCCGGAGGTATAGATCTTCCCTTTGGATGCGCAGGCAGCCAGGCTGTCCCGAGGGTTGGGAGGCCCCAGCTTGGAGTACCAGCTGTCCTTCACCACGTTGTAGCAGTCCATCCTCTTGATGGGGAACAGCTGAGACCCGCCCAGGATGTAGACCACATTGTCCCAGAAGACGGAGGCGGCATCTCTCCGCTTCTCGAAGGGGCACCGGATGTCTGTCCAACTGTAGTCCTGCAACCTCATGTAGATGTCCATCAGCACCAAGCATCTCACTCCAACTCTGTCCATCAACTAACCCACTGAGCAAAAGACAGAGCTGATCTTTACAAAATAAATATTATGTCTTCAACTGAATATTGGATTCATTTGGCAAATTCAGAATGCCAGACTGGGTATGTGTTTAAGTTCGGAGCAAGGTTAGACAGCTTTCTTCTGCTTAGGTCCATAGAGCCTAAGCATCTGCATCTACATCTGGAAATCTGGGTGAACCTAGATCTCATCTTAGGAAAACTCCCTAAGTAACATAGATGTGAGGGAGAGGAGAACCCAGCAGGCCCCAAGCTCTTATGGATCCTGCTGCTGGTTCAGGACTTGACCAGATCTGCTTGGGGAAAGCAGAACTCCTTACTTTAGGGTTGAAGTAACGACAAGACTGTGGCTGCGAGCCGCCAAACAGGGCGATGCGATAGTCATGCTTCTTGCGCCGTGGCCGGCTACTCTCCCCAAGCTCTTCACGATCTTCTGGAGACAGGAGATGGTAGCGCATCCCACCTGATCTCCAAAAAAGAAGTCAGGTAGCAGATTAACACAGCCATCAGGATTACTCTCAAGCTTACTACCATTCTGTCAATGATGTTTCAATGAACCTTTTAATAGACCAATCCAACAATCATTATGCTACCATGACAAAGCCTAGATGATGTTCTCACACCAAGCCTGAGTGTATCTGTCAGAATAACAGGGAGTAATATAACAAGGAATCTCCCAGCATACTGCAACACGTACCGATGACCATCTTCAGGCATTCTGGATTGTCCTGGATGAGGGGCTCAGCCTGTACCGTCTTGCTGAGGAAGTTCTTCGACACGAGAGGGAAGCGTACTTTGGACAGGATGTCCACGATATACTGCTGCCTGTTTGGCTCGTCGTATTTCAGCCACCTCACCGCCGCGTCGTATATCTGCACAAGCCCACATTGCGACATTAAAACAAGGCACATTTAGCGTGTAAACAAATGAAAAAGTGGGTGGGCTTATTATCACTGTCAATCACAGACTGGGTCAACTCATTCGCTTTTGGTTATTTCATCGTTTCCCCATTGATTGAGCCAGTGACTGACATTGTACAAAAATCTCACCCATCACAGATTTTAAAACCTCCCTCCCCTCATTATACTGATTAGTTATATGGAAGCTATTTCCACCTTCACACTCTAGGTCATGGTCCTCGAGGTCCAAGCCCTGCTGATTTTCCAGCCTTCTTTTACCTGTGAGCCAGACTCTGGCCAATCAGTATCAATAATTAATAAACTACCGGGGAGAAATTAAAACAAGGCCTGGATTTGGACTCAAAGTTCATAATTGAAGAAACCCTGCTCTAAGTCATTGTTTCTCCAACCTGGTCCTTGGGGACCCATAGACAGTCCATGTTTTTGCTCCCTCCCAGCTCCCTGTAGCAAAAACATGGACTGTCTGTGGGTGCCATTAGACCGGATTGGGAAATACTGTTCTAGGTAAATTAAGTGGAGGAGCTGGTAGCATAGTGGTTAAGGACATTTACCTGTAATTCAGGGGGTCTATCACAGATATTCTTGGAAAGAACCTTCTGTTAGAAGAGAGGTTCCACACTCAACTTGCTCCACTGAAGTACTCAGCCATACAAAGGGGTCAGTCAGCCAGCAAACGCATGAACGACTCTCACCTGGTCCTCGGCGCGGACGGTCAGCGTGTCCTGGTGCAGGAGATGAGTGACCCTCTTCACGTCCAGCTGCAGGAACTCGTCCATCTTGTAGACCTCCGTGAAGTGCTGGTGGATGAAGTCGTCGGCTGCGACTTTCAGATCGGGGCAGTCCAGGCACTCGGCGAGAACACTGATGCCTGCAGGAATAACCGCAGCTGTGTGACCTACATAGCAATCCTCCGGCTACAGATAAACGCAGAGCATCTTTGGTCAAGTCAACTGGACTTTACGGTCATACCACCCACATACAATTATACAGAGGCACGAAATAATGTTACCCCACCATCACAGTACACCATACAAACAGCAATAGAGGAGGGTGTTCACAGTATTTGTTTTACTGTGCAAAGCAAGGGGGGTTGGACACAAGAATATATATACCTAAACCCAGAGATGGATAATTCAGGTCCGGAAAGTAAAAATCCAGACCAAGATTTTCTTTCAACCAACCAGTTCAGTATAAAGAGTCACAGTCACAGAGTACAAAACTGGTTGGCTGAAAGAAAATCTTGGTCTGGATTTTTACTTCCTGGACCTGAACTATCCACCCCTGCCTAAACCCTTTAAACTCTATAAGAAATACACAACTTTCATGCTGCATCAATTCCAAACAAGACCAGGGTACGAGAGGCTTTACCCAAACAGTTAGATGCATCCACCTGCTCCTTGAGGAACTCCACGCACATCTTCTTCACGGGTTCGATCTGGTACTGATTAGCGGCATCCAGCAAAGACTGCACATTGTTACTGTTGACAGAAATCCTGGGAAATGGGAATATTTCACAGCAGTTCAGCATAACTGTCACCTAACAGTGGTTCTCAACCTTTCTTGCATCACGACCCCATTTTTACCATGCCAGCTCAACCACGACCCTCAACCTAGTATAGGTTTAAATTAACACCATGATCAAGCATGCAGTGCACTGTGAAATTTACGCCAATCAATGCCTATCGCACAAATCTGATTGGATGCGCCAGTGAATGTTAAATTACGTATCTGTGGTTTGGCTACTTGGATTGATTGAGTGTTCACTAGTTTTGTGCTAGACTGGGGATGGGAAATCTGATCGTGGATCAGCATAGGAGCTTGCTGGTTTTAAAATGCTTACATTTCCAACTCTACCTCATGACCCTTTCAGAACTCATGGATTGAGAATCACTGACCTAAAACATGTTGGAATAACTATGATGTAGAATTTTAAATTTCATAATACTACAGTCAAGTGAATGATTCATGAGTTATTCAGCATAGTTTAAAGACATCCATTACTGATAATATTTTATTTATTTAGCAGACGCTTTTATTCAAACTGATATACATTTTTTTTTTTTAGAAAATATAGGGTCAGCCAGTCATGGGATTAGAACTAGCGACCTTCTGTTGAACCACACACCACCCACCCCAACAAAAATCCAACAGAAAAGCATTAGACCACTAATGTGGACTACAGCAGCAGCGCTTGACAGGACGTGCTCCCCCCCCGTTATTGGTCCCCAAGGCTTTAGCAAACGCTAACAGCTCCTAGCTGGTCCAGCCAAACGCCGCAGTCTTACCGGGCTGTGTAGATGAACTCCACAAGGAGCTCGATGATTTCCGGTTCCACATTCTTCAGCTGCACCTCATATGACGTGGACTCCAGCATGTTGGCTGTTTGCACGTGGCAAACATGCACGCATCAGTAACTGTGCAGATGTTTTAATAACATCTTTCAGCTTAGCGGTACAGTTTTTCTTCCCCACTCATTTTTTTGGAAAGTCACTCACTGGCAGACAGTTTCAATTAGTAGTCAAATGCACTGAGGACATCCGTAATTACGAACACATTAACAGTCAGAAAGCAAATGAAGGGTCAAAATTTAAACACTCAGTTACCAACCAAAATTTTACTTAATCAGAATGGTAATTTTGAACATGAGAAGAAAATGATGGCGGACATGAGCTTGGGAAACTTACTGGTGAACATCAGGTTGAAGAAATGACTAGCAGCTGCAAGGACAACTCGATGAACAGGGATGTGTTTCCCCTGGACAACAAGGATGACATCGCAGAGGGTCCTCTGTGCGCCAGAGTCATAGACGACATAGACGACATTAGATTAGATAAGATTAAATTCAACTTTATTGCCATTATACAAGTACAATGAAATGAGGTTTAGCATGTAACCAGATGCAAATAGTAAGGTGCAATAGACAGTGGCTGTACACATACACACACAGGTATGTGTACATATATAAATGTGTGTATGCACAAATACATACATACACGTATATATACACACAGACATACCTGATCGTAAATCCATATGTACTGTGTAAGAACTGAAATTTAACTGCCAAAAGACCCCTCTGAAGCCACCACAGACGTTAGAGAACAAAGCTTCAGAAAAACACCCTTGAAACCAGCGTTATGATTCTGGGCAGTAAAACTGACGTCGCTAACTCACCTGTTTACGTAGGTTGTTCATCATGCCCATGATGCTGGAGAGCAGCCTGTACTCCTCCTTAACGGCGAATTTCTTCTCGCCCTTCTTCTTGGAGCCCGACGCCTTGTCAGTGGCCGGGGAAGCCATGGTTTCGGTCCCCGGCGAAACAGCGGCGGGGCTACGGCGACAGCGGGCGGTGATCCGGAGCTGGAGAAGAAATATTATAAAGGCTGCGCCTTTACGGACACTTGCAGTCCGTGCGGGGATGCCCTAAACAGCGCCGGCTGAGGATCAAAAGCAATGCGGCCAAGGCATCCCCGTGCGCCAGCTACCCTGAGCTTTGTTCGCCTGGATTTGTTTCTATCCCGTGGATCTCCGCGGCTAAGGCTGCGTGAATAGGCATAGTGGCGCCACCTACCGTCGGACGCGGAGCGAAGGTGCCGGGTTTAAGATGCGCTCCCCGAAAAATAACACTTTGACCACCCCCAAGTAACGCTTTTTCACCCCCAAATATGAAAACTGTCTACACTAATAACCCGATCAGCTGTTTAGTAGCCTTACTATGTTAAAATGCATCTTAAAAAAGCAGGATCAACTGCAAACATGTAGGTCCGGTATCACTCTCTTGCGAAATCTACGTAAATCGGATTATTCAAAGATGTAGTGAGTGAAAGTACACATATACTTAATCAGCAGTTACAACGGTGAACGGGATATATAAACATAGAAATGGAATTAAAAGTTCCTGGTGACATCCATGTTCGAGTACGGTTTGACATTACAAAGCGATCAGAAACAGTTTGTGGGAAATATGTGCTTTGAAAAAACAGCAATAGTGGAAAGACCAGTTTAAAGAAAACGCGCCGTCGAAATGCACCATCAACACGGTTAGGTGAACGTAGATAGAGCTGAAACAGGTGAAACAGGTAGAAAATGAAATGACCTGGTTATTGTTAATCCCATGACAGCGACGTCATGGGGGGAGTTGAGCTGGATCTGATCCATCTCCAAGTAGCGCTGCCACTGCTGATACGACCGGAAAGATAACATGACATTTGTGTTTTGCTGTTGCTGTCGCTTCTTGAAGTTTGAAAGTTCTTCGGAGGTATGTGCTTAACGTCTGGGATTGTGGAGGTGTTCAAAAGTATTTTTGTAACCCAAGATGACGGTGCAATAGAAAAATTAATTAACTTAGGCTATTTGTTGAGTGCGTTTCTCGGCACCGACTGACATGTAAGTCCTATGGCACTTTCAGATAGATTTTATAATCTTGTTTTTTTTGGGGGGGAGGGGGGTGGTGGTGACCTGATTCATGGTTAATGTGATTTTTGTTTTGTGCGGTGAGCAAGAGTGGGTTTTTCACTGGCATTGCAATCAATGTTCAGAGAAGACACTAGGGTGTACGGTGGCTAAGGACACGGATCAATATCCTGAATCTGTCTTTAGTTATAAAACCACATAAACAGATTCGATTGAATGTTCTTTTTATTCCGTGAAAAGTTTGAATGAATATTTCGCGTTACAGCGAAAGAACACAGTGCCATTTATTATTTTATAATATTTGTTTGTTGCTGTTGCTATCAGATAAAAAATATAACTGTTCATTTGAATGTATCCCACTTCTGTTCTTCATTAATTATCATGAAATTTGAGTGCTGTTCACAATATTGAATTATTTGTAGTATGCTTGTACAGAAAAAAAAGAAACAGATTTACCGACACTGTAGTACTTAAAAAGAATAGATTAAAAAAATGATGAAGGAGTTCGGTCATTTTTCTTCTCTTTAATGTAAAAACATATCAGATGTCACAGCTTAAGATCTTTAAATATTCCTGTATGCAAATCATTACATAAGTTACTTAAAACTACACCTGTCATTTTCCTTATACTTTTGTTATTTTTCTGACTGTAGATTTGGTTTTAGTGATAAATCTTTAGCCGTCTTTGGAGGAGATTAACTCCAGTTATTTTCTGTTTCAGAGACAGCCTCTCCTTCACCCAGTGATACAGGCCTCCCCGACGGCCACTGGTAAACTTCCCATTCCCAGTCATCGCTAGACTCATGACATCAATAAGCACATTCACTTTACTTCTGCAATTTGTAGCATGTTGTAAATGTAATTAGTTGGTGTGAGGTGTCCAGCCACCATCTGCAAAGAGGGTCACAACCTATACTCTGCACCACAGCCATGGAAAAGAGCACCAGGATGACCCCGAAACGCGTGGGGGTGCCAGAGATCGACCAGGCCTTCGCAGACGTCGCAGAGACCTTCAATCGGCAGCAGGAACATTACAAGAGCATGACAGAATGCTTGACCGACTTGAGGGGGAGATATCGCTGTTCCCATGGAGACGGCCTTTCTGACTGCATGAGGAATATAAGGGACGAGCACCGTGAGTTCCTTGCAGATGTAGGACTGTCACTGTTTATTAGCTACCTCTCTGCATGTCGGGCAGGGGCTTTGACCAAACAGCCAGCTGTTTCTCTCAGTCTGCTTGAGGTGGCACCCATAGCAAAATTTACCAAAGTGTACCACCCCAGCTGGCAAAGTTTACCAAGTGCCCCTTAACAGCCAGTCATGCAAAATGTGCAACAATTTACTGAGAATCTCCCCTCCCCAGGTTGGCAAATTTTACCATGTCACTTCCCCTGTTGCCCCCTTCCCCCCCGACCCCACTGTGACACCCCTCCACTGCCCCCTGTTGGCACTTCATATCTTCGTGAAATAGCCTTGATTATACCTAGTACTTTATGTATGAGGCGTGTAATCCAAGCTGGATGTGGCTGATGACATTAGCCTAACCAGAGTTCTGTTTGTCACCTTAGGTGCTTACAGCCCCAGCCTCCAGATGAAGGGCTATGATTTTTCACTGGTGCTTCCCCCAGGCCCAGTACCCAGCCAACTACAGGAGACCCAGCAGCGGTTGAGGGCAATATGTCTGGCAGCCAAGGCCATCACAGAGACAAGCACCAAGTTGCAGGAGATGATTGACTGGGTGCTGCAGTGCGAAGCAGAGTTTGCCCAGCAGGTCGGCAATGCCGCCCTGACATATTTGGACCAGCGACGGGTAGAAGCCAACCTCAGGGCGAACATGGAGGAGGCCCAACGGGCCAGGGATCTGTCGCAAAAATACAGACAAGAAGCAGGTGACCTGATGAAGGAGGTGGCCCAACTCTCAGGTGTCAATCTTGCTCCTTAAACCCAATACATAGGATAATTATGGCATTGCTTAATACCTGTTGCACAAACAACAGCCTGCAACAGTACTGGGGGGGGTAGGGAACTAACTTATAAATATAATCTCCTTTTTTTATATGAGGAAATACTGTAGATTGGTGTTGCAACAGTAAATTAGTATTTTGTTAAAATGGGGAACAAGTTTTAAAAACAAATGTCTCCCCGTTTATCCAGTTCTAAACATGCTCATTGATATCAGTAGAGGGTCAGTGTTCGGCTGTCCTGCCTGCTCTGATTTTTCCTTTTCCCAGATATAAGCTATATAGACAGCAGTAGCGGCGTGGTGGCTCAGTGAGTTGGAATGCTGCGTCTGTGATCGGAAGGTTGGTGGGTCATATCCCAAGCTTCTCAGGGTGTTTTAACCCTTGAGCAAGGCCCTTAAGCCCCAATTACTTCAGGAACTGTACACTGATTTGGGTAAAAATGTCTGCGGAATATAAGAAGATAAACAGAACATGAACTACTGGAAATGAGCAACTGTTCATCTTTCTGGGTTTCCAAAGACAGAGAGAGTCAGAAGCATTTGAACTGAAGACCCCCACTGAAATCTTTCGGTCCTACTGGATCTCTGCCTGCAGCACCATTCTTTGTTATGCTGTGACCTTAATTGGATTTGACAGTGGATAGCTAACAGTAACATTTCCCAAGTCGATTCATGGCTCAATTAAGCTGGCTCCCACGGTCAGCACGGAGAGGCTGAGTAATTACCGCGGGGTTTCAAAACATGACGTTCACCACCGGTGTCAAGCTGAGGAAAAACACTGTTCCTCGGTGACTCACAGTCAGCACAATGCATTGAATCCTATATCAATACATTTTAAAAACTGTTGCTTTGACCAATATATCGTACCCTGAAATGACTTTGACTGATGCAAATGTTAATGAAGGTATGCTTACTGCCGAACATGGAAGAAGTTGACAGAATATGTAGTACAACTCCTGTTAGAGAGCAACTTTCCTGTTGCTTTTTTAAACACAAAAAATTGAAGTTTTTATGGAGGCTTACATAAACATTGTCAATATTTGAAATCATTCTGATGCAGAATTTGAATTTAAGATTAAGATAAAGTGATATATTTATATGAAATAGAAAAGATTTTTAAAAATATATTTGTCAGCTTTTTTGCGTATTGCAACGCATTTTAAATAAAATGAGGTTTTCAATGAATTGTCGCGTATAGTGTTTTATAACGCTGACGCACGAAGCCTTTCCTAATGAGTAAATGACTCATCGCGAAAAATGTCCTAAAAAACAAATAAAGCTGAACAAAACCGGTCATTTCGGCTCCAATCTATACCTGTTATTCGTGGGTGGGTGGGGGGGGATCTATAAATCAAAATTACACTCTACACTTGTACATTCGAGATCTCCCCGTAAGACTACATTGGCTACAGTCCATAGCATCTCATTTATTATTGATCTGCTCTTTCAGATTCCTGCGTGCCCTCCAATATTATTCCATTCATTCTAGCTTTTACAATCTCCCGCGTAGCTACAGGTTTCCATCTTTTTGTATGTACAATATTTATGGGTGAGCAGCATACTGTTGTCTGTTACGCCACAAGTTTCACTAGGAATTGCGTTACATGCCGGACCTCCGGCTTTATGCATTTCTTAGCACCGGCCAAAAGCTTGTTTTCTTTCTCAGACGTTTTCATGCTCCTAGTCAGCAGTTTCCAGGCGAAGTATCGCGGTAAAGATGGCAAAGTATGCAACATGACTGCAATCTAGTCCAAATTTATTTGATGCTGTTTTTCATATGTCAGAGTATTATAAACGTACACTTGCGTTTTAATGAAACGATTCTATAGGAAATTATCTTTAGAATGGCGTTAAAACGCTTACTTAGAATAAAACACAAAAAGCGATACATGCATTATATTTGACCCAAAAAAAATCATAATCAACTTGACTGAAACAATACGGGGAAATATATTTCCCTTGCTTTCAAATATCGACCCATCCCACTAGGCTGCTCCAGATTCGGGACATCTTCCTCTTGGTTGTGACAACCTACCCCTTTCGTGGAAAATATTTCGTCACGCCCCTAAAGCCGCCTCTTATTGGCTAGTTACCCGTTGGTAGCTTGATTTCCTCCTCTGCAGTTGGCTGAGACAAACCGCCACTCCGTTCTAATACTTGGCATCAAGTTTGTTCGAGCGGCGAAAGTAATGAAAATGGAGGAATTGGTGTTGTTTAATTATTAAGTGAATTTATGGAGTAATTGATAGCTAGCAGCTTACACAGAAAACACAGTCGAGCGTCAGGAGAGCGGAATATTTGGAGGATAGCATGCTAGTAAGTATTGTAAGTTAACCCAGACTTGTCAGCGTGGTTTAAAGTATGTGTATATGGCCAGCGTGCACCTTTCAATATTATCCATGAATACTGGATTATCTGCTGCGATCTGACACTTAAAATAGGTCGCGGGACGCCAAACGGTCACTTTCATACCCAGTAAAAACGAAAAATGGACAAGCTATTCGCAGCCTTAAATAAACGGTTTGTGTCAGAAAACTAATACAAATATTACGGGTGAATTTCAGTATGTATATAATTGTTACTTTAACGGGGTGTTTACGCATATATGTGTATAAAATATAATATAACATATTATAACGAGTAATAATATTAGTAAAAGCTTAATACCTGTTTGACGTCTTATTTAAAGACACGCCCATTTACCTGAACTTAAGGCATTTGGGAAACTTAACAGATTAGAAGAATTATACGTGTGTAAGTGATTTCTACGTTAATTGTTTCCCTTGTAGGTTATTGTGTTAGTGGAAATTTAATCCCCAGTAAATGGGACAGATCGATCACCTTTAATGATGAGTGTTTGCAGGCTAACCCGTTACCTGTCCCATCCTTGCATTACCGGGGTTTTTAAGCATTAAAGTGGTAAGTCAGGACTCCCATCGCCGTGTAAAGTGCCCGAGGCGGCTGGTGATGGGGTGGCAGGGATGCCAGGCTCATAGTCTCCATGCCCGATCAGCAGATGAGCTTCATGCCGTCTTATGAATTTACCATCATCCCGTTTTACTTTCGTTTTAACGTAAGGGTCTGGCTACCCGCTTCCCACATAATTTCCATGTTAATATTAAATTATGAATAACGTATTTTGCATTCAAGCCGTGACCTTTTCTCTGTGACGTTCAGGCGCTCCGACTTTTCGTCAATAAATATTTTAGCACACTTGCATATAGATATTATTTTTCTTTCTTTTTTTTATACCTGAGAACTACTTTTGCACTAAACTGGAAAGCTAGCATAAACGCTGAACATGTCTTGATGTTGTTCGTTGTGCCCGATTTTTCTTCTGGTGACGTACTGGGATGTGTAGTTACTAACACCAACAGTGCAGTAACTATGTAGTCCAAGCATACATTTTGAATTTTACATGTCTGCTCAGTTTGTCGCCGCTTCAGGGTTACCAGCTCTCACGCTCATGCAAGATATCTTACTGCAAATCTACATTATTCTATTATAAACCTAAAATTGCTACATCAAAAGCATTGGGGTAGCTTACAAACCTTACTGACTATTTACAAGGTAATACAACTGTTACATACATGTAAATGCGTCTGCATATGTGTGCAGACTTGTCTTATTCTGAAAATCTCACACCAGCCAGCTGATCAAAGCTGGCAGCCCTCCACGTTTCTTTTAAAAATGAAAATTGCTTTTTGAAAAGTAGAGGTTAAGTAAGGTTGCCCTTGGGCCATTTAGGAAACACGTGTGGGAAGTGCTTCCTGAGTCACTGGCTGTATCTGAATTCAGGGGCTGCATCCTCTCAAGGCCGAATGCGTCACAGTAATGCGACCAGGCTGTCTCATTTCGAAGGCTCTTTCAATTGCGGTCTAGGAATGCATCCTCCTTTTGCTGAGAATCCACGTGATGGATCCTTCACAGCCCAACATAATCCCAAGATTCATTCCATGGTACTTCGAAGGACACAGCCTATAAAGGGTACATAGACCGCATCCTTTGAAGGATGCAGACGCTGAATTCGGACGCTGTGGGACCCTGGTAGCTTCAGACCCTGTGAGGTTATGGCGTCCGTGAACTGCCTCCTCTGACACGAATCCCCAAAAGTTTGGTAACGTTCGCTGACTTGTGGATGGAGCGTTCCCCCAGTGTAAGGGGGGTACTTGGTATTCATGGGAAAGAATTGTGGAAACATGCGATTTAACCCAGAAGGAAGCTCACGTTCTGTAACTGTCTGCCCTGGAAATGCTGTCAAGGTCCTTTTCGAAAGACTGACATCTCCAGGTGCTGTTTTGGAGCGCAGCATATCTTTTATCTCTGGTGTTTTAAATTTAATGTGACCGAGGATGTCTGCTGCAGTATTTGCTGCTTTGAAATGGATATTTGGTCTGAAAATGGAGCTAAGCCTCATGTAAGAGGATTTTGCAAGAATGTCAGATACTTTTGATAAGAGGAAGTTTTTGCGAATCTTTCATTTTAATAAATTCATGTTTTTAAGGTGTTGGCTATGTTATGTGAAGGTATTTGTGTTAGAATAAAGACGGAAAAATAGAAATGTGACCGTGTTGTCAGTTTGCTCTTGTTCTGTCCTGGTTTATTATGGTGAATTTCAATTATGAGAATATTAGGTCAATAACTTTTGCTGTTCTCATTAGACCGTATGTGGTGTGGGCTGATTCTCTGAAATAAGGTTTAAGTAGTTGCAATGCCAGTTCTTTGTATGTCCTTTTCTTTAAGTGTACTGAAGACGATTGCTTTCCTGGACAGAGGGGAATTTGAGACGCCAGCATAATTACAGCTTTTCCAAGCGATCTCTTCCTGCATCTGTGAGGGGCCTGATGCGCACTCTGCTCTTTAACGTAATTTCTGTAGAAGCTTCCAGCTGTCAGCAGTCATGTGACATGTAAGTAATGGTCTGTCAAGGTCCTGATGGCTCACTATGATGAAGAGAAACATTCCGGAGCCAGCAATGGTTATATAAGGCATTCATGAAGCCAAAATATGCACCTACTGTACCAGGCACCAAAGATCCTGTTTGTCTTGGTACGCTACCACTGGTGTTATTAGACTGTGGCCACATTCACCAGGGCGCACTCTTTACTCTTGCCCATGCACCCAGGGAGCTCTTTTGTTTAAAATATAAGTAATTGTGTTTGGCATTGTAATGTTAAACAATAAGTAAAAATATAGTAAGAGTTTTCTGCACTTGAGCATTTTGGTGTTTGAATAGCGTGACCGACTGACTAAATCGCTTTACCGTTTTGACTGTTATGCCGAAAAGTGGTTCTATTTTGTTCTTGAGTGCAACTGCAATTCAGTTTCAGCAGGATGGATTATCATGCTTTGTCAATCAGCGACTCCGCGGTAACCTACTGACCCACTTCTGCTTGCCTGCTTTATGTTCCGTTTTGGATAATCCGGCTCATGTTTGACGTTTCTCTGTGTTCCTGTCTGCTGTGGCTTTGAGAGCCTCATTTTTCCCGTTGTTACTATGTAAGATTTTATTAACTGTCTTCTTAACTTCAGCGTAATCGATGGGATTTAATAACATAAAGGTCCAGGCTTGGAATGTTAGCTGCAATTAATACATGCATCAGCCCATCCATCAATCTTATAACCACTTATCTTATTCAGAGTAGCGGGGGTGGGGGTGTGTGTATGTGGGGTAGGAGGCCTGGAACCCATCCCAGCCAGCTTAGTGAAAAGACTGAGGTAGACCAAATGGGATGCCAGTTTGCAACAAATACATCAAACTGAAACAAAATTACCCAGAGTTTTATATAATAAAAATAGCAATGGAAATGTAAACTAATGTGATACTTAAAATACTACATTTTTGTAGTTTTAGACAACCAGTTTTTCTTTGTAGTTCAGTGTATCCACCCCTGTAAACATTATCTACTCTTTGCACAGGGGCTCTTGTGGTGCATTCGCTTCCGTATGATTTATGGAATACAATCCTAAAGCCAGTTCTTAGGAATCCAAGTAATTGTAGCTAATGCATCATGTCCAGGACAAACTGTGCCCCCTTAAATGCTCCATAGATAGTTGGTGTAATAAGAATTAGAGTATTGAAATACTGCATCTATTTTAACTTGTCTTTGATGGTAGGTGTACCTTGTATAAGCTACTGTTTTAGTCATCGTAAGCTATGCTGGCCTTAGATTTTGAGCCTACTTTGTAGCATAAAATGTAGATTAGATAGTAACATGTTGCTGAACTACAGCTGTTGTTGACTGCTGATATTGTGCTAGCCTCCAGCATTGTTTTGGTTGAATGCAGGGGACATGTGCATATTTATAATATTTCTCTTGCTGTCTTTGGGGCTGAGTGATTGTGCTCTGTCGTTAATCTCACACCTGCTCGACGCGTTCCTGATGACCTGAGCTTTGCCGTTAGCCCTGTCGTGCGACTGCAGGTTTGTCATCTATCGTTGGTTGAAACCATCAGGCACCTTACTGCGGCCAGCTAGTGCCATATTTAATTTTGTTCTATGTTTGTTTTTTGGAGAACGCAACCTTTGACAAATTTTGGGCAGGGTGCTCTTGTGGTCTGACTGCCTCTGACGGATCTGGATAGGGCCCTTTCTGTCAGTCCAGCAAGGGCTTCGAGAATGTCGGCATGGTGATGATGAGTCACTTTATCACGCATGTTACACAGGGTGTGCGGACTCCCAGGCTGCGGAGACGGCTGGCCATGTTTCTATGGCGCTGATGGCTCTAGAACCTATTTTGGAGTCTCGGGTTACATTTGTTTGACAATATTAAAATGCCTTTCTACTTGTATTGTCTTTCACTGAAATCATCCTCACCATTGTCAGGTAATCGATTTATCCACAGTTTGCTAAAGCAGACTGGCAATATGTAAGGAGAATGGAGTCAGGAATTAAAGGGGTAGTTATTTTGAAGGATTTTATGTAGGTGGTTTCTAGAGATACTGTATGTCTCTTATCTGCAGTATCCATCGCCAGGCTCATGATTTGCAGATCTTGGTTCAATGTACCTTAATCCATCACTACAAACCCTCCCCAGCTTTCAGCTTTCTCTTGGGGCTTATTGGGGGGGGGGTTCAGGACCTTACATACTCCCCATACTTAGACTGTCCACATCCAGAGTGGCTGGGAAATCTCACCAGTAACTTGGGGGAGGGATTGCAAGCCAGGCTGGAATGTAGGAAAAATGGGTTTTGTAATGGTGCATTGGATAAAGAATGAGCTGATTGGGAAGTTTTCACAGGGTTTAGACAGGTGGCATCAACCAGAGGTCCAAAAGGCCTGTTTTATTGCCAACATTATCATACGTGACTGTATTAAGTAGAACCTTTGATCTCTGCTGTTACTCTGGTGGCTTTTTTGCTTCATTAGTGGCACCGCCCATGTTTTAAGGAAGCTGTGACCTCTAAAACAACATTTGGCGCAACAGACGGCTCCTTTAGTAGGAAAACATGACCCGTTAAACCACATTCAGTAAAACAGCCGCTGCCTTTTGTAGGTCAGGTGACGTTCGTCGGGAGTCCCAGGGAGAGCCGGCCAGGTTCTTCACTACACTTTTTTGCTCTTTGTTGGGTTTGTGAAGGAATTAGTTTGATATTGAGATGGTTGAATGCTGATGATGATGTTGAAATAAACTACACAACTTGAAACTCTGGCTCTGTGGCCTGTATTTGTGTCAGAGTGAGCACACGCCTTGGTCATTCACCCTGCCCCTCTGAAGTAGAGCTCGCTCACTGTCTCCCTGCCTCGCTCTCTTTCTCTCACTCTGCCTGCTGATTGGTGGGCATGTTCTTCCTGGCACCGCCCTCGCAGAGTATAATACAGCAGCTTGGAGTCGGTCAAACGTCTGACATGTTTCGGCTTTGCCCTGCTCGGGCGGGACATTCTGAGCAGCGAGAGCAGGAAATGACAGAAGATTTCAGGCGTTTTGGGGGGGTTCGGCTGTGGGAGTGTCTTTGGTGATCTCCACGGTTTCTCATCTGATCTGGTACGTCTTGCCTCTGCAGAAGGTCGATGGCTGTCAGTGGCGCAACTGAACCAACTGCTAGGGAAAGACACAACGTAACCAGACCAGTCCATTTGTAGCCAAGTCTGATTATGTAGGAAATATACCCAGGATGGTGTTAACTTGCTTTTATGACCAACTAACTCATTTATGAATGTGTGAATTAGGGTTAGGTTAGGTTGCAACTGTTTGGCAGACCCTGTTCAGGAAGTTCTGAAGGGATTTGAGCAAAATGTTTGTAGGTAACTGGGTTGTGAGCTGAGCTCCAGTCTGGAAGGTAACGTAGTTTCACTTCAGTTCAGAATGAAGTACTCATGTCAGTTGGTTTTGGGCGTGTACTGAAACAGTCAGCCTCTGTGACCCACCCCCCACCCTCCCCATAAACCCCCCCACATCCACAAGCATTTCAATTAATACGATTTTGCTTTTGTTGTCTTTTATTCTTCAGAAACAGGTTTTGAAAAAATGTGGGCAAGTTTGCTGGTCTCCAGGAGTTGAGCAATCTCCAGTTGCTTCTCCTTCTGCCCGGGTGCGTCTTGCGCTGTGGCATGTTGACACGTGCTCTGGCATGGGATCTGTTAGGCTTAATTCCCGGGTTCTATTACAAGCGAGGTTGGACCCGCTGGACCCCGCTGGACACAGTTCTATGTGTGTCATCAGCTGTGCATTTGTGTGTGTCTATTGTATTTGTTTGTTTGATATCTGTGTGTTATTTCAAGATAAGCACTTTCACTGGATGCTTTCATTTTTCCTCTTGCTTTAAAAGAGACTCGGCCCTAAATGCAATTTTACGTCGGAGGGCTGAAAAGGCATAATGGGTTTCCAGTCGGCGCCGCTTGGGCCAACCTTAATGAAGCGGCTTATTTTAAGCTCACTTCCTGTACGATAATTAGGTGGAAAATGCTCCGGCCTTTTTCGCTTATGTGCTCTCCTGTCCCCCACCCCCGAACCCATGTCACGCATGCTATTTTCAGCAATCAGTGGTACCTAGAAAGTGGGGGGGGGGGTCGGTCACCGCTTTTAAAGGCAGGAAGTGGACTGAACGATGCTTCAGGGAGCTGGTGGGTTTGGTTAGAGGCCTCCCACCATTTCCTGTCTATCTGCAGAGCCTAAAGAGTGGCCCTCAGGTCAGCTACAGCGTGGCCCTCAGGTCAGCTACAGCGTGGCCCTCAGGTCAGCTACAGCGTGGCCCTCAGGTCAGCTACACCGTGATCATAGCATTTTCATTTCCGTGTCATCAGATTCACCAGCGATCGGGAAGACAGACCTGTCAGTGCCGCGTCCTGTATGCACGTGTGTCACCCGCATCTGTCTCCTGGGCTGATTTCTGTCCCCGAATTTTCTGTTTCATGTCACGGCCAGCGGCTCGGGGAATGAGGGCTCGTTAAGACAACGCCTCCTTGAATACTGTGCTCAGGGTGTTAAAATACGTCATGTTTCACTTTGTGTTTATTCTGCCTGGATTTTATTTCTTTCCATCAGTGACATTAAGCACTATGTGTCATTTGTTGTCATTATGTGGGCAGTCTCCTGGAGTTCTGCGGCCATCATGTCCCCCCCCCCCCGCCAAGAACCACAGGGGCCCCCATTCGGTCTGCTTCTGCGATGACTAACAGCCCCTCCCGGGGGGGGGGGCTTGGCCTGCAAGCAGACGCCCCCGTGCACACGCGTGAGAGGCCACTTGCACAGCACCCGCTGCCGCGTAGCGCCTCCATGTTATTGGATCACTGTTCGCTTTGTTCTGCGCATCATTACGCACCTTTTTTTTGTATTTGCGAAGTTGCCGGCGTCTTTTGGAGGACGCCTGAAGGAATCGCCGTTCTTGGCGATGAACGCGTTGGGGGTTCCCGCTCCCGCAGTCGGCGGGGTGTTTTTGAGGGGGGATCCCCACTCACAGAGGTAAGCGCCTTTCTTGCCTGCTGCGGGGGCTCAGTGGTGCCCTCCTGCTGCCGCCCAGGCAGGGCTGATGGGGTCCCCTCCACTCTGTTTAAAGGAGACGCGCCCTCAGTGGCAGGTCAGGGGGTGGTGCTGGGATCAGCAAACATCTTTTGCTACCATCCGTCAGC
>JAODLD010000052.1:3031841-3060566 GCA_026781065.1 Mormyrops boulengeri | reverse complement strand
ACTTTAATCCGGATATATATATCCGGATTAAAGTAATCTCGAATTATTCCATTTGGATGCCTCTGAAATTATATTATATCCTCTATATTATTAAATATATCATTTTGAAAAGGAGCTTCCGGACTCACTTTATCTTTTATACTGCGAGTTAAGGTGTCTGTCCTGGAGATAACGTCATCAACTTTGCTGGATCCCGGATTCTCTATCTTCACAAAATCCAGGTAGGGTCCGTACAGCTGCAGTTTGCTTGCGATCCGACTCAAACACCTTTTCTACAGAAAGCGGGATAAAAATGCGAGTTAACAAAGTTTGAAGAAGTTACCGTTACGATCTACTAACATCGCACATTTTGCAATATACTGGTTGAACAGTTAGGCTACTTAAACACGTGAACAGAAATTGTTTTTAATTACATACAGATATCCACAGTGCGATGCAGGATAATTATGGAAAATTTCTTTAAATTTCTTACTTTGTTGAATTTAAGAGAAAAACAGCCGTCCTCCACGATCAGGTAAGGCATTGTGATTTTGTGGTCCTTGTATGATGACATGCTTTCTTGCGGCCAGTCTTTCGCAAACTAAAAAGAGCAAAAATGATAAAAAATGTATATGATTGTTTCGTTATTTTAAAATTACAATGGAAAAGGCAGATGACATTCCAAAGACATCATTTAATTCAACCAGTAGCCTGTTTCTGAATAGTTGGATTATACACTGTTAATTGGCTTAAATCTGTGTAACGGACGACGCTTTGAAGCAAGACTCTTTATTGTTTATACGATGTAAAGTTTATAAAAATGTCTTACGTGTTCGTCACAGAGACTGCCGATCAGGCAGACGAGTCCTGCCGAAAGATGCTCCAAATTCCTAGACGTCGGGTCGAGGCCGCCATCCCCAGAGGTATCTGACGCGTCTTCGAAGTGGCTGACGCAGGGGGCTCCGTGGGCAAGCACCATTATGAGAGGCAGCAGTGCAAAAGTGAGAGGTAGAGCTGGGGAAAGGAGAAGTGGAAAGAACTTAAGTTCCGCTGCAATGACTCGGCGAATCGCAATCGATGAAACCGAGATGCACTGACGTCGCACTTACTCTGCATGATGATCCGGGCTTGAACCTCGCTTGACATGATCTGGTCGGAGCCTCTTTAAATAGGCTATAGCTTCCTGTATTGTGTGTGTGTGTGTGTGTGTGTGTGTGTGTGTGTGGGTTTTCATAGATCACATCAAATTTCCCCAAAGTGTAGTAAAACCTGAAATTTCCCTACTTTTGGAGTAATCTTTTGAGGTCCCCGTTTGGATAACCTCAGTTTTATAAAAATCTGTGAATGCAATCAAAAAAGTAAAAATGCCAAAAGTCTTGTATTTGGGTTGGTTACTTATGGTTAAGGTTAGGGATGGGTGGAGGTTAAGGGTGTCGTGATTGGGATTAAGGTTTTTATCATAGAAATGGACGGTCCCCATTTAGATAGGTACACCAACATATGGCACCAATATATACTTTACAGAGAGCAGGGCACTACACAAACCAGAAAATGTAAAACAAGAAAAGTGAATGTCTTCTTTTTTACTTTCATTATTAATATTTTTTATATAAATAAAACTGACACCTGTTTAAAAATGTATAACAGTTACGGTGATTAAACACAGCTACAGCAATCGTGGCAAAAAAATAAATAAAATTTGCAATTACATAACACTAATTTTGAATGGTCATCGCTCTCAGTGTTGTAACACAGGGCACTACGGCGGAAGGGGGTGTAGACAGCGGAACTGCCACAGGTGGGGGGTGGTAATCAACCAAGGAGTTCCTTATAGTTTGGTTTGGAGTATCTGTGCACAGAGGTAGAAAGTTCAGGTCCAGAAAGTACAAATCCTTACCATGATTTTATTTCAACAACCTGTTGAGTGCTCTGTGATTGTGACTTTATATTCAACTGGTTGGTTCAAACGAAATTTTTGGTATGGATTTGTACTTTCTGGACCAGAGCCTTCCACCTCTGTGCACAGATAATCTGCATGTCCTATTAACATGTATTGACATGGACTTTCTGTTGATACTGATATTGTTGAGCTGTCCAGGTGACAACTGGTGACACCTAACTCAGAGTGCATGACTGGCATCCCATCCAGGACACGCTAAACAATCCACCACTGGGGAGAGTGTTTATTGATTCATTGGGTGTCATATTCTTTTCTTCTGGCAAAGAAAATTCTAGATGGTCTGATAAACAGCTGTCCAGAGAGGTATCTTTTGAGTTCCTTATGTTTTATTTTCTGCTGTCTACATTGAACTTTACTTTACATATAAAGCAATCTGCTGGGTCGTTGCCCTCCTTGAAGACTTTCATTTTACTAGGAAAACAGAAGGAAATTAGTGTTTTGTGACGTGAAACATAACCATCTCTTCTAGGAAATACGACGAATTTAGCAAAAATCAGGATTACCCCAGAAAAGAATCTACAACACAGTGAACCCTGGAATCTGCTTACTGATGTCTAAATCTTAAACAAGACTAAATCAAACACTGCTTTGGGAAAGGCCTCTGTTAGGGTGATGCTCACTTTTAATGTACAAAAAAGTAAAAATGCCAAAAGTCTTGTATTTGCATTTCCCATGATTCCCTTTTTTTAATAATAAAATGGACATATGAATCATGTCTGTCCATTAAGACCAGTGACAAATGTACACTATATATACACATACACAGTGCCGCCCCTCCCTACACGCAGAACACGCACTGTGCGTAGGGCCCCACGATCGTTGAGGGGCCCCATTTTCCGCAAGGGGTCAAGATCAATTTACTGCTAAGAACGTTGTATAAAAGTTGTTAGGAAAGAGTGCACAGGAAAAGGAAAAGATTGTTAGTGGTTTTTTTTTTTTTTAACTCATGTTTTTGTAATGGGGAGGGGGCTCAAAATAATATTCTGCTTAGGGCCTCAATTTGGCCAGGGGCGGCGCTGCACACACACTGTATTGCCAAGAGTATTGGGACACCCCTCCAAAGCATTGAATTCAGGTGTTAAAATCGCTTCCATAGCCACAGGTGTATAAAATCAATCACCTAGACATGCAGACTGCTTCTACAGACATTTGCGAAAGAATGGGTCACTCTCAGGAGCTCAGTGAATTCAAGCGTGGTACCGTGATAGGATGCCACCTGTGCAATAGGTCCATTCGTGAAATTTCCTCCCTACTAAATATTCCACGGTCAACTGTTAGTGGCATTATAACAAAGTGGAAGCATTTGGGAACAACAGCAACTCAGCCGCAAAGTTGTAGGCCACGTAAAATTACAGAGCGGGGACAAAACATGCTGAGGCGCACAGTGTGCAGAAGTCACCAACTGTCTGTAGAGTCCCAATACTTTTGGCAATATAGTGTATGTATGTATATATACACCTACACACACATGACAGACATTCTGAAAAAAAATGATGGCAATAGTAAAAATGAAAATATAATCTGTAAATCAAGCATTTCGTACCAGTATGTGTGTAATAGTGATATGAAGCATCACAATATCAGTGAGACATAAGGTGGTGTCGGTATCACTTTTCTGAGAAACATCTGAATCACACTGATAGCTTGGAGGGGGGGCTATGATGCTTGGAGCAACATCTACAGTGAGCTAAACATGCTGGTCTTTCGATGCAGTAGTATTTTGTAAAAATAAATAAGTAAGTAATTGATACTTTTTTATTAATCCCCGTAGGGAAATTGTCTTTTATGCCTCCCTCAACTTGCTCTTTTGTAGAGTAAGTTGTCCGTGAAGGGCTGCCACCTGTAGCGGCGCCCAGGGAGCTGGGGGTTAAGGGTCTTGCTCAAGGAGCCGCAGACGGGCTGAGGCTGGGTTTGAACCGGCGACCTTGTGATCACAAGCACACAGGCTTAGCCCACTGAGCCACACGCTGCCCCAAAATGCAAAATGCAAAATGCAGTTTTACAGAGACGTACAAGCTGGTGAATAGTAATCGTGTTACCGTTTTACGGTGAAAGAGCGCTTGGCAACAAATAGTCAAAAAAAGTTAGTCCTCAATGTAGTTTCATATTGTGTTTTTTTCGGTAAAATAAAATATAAAACATGTCTAAGTCCAAAAATCACCAGAATACTCAGAGATGAGAAATAAGGACTAAGGAATTAACCAGTTTTCCCCTTAAGTGTGATTAGATAAGGACAGAAGACGGCAGGAAATTAGCTGTTATGTAAGATAATTCCGCCCTACAAGAAAAAGGCAGTGCAGGTATTACTTCTTGTAAATGGTTGCAGCCTTATTGACGAGGCTCGGTTCCGTGGGGGGTTACCCTGCCCTTACTTTCACAGGTTCGGTGAAGTTGTAAAGATCAGTAGTAAACTGCAGTGTCAGCTTTTCAGGAAGTTATTATACTAATCAACGCTTTGGAAACCACACCCATGAATCGGCAGAAATTCTCCCAGGCATCAAAGAAAATGATTTCGCTTTTTGGGTTTCACAGTGGAAATTTATGGGGACTGAAGCCTGGGTTGTGCCAGGCTGGTGTAAGATCGGGTAGGTGAGGTGTGAAGAGAATATGAGCGAAATGGTCCTTTTATTTTTTGGTTGACTAAAAATATGCTTAATAAACAGAAAGAATGAGATGCTTGCCAACGGCACTAAACACGTTTGCACGATATGCCTGTGTATGCGAAAGTTTCCTCTGAGTAAACCTACATCCTCCGACAATCCAAAAACTGTCTCTAAATTGTCTGTAGCATGTGAAGGATTGCTCTTTTGTCCCGGGTGACTCCTTCTCCTCTTCTCCTCCTGTTTCCTGGGGGAGATTCGAGGCTCTCTGTAACCCTGTAAGTGATGGATGAATCTGAGTCTGCTCAATTGCTGAGTTTAATCTAGTTGCACTACACTACTAGTGTAATGGAGAAGGTAGGGCTGGACCGACCATCTGCCATACCGGCATTTTCCACAGTGGGCTGGTGGGTATGTGGGCCAACAAAATTTACTGTGGGGGACCCCAAAGTCCAGGGCCAATTTTTAATCCCAGTCCAACCTTGGGAGAGGAGTATACTACCGAGAATTCCCATATTCTGTAAGTAGAAATGTATAGATGTCTGCATGTATTCTTGTACAGAGGTAGGCTTTAAGGAAAATGATGAAATAACTATCTCTCTTGCATTCTGGACAGCAGGTAGATACCCATGTTAAGAAAATTATAACTGCTAACAGGCAGTAACTCAAGTGATGCAATTGCGTAACTTTTGGAAGTTCCTTGGAGGGTAACGTCATTTTGTTATCGATTACTTTACGTTAGCATTGTGCTACATGGGTCCAACAGACAAAACAAATCCTTCTTAAATAAAACCCTACTGTGCACAAAACCTTTAATGACGTATTCCTGTGTAGGTGTGTGTGTTATGACTGCTAATAATGTGACCATCAATCATTCACCCCCCCCCCCCCCGCATAAATCGCTGGTGATTTTCACCCCCTGATTACATGATTACCGGCCTCAGCCCAAGCAATACATCTACAATTATTTCAGTGCAATTATTCCTGAAATATTTTTCTTTAGTTAGGCCTATATCATACTTTTCTTATTGAGAAAAGCCAGGAGTTCTAGATAAAAACGACGGCTGCTTTCAGTTTTTGTTTGACTTTTGACATATACGATCATATGCGATTACGCTGTATAGCCGACCACAAAGCGGCGGTGCACCTCCACTAAACCGTCATCTAACCAGACCCTGTATAAAGTGCATATATCTAGGGGTGGAGTAACTATTCTGGGGGGCCAATCAGTGGGCCATTCAAGCTATTTTTTGGAGTCGAAAGAGAAAGGAGGGGGATTAAAAAATGATGGAACCTCAATAATCTGCTAATCAAAGAGCGGGGTGCCAGCGGTAAAATTTACCAACCAAGGCGGGGGCGGGCAATTTCGCTGATGAGGATTCCGAGATACTGGGCCCACCGCCTCTAGCACCAACTATCGCTTCACGTTTAAAATCACCGTCTGATTCTCAGATGCACAGTAGCTGAACCTCGATCCTGTTTGCATAGCTGCAGCCACCCAGGTCTCTGTTTGCAGATGCGAAGGTGCCATCTTGTATCTTTAAGGGTGCAAAGGCTATACCCTCAAGAGTCTGCCAATTGCACTCTAGCTGAAAGTAAATGTATATCTTTTAGTTTAATTGAAGGTGTTGAAATGGACTCAGCAACATTTTGTAAAATTGGGGTATATTTATGTTGTCTGTACCTTGTCTGTACCCGTTTTTCTGACAGTAAAGGGTGTAGATTTTGCTGTGGACTAAAGGGACATATGCCTACCAATATTGTGGGAGCAGGTTACCGCGTGTGTTTAGGGGAGGGCGCGGGGCTGACTTGGCCCCTACCAATGTTGAAACCATACCAAATTGTTTGCATTAACGAGCAGTTGTGTATAATAGTGTCCATGCTGTGGGTTCGTCTAACAGGCTATTGTAAGAAATTCTAACGAGCTGTACTATTTCTGCAACAGAAAGCTTCGCACTAAGATCGGAGGTCCGATCGCTTTTTGTTTCAGTAAGCTACCAAAAACGCCCGAAGCCTGCCATTGCCGTTGCCATAGAAACATCAGCAGATTGCCTTGATACAATCCAGGGCTTTGTGACGCATGTAAAAGTAAAGTTGCGATAAAGGCACAGGCGCAAGCACCGATCTGTCAGAGCAGAGAAACGTGGTTTATATGAACGTGTGTCACCTGCTTCCACCGTTACCAATAATGAGTAAATTACTATGAGCGGGCGTACGCTAGATGGCGCCCGAAAGCTGGTTATTTGATGTACTACATCGAGACGTATGATCTCCGTAAATATCAGTAGTTTCACGCTAGATTTATTGATTCTTGAACTTCTTATGGTTTCTTGATCTATGCTTTTCCTTTGGGGGCTCACCTCACATTCACAGGAAACACGAGAAAGAAGGAATGAACTTTGTCACTGATTCCAGTTGACATGTATAGATTTGACGTGCCTCAACATATTAATCCCGAATTATACGTCAGTTCAAAATAACAAAAGTAGCCGTTCCAAGTTTATGTACAGGACCTAATACTTACGCGAACAAATACTACGCTAAGCACTAGGTCGAATGGACGCAGTTTCGTGTATGTACACAGAATTAGAACATGAAGGCTTTATCATTTTCAGTTTTCATACTGTAGCCTGCTCTTTTATTTACGCATATCTTTACCGCCTATTTATAAGGATAAAGACAACTGGTGTTACTCCCAATTCTGTTTCGGTTCTCTTGCCAATAGCTAATTGAAAATGAGCGTAGATTGCTTTGTACCGTGCAAAAGGCAATTACTTGAGTCATAACAATGCCATGATCGGTTTGGGACCACAATTCGGACCTACCGGGAAAGCCACGCAATGACTATGATACAACGGCACCGAACCGGGTGCACGGGATGCAAATAGCCCCGTATAAATCCTACGCACGGCGGACTCGCCTTTCACGGGAGCGGAACGCGTCCGATCCTCGCCTCTCTCTCTAAATGCTGTTTTGGCGGAATTGGGATTGTATCTCCCCTCCATTTGCCACAGGCACTCTTCAATATTTAATCACGACTTCGTTTGAAGAGCGATGTACGCACTGTGCTTGATGGGGGGGGGGGGCGTTATCGGTCGGGATGAAAGGCTGTCTGGGGGCAGCAGAAATTCGCTCCTGTACATACAAAATCTTCGCTTTCAAGTGATGCCGAGCCTGACAGGCTCAGCATATGCAGAAAAAGAAATATCATATCCCTGCACGATGCGCAGAAAACTGAACTGTTTTGTTCTTAACCAAACCTTTATCTGTCATTGGCTGTTATTCCAGTTTAATCAGTTAAATCTTTTGCAGTAGTGACCAGAGACCTGTACAGAAGCTTGGAGACTTTTCCACAATGGGCCTGTGTGAAGTGAAATGTTAAGGAAGATTTAGCTAATTAGCTCTCTTTTTTATCATTGTAGGCTTTATGGCTGGAACAATTACTGAAGGAGAGTAGCTTGAATGACTTACATCCACACCCTTCAGGTTAGAAGGTACTGCCTCTAACCACTGTGCCCCCTACTTCACAGATGGTACTACACATGGTCTGCTTAAACTTGGTTACATGGCAGAGAAATGCCAGTTTTATGTCAGCAATATGAAACTCCTGCTTCAATGATCTTCTGAAGGAACGCCTCTGTACCCGTGAAAAGCATTTCAGTAGACGGTTTGTGGTTCACAGCAATATACTGTTTGATGATGGTGCAAGTGACATTGAAAATAACCGTTTGGAAGAGACCAGCTTTTTTAGCTGACTGTCCTTATCTCCCACCAATAACGTCAACAGCACCTACGCCTCGTCTATAGTTGGAGTCAGCAGCAGATACTGTAGTTCAGTTCTTAGTTCTTTAGGATCCAAAAGGGACCTTCTTGTTGTACCCTTGAATGACTTACTTAATTACTGCAGCAAAAACACCCTCTTATATGAGAGGTAAGGGACATGCACTGATTACAGTGTGTTGCCGCACCCTCCACACAACAAACCACCTCAGGGACGAGAACCTGAGTGCAGCCGTGCTGTGGGTGATACCTCAGCACCACACTAGTCTGAGTGGACCAGTGTGAGGTTTTTCTGGTGGCTGGAGTGCCAATCCTGCCACCAACCTTCAAATTTCCCTTAGGTCCTCCTTTCAGCACTAGATGTAGATTAACATCATACCCAGGATGAAGCAGTTGCAGGTTAAGGGCCTTGCTCAAGGGCCCAACGGAGGCAAATCACCAGTGGCATTCACAGGATTCAAACCAGCAACCTCCCGATTGCTGGCACAGATCCCTAGCCTCAGAGACACCACTCGACCCTGCTGTATAACTGTGCAAAAATGTTTAGTTGCTTTAATGAAAGCTGATCTGAGCCCTTAACAAGGTGTTGTGTGGTTCAGTAGGCTAGGCTGCTGTGTCTGTAGCTGGAAGGTCATTGGTTCAAATCCCAGGATTGGCAAAGTGGGTTCGGCTCTTAACTCTCAATTCCTTCAGGAACCGTCTGACCCTGCTTTCTCAAAAATGTATGTTGTTCTGGAGTGTGCTAAAAATAAATAAAAGGTAAACTAGGCATTTGATCAGTACATCCCCAAGAAAACAAGGGGGGGCCATGTAGTCTGGATGGATGGGGGGCTCTCCTGAATAAGGAGGTTGTGGGATTTCACTGGATGTCTGTCTTTTCCCAGTTCCTCTCGCTGCCACTAATGGGTCACACTGAGCCCTGCAGGCATGTTTAGGATGCACGTCTAGATTACATGGCACATATTGCTGCTGTGAGAGACTGGAGGCTTTTGAAAAACAGGGAAGGAAATGTCATTCAGAATAACTGTGTCACAGAGGACTCCTTAAAAGAAAATCCCCTTTAAACTTGCTTAATGATGTCTCATTTCCCCCTCATCTCCTAGTTTGTTTTGTACACAAAACAAATCCGTTTTTAAGACTGGGAATGAGCTCTTTCGATATGCAAGCACTTTGTCAACAAAAACAAAACAAGAGTTGTGTATCACACAAGGCGGATCACCTAGCCGATGGTCCGAAGAGAACAAGGATCATGTTTTATTCATTCTGAAAAGCCCGGGGGGCGTGTCAGCATTGTTCTTCTGCATGTTGCGTATTGAGACCAAAGGGGAATTTTGTGTCCATTCACAAAATTGTTCACATCCTGGAAGCTCTGTGGGTTGGAGTTTTGGGAGACATTTCATGAAAAGTTCCATCCTCGAAATAATCCAAGTGCTGTTTGCAAGGTTTGAAACAACCAACAAATCATTTTTAGACTCCAAATGTGAGCCTGTATTTTGCAGACCCGTAAAAGGTACCATGCCTTTTAACATTATATTTAGTTGTATAATACCTGTGCCACTTAAGGTGACACAAGAAGCCTCTTCCTTGCTCTTATATTTTGCATCCTATATCTGAACAGATGCAGCAGGTGAATATTCATAAATCTGGACAGGCTCCAAAGGCTGCTGAAACCAATTGATGGATTTCATGCAGACAATCGCAGACCTCCCACCAGGCATCATAGACCACACAGAACCAAATTTCCAACTGAGTGTTTCAGTAGTGAAGCAAAGAGACAACAAACATGAAAATGGTAAAGAAATCCAGCCCTGCCCAGAATGAGATTAAGGCTCTCCCCACTGAATGATAACCACGAAAAGGTTGTGTTGGACCTTGCAAAGATCGAGGCAACCTAATTGTATCTACACCAGCTGCATCCCCTCAACCACAAAATGGCTTCCAATGAGAGATCCAAGGCTTCGGATTCTAAACTGATGGGTCACTGTCACATCTCATTGGCCACTTCCCCTGTTCTCATTGGGTGGAAACAGTGATTGGCAGCCCATGGTAACTCCCACCCACGGAGGGATCCAGGGCTCCCTTTCTGTCATTACATAGCTAGTAATAACTCAACTTTACCGTTTCTATTCCAACTAATTAATGTCAGTTACATATGCTACAAGAGAGTACACATTGTTAATTTATCAATGTTAATTTAATTTAAATGATTCTAGCCTATTGTTGTAAACATAACATTTCACGCTCTGATTCACCTGTACAAGGTCTGCGTCAATTTATGCTCTTATGCGTGTTTAATGCTTATATAATGACATTATATAATACACGCCAATCATATGATGAGTAATGAAAAACGGTAGAATACAACGAAGTGCCCAATTAAAAATGAAGTATAATAATTTAAACTGTCTTCCAGGTGATATTAATAGGAAGCAGAAAAACAGTTTGTGTCGTAGTTTGGTCATTTGTATTCTATACTGTGAAACAAACAATGTTATAAATGTTATTAGTTCTGAGGAATTACATATGTTTATTTGTGGTTGGAACATTAAAATGTAATTATATCGGCTAATCCGTTGTGATAAAGTACAGCTGGTAGTGGTAAATTGGTTACTTTGAATCGCAAGAACAATCGTTCAAAAGACGCTTCCTTGAAAGAAATGCAGATATTGGGTTTGTAGTGACTTTAAGTCATCTTTACTCTTAAACACTGACATGTGGAAAATCCGGTTTCGGGTCCGGTTACATTCCCCTCATTTTAAACATTACCTCATTTTAAAATAATGAATTACAAGCCTCTGTCCAAGTGTAGAGCCTTTCCTGAACATTCAAAGCCTTAATTTAACTGCATATGAAAAGTAGCGCATCCGTTCAGGCTGAATGAATAAAGCATCCGACTATAACGCTTTTCCAAGTATTGGTCTTAATGAAGCAGGCTGTTCTCCGGAAACTGGCCAGGTTATAATGCATATATTCATTCAGACATACATACATACATACATACATACATACATACATACATACATACATACATACATGGGGTTTTGAATGCACTATGGCGGGGCGGGGGGGGGAACCCGTACGAAGCTGCTGCTCGCAATGGTGCTGTGTTATGGAGGTTGACCAAACGCCAGCAACACCCAGTCCGTGAATATCCCCCAGGGAGGGTGGAAGTGATGCAGCGATATTTCCTGCACCTGTGGATGAGCTCACTGGCACCGTATGCACGTAGGCTGCTCCGGAGCGCAAAGCGGACGGGCGGCGCGGGGCGGAGCGGATGCGCATTCGGGGGCTCGGCGATCCGGGGCCGCTCTCCGTGAGTCCTGCGGGAGGGCGATGGAGGAGGCAGCGGACGGCGCTCCCTCCTCCGCGCCGGAGGACGGCCACCTGGCGACCTGGCGCTGGGGCAGGAACGCCAAAGAGCAGGTCCAGCTCAAACAGAAGATCCGAGACCTGCCCGCCCTCCTGAAACACGGGCTGCATCTGCGGAGGAAAAGTGTAAGTGCGGCCGCCGCTTCCCGGTCGCCGTGTGCCGTACATAAGCGCTCGGAGGCGGGCGGCGACGTGCAAGCGCCTCGCGGACGGGCTGTGGGTCCGTGGATTGCTGTAAGCGGGAGCCCGGATCCTGTGTCTGCGTCGGGTGCGTCCAGGGGGCGGTTGCCTCCCTTGCATGCGCCCTTAGGATGCATGGCAGTAAAAATACGCGATGTTATATACTGCAGCGTACATTTAGCAGTGAATGAATTAATGGGTGCAATTAATGCATTAGCTTCAATTTGATTATATTTAATGCATTTTTATTAATTTGATAATCCGCCGTGTCTAAGACACCGGTGATCGGTAATATACGACCTCCTTACTTATATTTGACCCTCCTGGGATGTTGGTTTCTGGATAAACAGCATCTTTCTCATCATCCAGAGGACTTGTAGCTCAAAATGGCACGGTCTTTAAATGAAAAATGCATTTATTTTAATAAACAATAATTACTGATCCTGGCCGTGTTGGGGTGATTACTAGTAAAACGACACCGCGTTATCCGCGCGTAGTGTTCTGACATCCAGAGAACAACGTAGTAAATTTCAGTCAGGTTGGGAAATTGGAAGTACTTCTGCTACTGGGTGCAACTTAATCGTGCCAAAGGTGTCCTATCATTTTAAAACTATAAGGGCCACTCAGCCGGATTATTTTGCAACACGTGCGTGCACCTGGGGGGTCTTGGGTGGTTGCTCAACCATGTAATGACCGTTGGCAAAGCTGGACTGAAGTACTTCATGATCTGTCAAGCGAAGCTGAAATAAGCTATGGCAGATCCTTGGAGCACCTAGTATGGACTGCGTGCTTGTCAGAAACTGGGGAAGAAAAATATCCCGATTGCTGGTCAAGCATCCCTCAGCAGGTGGGGGAGCGTGCGTGGATTGTAATATTAACCAGTCAGTTCTCAAATCACGCAAGGCAATATTGACGGTGTAGAGCCGGATTAGGCATCATCTTGGAGCAACTGGGGTTAAGGGACCAATGCTGGTATGGTTGCTTTGCTGGTCATGGGATTCAAACCCATAACGTTTGTGGGCGTAAACCGATGAACTGTTTCTAAAGCAGGGATGACACTATAACTACGGTGGCAGGAATCCCGGCACACGCGAGCTGGGGAATGAGTACCAGGTCTGTATCGGGCTCGTTTATGAGACTCTGGGAGCCGCGTGTGGGAGGCGGTGGCAGCTGCCGCGATAATCCGCAGGCAGATCCCGCTCGAAGTGTGGGCGCCGCGGCTGAAACGTGCCGCGGGGGCCTCGTGCAGGCGGAATCAGGCGCGCGTGAGGACGGCCCCGAGTCAGGCGGCGCTCTCGAGCCCCCCCGGGAAATCTCGAGCTCTAGGTCGTTTATCAGTTGTGTCGTTACCGCAGTCCGATGGCGCTGTTTTGCCTCCAGTCAACATCATCATTGTTGTCCCTTTGGAAATGTTGTATTCTCCGTAGAAATTATTCGGGGGGGGTGGATTGTGGGGTGCCAGGTTATATATGGATTCAAAGAAGCATCTTAATAGATAATGGTCATTACTGCTAAAGGCTAACATCATAGATCCCAGATTTCATCATGATATCCTGAGACACAAGTCCTGCCTGAAGTAATTATGAAGGCCTTATGTCTTGTAAACAAATAGCCCGTTAGAGGCTGCTGATGGCTTTGGGCTTGAGTTTTGGATGAATGTTGTGTTTTAATG
Organism: Mormyrops boulengeri; assembly: GCA_026781065.1. Taxonomy (NCBI): domain Eukaryota; kingdom Metazoa; phylum Chordata; class Actinopteri; order Osteoglossiformes; family Mormyridae; genus Mormyrops; species Mormyrops boulengeri. The sequence continues at coordinate 3,047,026 of JAODLD010000052.1, read as the reverse complement.
GTTTTGTAGCAGGTTGTAATTTAATTTATTTTATTTTTTTTGGTTATGAGTGTCTTGTCAGGAAGGTGCTGAAGCTCTTGTTAATGTTATGGGGAGACAGGATGAGAATCAGGAACCAATGGAGCGCGGGCAGAAATAGGAATAAAATCTAGTTTTTGGTGTGAGGAGCCGCGACACTCTCCAGATTTTAGATCCATCTGTGATGAGGCGGTGGGAGCCGGGATTCTGCGCTGAGCGTGAATAACATCCAGCTCTGATTATGTGTCATAAAACCAGCTTTATTAAAATGGCACGGCTGTGCAAATAAGGCATAAAAAACTCGCCAATCTAAAATATGAATATAGATGCAGTAATACCCGATTTTTCATGATTGCTGTATCCCCCCCTCCCACCCCCCTGCGTCCATTTCCCACTCACAGTTGTAGCAATTAACTATTAATCCAGCTGTTAAAACTTTAATTGATGAATTGCTAGCTCTTATTAAACCGTGGAATCAGAATGAGTTGAGCTCGCGAAAAGTCTCACAATTTAAAATGGCAATTTAAAACGTAACAGTTAAGCATCAGTGATTTAATCCGACGTTGGGATTTAGGCAAATACAAACAATAGACTGGTGTGTTACATTTGAGTTTGAGTGTTTCAACCGCGGTCACCGCCTGATCCTTTGTGGAAGCAACTAACGATATCCCAACCAGTCAGATTGGCACTTTTCCAGTATGGATCTGTTTGACTATATTTTCACAATGTGTTTGATTGTTTCAGTAGCTGTAAGATTTTGAGATGGACACCTGCTACATAACATACACATTCAGCATCCCTACTGGAATTATTTCACTAATTACCATATCTGAGTTCTGCACCTCCCTGTGATGTTTGTGTGAGTTTTTCCTACACAATGCCTGTTGTGTTTTACTTATTTATAGTATCTGGCTTGATACTCGCAGAACATTCGCTCATTCCACCCTCATTTTTATCCCCTTAAAATCTGCGTGTGACTTCGCAGTCTGTCCCGTCGTTGGCTAGAAAAACAACCGTTTTCAGCTTGACTCGATATCGCTCATTGGTCAACAGGATCTCCATCATATATACTTTTTAAAGACCCTTTATTATTCAGTGCATATAGGACGCCAATGGCCCTGTCTCGCAGATTTCACTTTTTAATATCTGCCCTGAGGTTTCTGGCAGGCATACAGTGTGTTCATCCCAGTATTACTGTGCTTTCCGACCCAGTGACACTGGTAAGAGTGTAATTTCGGTCCTGAGAGTTTAGTGTTTTTTTTTTTTTTTCCTTCACGCTTGTATGGGATTCGCTGGTGATTTAGCGGCATCATCTCATTGGGCGTGACGGGATTATCTGAGAGGGACGAGTTGCGGCGTGCTGGTTTAACGGGCGGCGAGTAAAGCCCGTCTCAAGGCCCAAAGCTTTAATCTGGCCGTAATCCACACCAGGCTGATGGTGCCTTGCTCGCAGCCAGCCGGAGAGCCCGGTGTGGGGCTTTGAGGCACGTCGCACTGCTGGTGCCCCCCCGTACTCCTTGCCTGGTGCTTCTGTGGAAAGCTCCGGGACATGCGTCTTGGAACACGAACACGATTTGCTTTGGGAAAGCATCCCCCCCCTCCACCTGATCCTCGGAAAATCAGGTCAGGTGGTGCCTGCCCAGGTGCAGGTTAAGTGTCCGGCCAGCACCTGTCCTGCTGAGTCACTTGGATGTCTAATGGGGCTCAGGCTTGGATCAGGCAGAGCTGCATGGTCCTGCACTCCAGGCCGTAAACGAAATGCTTTTAAGTGTGGATGTCATTCCTTGGGATGGACTGGAATTCTCCTATTAAACGGCAATAATGCGATGTGATGTTGTTTTAGATTTGGATCAGACAGTGGTTTTGTTGAGGGGTGTGTGCGAATTGGTTGCTGTAGATGGATTTATTGAGAGTGTAACAGCTTGGCCGGGCAGTATTGGAGTGGCTGCCTGAATGGTGTCATCGGGGGCTGGTGACCTGCAGCATGGTCACCCCCCCCCCCCCCACACCCGACTGGGCGTTTGTCACGTATTTTTCTCATCCCCTGTCGATTTGTGTCTTGACAGCAGTCCCCTGACACCATCCCCGGACCCAGCGTGGGATTCACCAGGCATAAGGTAAAGGTCTTGCAAAAGGTCGTGTTTGGGAGCCAGGAGAACCACACTGTGCTGTGTGTGTGTGTTCTATCTGTGGGTGTATGTGTCTGTCTGTATCTGTCTGTCTGTATCTGTGTTTGTGTGTGTGCCTGTCTGTCTGTCTGTATCTGTGTGTGTTTGTTTGTATGTCTGTCTGTATCTCTGTGTCTGTGTGCACGTGCTGTGTCACCGTCCCCCTCAGAACCAGCCCATGCTCTGTTCCCCATGAAGGTGCCTCTTTGTGACAGGCAGCTTGCCCATTCTTCCCCATCGTCCTGCTTCATTCTGTCCCCAGAGGCTCATTAATTTCCATTAATTGTTGTTTATGGAGGCGCCGTGTGGCGACTCTCAGAGCAACCGCTGCCCTTATCGGTCTCGCAACCCGGGCGTCTGCGGGGCTGGGATCGTGGGGCTCTTACCGATCCAGTTTGACCAGTTTTGGCTTCTGTTTGAGCTTGGTTGAAGGATGGGATGGTATCTGGCTTTCCTTCCTTCCAGGGCGCCTCTCCAGTTTCTGACTTGAAGTTGCCATGGGCATTGTTGCACGCAAGTGTGTGTGTGTATACATGTTGTTAACAGAGGCCCACTCTGTCTCCCAGGCCTGCTCCCAGAGCTTTCCCTGTGCAGGCCGCGCTCTCAGGAACGCCTTCCTATCCCACGGTCCATTTCCCGGCAAGGAGAGGATACACCTAGCCCGCATTATCAGGTAACACTCCCCCACGCTCTGCTCTTTGTGTACGAGGGTGTGTACGGGCCCCCTCACACGTGCTTGGGTCCCTGCGCATGTGTGACTGGTTGTGTAGCTCTTTAGTCGTGCAGGTTCAGTTTAAATTCAATCACGTTTGCGCTCTTGCATTTCAGATGCATTTTGGGTAAAAATACAAAGTCTCTGCTTCCAGTGACGCCCCCACATCTGGCTGCAGTGTCATTGTGTGTTTGTAGTCCCAGTTTGCTGCGGCAACCCCCTCCACAGGGGGAACGCACAGCAGGAGGCAGCAACGTGACCAAACCGGCGTCTGTCTGGCTTCGGCATGCACTGACCTCCACAGTGAGGCAGGGTCTGAAAAGGACTTGTTAAGCCGATGGTTCAAATCTGCCCAGCACCAGCATGTTTAGTGTTTTACTGAGATGGAAGCAGGACATCTGTCTTCAGGAAAGACTAGTAACATTCTGGGGTTTTGACCCACAAAGGGAGGATTTTTGGTAACGAAGATGGGCTCTTTCAACGAAAGGATGACTCTTGTTTCCAGTAGGGCATGGCGGGGGCTGTGATATGCAGGTGTGTGCCTGTAATATGTTACGTTTGTGTACGGTGTATGATAGAGTGGCTTTAAATAATAAATTGTATGGGAGCATCTTATTTGAGTGGGATAATGGAGTGAGTCACGTCGTTGGCCACAGCTGTCTGGAAGCCGTCTGGCAGAACCGTGAAAGTCCAAATATGGAGTCTGACTGCATAGATCGTGTTGCTGAAACCTTCCTGGCTGCTTGCTGAGATCGTGAGGCTGTTCCTGGGACTGCGAGCCCAGCGCCCAAACACTCACGTCAAGTGCATGTGGTTGAAGATTGATCCATTCAGTGGTGCAGTAAGGCAAAGGTGTCGGGTACCTTTTTTCTGTTTATTTATAGCAGGATTTTGCGCCCTGGGTGGTGTATAGGGCTGTCACACGTTGTCGTGTCAGCCAGGTTTGAGTGACATAACTGTGCTGCGTTTATCGTGTGAGATGCCTTTATATATTTCCTCTGAAATCTCTGATAGATGATGGCTGTCTTCGTTTTAGCACTGGTGTGAGATGTGTGTGCTGATGTGGGCGGGACTTAGGGCGCATTTCCACCGCATTAGGTACCCTAGGTTTGGTACTTCGAGAAAGTACCAAAAGTACAGTACTTCAAGGTGTAGGTTTCCAGTAGCGTAAAAACTGATACCGACACCAAATGACATCAGAACGTGAGGCGGGGTATTTTGTACTGAATCTGAAAAATGGCTTGTATATTACAGGGCAGGACAATGTGCAATATTAATACCAACATGGCATGTTATGCGCATGCAATTCTAACATCACTAGCAGCTGGATTAAGATTAAGGCATTTTCTTACTTTACATTCTATAGAGACATTATAGTGCAGGGAGTTTTTCCACTGCATCATTTTTACTTTGTCAGGAAAAAAAAACGTAACTGGCTCTGCAGTTTTAATTATTCCCTTTATCTGTTTTATGTTTGAAAATCAGTTTAAAGTTTTTACCTCCACTGCCTTTGCTTGAGCACTGCATGCATTCTCCAGGACAATCATGACCATTTTCATCCTTGTTTAAATCACTGCTAGATGTGATTTAAAAATACCCCAATATTTATTTTTATTTATTTTTTTTACAACAAAATCACATCGCTGTCCAAATATGTTAAACAAAAACACTTCTTAAATTTCTTATGCCGTCCTGATCTTTTTGTTGCATATTTTCTTCCGACCAGATCACAATTCATTTCTTTTTAACTTCATTTTATCGTTGTTTTCTGAGTTCATAACTGTTTTTATATTGTGTTTCGGAGGCAAGGATTTGCATAACCAGTCGACAAAGAAAGTGTTTTAAGTCCCACCCCAAAGTACTTAAGTACTCAGTGGGAGGGGCCACACTGTGGGTGTGTCTGCATGGTCATGTGCCACTCAGTGGGAGGGGCCACACTGTGGGTGTGTCTGCATAGTCATGTGCCACTCAGTGGGAGGGGCCACACTGTGGGTGTGTCTGCATGGTCATGTGCCACTCAGTGGGAGGGGCCACACTGTGGGTGTGTCCAGACAGCAAACCCATGTTCCCATCTCCGCAGGAGAACCTATGAGGGTCTGGAGCTGGTCCAATGGCTGCTGGAGCAGTGCCTGTTCATCCAGTGCAGGACGATGGCAGTGCGTGTCTGGCAGATCCTGCTGGAGCTGGGCATCCTGCTGTCGGGTGAGTGTGCCTGCCTGCCCGCTTCCTCGCCTGGCACCCGCCTTCCAAACACCAGGGCAGGGGAAGTAGCTGTGCGCGGTGAGAAATGGGACTTTGGAATCCAAAGTGGGCAGGTTATCACAAACTTCCAGCTGGTATTTTCAACACTTCCTATCTGGGCCGCCACTGCAGTGAGAGTCAGCTGCCTCTCATGCTCACAGTAGTTTTGGATCAAAATAACAAGCCCTGGAGATGCAGTCTATCTTTCCTGAGCCTTTTCAAAGGCTTTAGCTCCCTCTGTGTTCCTTTGTTGTATAAAAAGCACCATATTTAAAAAATACCATGTGTAACATGGTATTAATATAAGGTTTTATGGTCTCCTAATAACGGGAATCCCCCTCCCTTCCCGTACGACACAGTGATGTAGTTACCGCAACGTAACGTACCACTGTAATACTTGTTTGTGATTTGTTTACCTTAGAAACACACAACAGATGCTTTACACCAGATTTTCATGAATGCGGCTTGATAATTAGTTTTCTTTGGTAATTATATTTTTCCCTAACCTTCAGGCTTACAATGATCATGAGTGATTTTCATAAGCTTGCTATTTATATTCTCTAACTGGGCAAACCGACTCCAACATGATTAAGAAAAGTAAACAAAAGGCTATAAATATTTAAGGTTTTGATGCTGGAAATGATTTATAGGTGCTGAATTTATAATCTAGGAGAGTAATTACCATGATCCACCTCCAGAAACTGTTCAGGGACCATGAGCATTATTTACGGTTTATTTACCCAGCTAGTTAGCGGTTTGGCATAACTGTTGTTATACTAGTCTCTTCGGAAATATCGTCCTTCTCCAATGATCAAATATTCACACGGCGGGACAATAAAACCGGCAGTAAATCGGCCCCACCGGGGAGCAGCCTGTGTCTGAAAGCGACACGTCTCATTCACGAGGGAAATTAACTTGTGCTTAAAATATCCCCCCAGTGTCGGGAGCCAGTGGAGCTGACTGAGGCTGCCGCAGGTTTGGCCTGGGCCCCCATCCTGTAACACTGGCATGATGAGTTTCACTTGAGTCGGATTTTCAGACATTTCTAAAACGCTGGGAGTCAGTGGGGGTGACGACACTCCTCAGAGTAAGAAATGTTTAAAATTTAAAATCCATTTAATTGTTTTGGTCTCTCGGAGCACTGAGAAAATATTTTCCAAAGTCGCTTCCTCTTGAAGACAGTGGTAGTTGCTGATATCGGCCGGGGGGGGCGGGGGTGTGATCTATGAATGTGGGTGAGCAGGCGTCTCTTTGACAGGCTGCACTGGGTCAAGCGCTTGATGCCTGGATTTTTAGGTCACAGCTCTTTCAAAGGTAGGAACGTTTAGGGAACATCTGGGATCCCCTGGGCGCCCCCCCTCTGCTTATGTAAAAGGGTGTCATGCAGGAAAGCCCAGGGCCATTTTAAGGTGACGTGATGTCGGGACGGGTGTCCGTGTTGACCTCGCTTTCACAACCCTCTCAGTTCCTCTAAATGGTCGTGCGCTGTCCCCCAGCAGAGCTCAGCCCGGAGAAAGTTGCTTTGGTGTTTTTTATAGATTTTATGAGACGGTGAACTGTTAAAAGCACAAGGGATGATGCCAGGTAACTCCACCTCTTATCTTGGTTATCCCCAGTCTTTCAGCGACATGGTCCCATCTGAGCTTCACCCATCCTATCCCCCTATTCCAAGTCCCAGCGGGTCCTGATCTGTCAGCAAAGGGACTGTTAAGTGGATGAGACCACTTTACTGTAATATTTTAATTTATTTATTTAGCAGATACTTAATCTGAGTGAGCGCTGTGATTACTTTGCTGACCCCAGGAATCCAACCAAAAACCTCCTGGACACAGACACAGATCGCGAACCCGCCCCAGTATTTACCCGCACCTGGGATGTGGGTCTCACTCGGCACACGATAGGCTAAGCCATATTAAATGTCATACAAATTGTGTCATTTGGGTTTTATTTGGTGGCAAAATGGACAGAACCGGGGAGGGTCTCCAGGACCCTTCCTCGGGCGGTCCTGTCCTGGTCTGTGTGAGAGTGAGAGTAAACCTGCTTGCCTTTGCAGTGGACCAGCGGGTCGTCTTCGAGGACTCTGACACCTACTACCGGTTCTCCTTCGAGGAGTGTGAGATGCAGGCCTGTGGCTTCCGCCGGGAGGATGAGTGGCAGAATGGTGTCCGTCTCCTGCTCCAGCTGGCCCCCTACGTCCAGTTCCGGGTCGGCGTCATCAGCCCGTGAGTACCCCTGCACCCCCCGCCTCCCCCTCATTCTCGGTGAGGGCCTGGTTCTGTCATAGTGCTTAGTGGCATCTGGCATCCTCAGGCCTGGAATTCCCCGCTCGCCCATCGCATAAAGGCGGCAGCCCAATTTGGGTCAAGCAGAACCAGTTCCTGAACTTGCGTCATAGTAGGGGGCTCTATTTTAGGCACCGGATCTCAGGGTTGTCTACAGTTTATCTGGCTTTCCGCTGCACTCCTATCACGTTTACTCAATATCTACTCAGTTCTTACTCAATGTTTACTCTGTGTTTACCCTGTTAGCCAGGTGCGCTGTGCCAGTGTTCAAATGCTTGAGAGTCTTGAGCCAATTATGACAGTAGGAAGTCTTCTAATTGTGCTGTTTAAACATAAACACAGACTTCATCAATTTAATCAGGAGGTGCATTATTAAATGTTTATTCTGGGCTGCAAAATAATCTAAGGAACTAAACATTAATTTAAAATTGAAATATGTCTCTTTTTTTTTTTCTTGAGCTCCTGTAGCTTGTCAGGCTGACATTTTAACCAGCGTTTTATTTTTATTTTCATATGACATTTCAGCAGCTCTGGATGGTAATACATTTAGGTTCTCAAAACAGTCATACAGTTTTTCCCATTTATTTTACTGGAAATCTTCCAGTTGAGAGCTCTTCTGAAGGTTATTATGACTGGGCTATTTCTAGGACTTGAACCCACCATCTTTAGGTTAAAAGGTTGTGTTTAACCAGTATATCAGCCTCCTCTCGATCTGCCGGATAGCTAAATGTATGTGTGGGTGGAAGCCAAATGCAGCATGACATCAGAGGCGGTGTCTCTAGCCTCAAATTTAGACTTCACCCGCATCCGCCTGCACCGAGCGACGCTTTGCATGATGGGTAAGTTCCTGCACAGAGACCCTGTTCAGCATCGCTGGCTTCGCCGTTATCTAGCTGCGGTTGGTGGGGGGGTTGTGTGGTGTGGTGGTGGAACGTGTGCCGCTGGCCTACTTTCACTCCAGGGCTGTGGGTCACATGACCACACGGCGCAACACAGAAGTGACCCAGCTGTCAGTGATGACACAATTACTCTCTTACTCTCATTTTCAAATCCTCCTTTCGCTAAGCAAAAAAAATTTAATTCAAAGGATAAAAAGCACTTTGCAAGAAGGTCTTCCTCTGCACTGTCAGCCACCCCCTTGAGTACCCCCCCCCCCCCTGGGGAATAGGTGTTTGGCCATAATCTCTGGCCCCAGCCAGTAGCCACTGAACCAAACATTGCTAAATATCAACCAGATGTCGTCTCTGGCCTGCAGGGGGCACTGAAATGAACAATTTTTAATTTTAGTGGTGGTGGGGGGGTTGATACGTCTCCACGTCTGCCCAAATGGCTTAATTCGTTTGTCTAGTGTCTAGTGTCCCCCGCTCGTAAAGCCCATTGGATTATTTCCGATGGTGGGCGATGGGCTATAACTGAGGTCACATGACTCTGATCGCTGTCACACCCAGAGACCTTTAAGGCAGACATCTAAATCAAGAACATTTCACCAACCGCTGCTTTTCCTCTAGTATCATCCAGAAATTCCTGGCTGGCAGGGTGCTGATGGAGGAATTATGGTCATGAAAGAGGTGTTTACCCCCAAACACGCACACACACATCAACATCTATAGCTTGTTGTGGAAGACCACTGGTTTTCAACCTGGGGTCTGTAAAGCTGTCACATGTGGTCTGTTGAGAGATTTTGTATATTGACGGTATTTTAAACTACTATGAGAACCACCCACCCCCCAGATGTAAGGAAGGTTGCAAGTCCCGAACCTATAGCATTACACCGTCAACAAACACATGCGTGTGCAAAAAGTGAGCTGTGCGTTTAAGTGTGATCGAATTTAATCAAGTCCAGAGATTCTAGATGTTTCCCTTCTACATGTTTCAAAACATGTTAATGGGAAAAGTCCGTGTGTTTATAACGAATGCTTCGGCGGTAATGCGGATAACCGCGATGTTTGCATGTGGGGAAAGGCTTTATAGCGGAGTAGACTTCGCCACCTCATTAAATTTTTAAATCTGTTCTCTGTCTGAGAAGGGGGACGGCTTGCTTTTAGTGTAATAGTGTAATATGTTCTTTTTTAAAATGACTGTTTGGATATTAGCCTCCCACACAGGCTGGCTTATTGCAGCTCAGGGGAATTAGCGATGTGTTTGCATTTCATCTGCGCCTGGGGGAAGCTGAGGGGCGTCAGGAGGACGATGGAGGGATGCGGGCATAGACTCTGCGGCTCCGTAAGTCAGGGTTGCCAACTCGCACGATCATACGGCAAACCTATATTATTCGATTATAAACCTAAACTTGGCTACATCAAAAGTGTTGCGGTAGTTTGCAAACCTTACAGACTATTTACAAGGTGATGAAACTGTTACATGTAGATATGTGTGTGCAGACTTATCTTGAACTGAAAATCTCACGCCAGCCAAATGACCAAAGTTGGCAACCCTGTAATGTGGATCTGGAAGAGAGGATCAGGAAGTTTTTTTTTTATACGCACGGCGTTTGATCGGAGGTCCAGACCTGCTTGTCGGTTTGGCGGAGCCCAGCGGCGGGGAATGATCGCCAGCCGCTTATGTAAATCTGAAACCGCCGGTCAGGAGATCTTTTCGCAAGCTGTCACCACGATTTTAAATATGCATTTTCTTAAAAAGACCGTTCAAAACTCTTCTTGCTGTTTTCACCCGTAGTCTTCATGTAAAACGATTCATAAAACCACAGCTGTATAACCTTTTTGAGCGTTAAACTTGATCACTAATGATAATGGTGTTCGTTTTTTGGAAATAGCATAATACGCGTGTTTGCGAAATGAATCAGCGGGGGGAGGCAGACAGGCAGGTTTGTTGTCCCAGAAACAAAAAAAACGGAATCAGATCGTGTATCATTTAACAGTCTATTATCGATGCTGGAATCAAGCTTAAATTTTACCATTAGGGTGTCATTCGGTTTTTCTATTCATGAGGTAAAATATTTGATAGCATCTCACTTCTGGAGATTTATAGGAGGTTATAGAGAGGACAAGTTTGATGAACCTGACAAAAGCTGTTCGGTTCAGTCTATACTGCAGATACCTAGAGACCTTTCCTGAACCAAACTTAAAAAGCCTTTGTCACTTTACTGCGTACTTCCCGGGTGAAAACGCTTTAAACACAAAATATGACAGCTTTCTGTAATAAGAACAGAAACTGAACTCTATAAGATCTCAGAAAGCGTGAAACAGGTTCAGTGTTAGTGGGTCACGGGAGCGAATGAAGAATCCAGGCAAAGCAGGCCCATTATTGATTCACAGACGGAAAAGCCAGAACGACATGGCGGAACAGGCAAGTCATCCTGGCGGAGATAAAAACTGATAAATGGGGAAAGACTGCAGGTCTTCATGAAGGGCAAGAGCATGGGTTTGGTTTCAAAATTGGTAGCGTCCAAATGAGCTCCGAATTTCCTGTTCCCCTGAAATCTACACCATTTTATGAAGGCCCCACATGAAAAACATTAGTGTGTTTTGTCAGAGCTGTGACCAGACTGCATCTGCTCTCATCTACTCTGTGGGGATTCTTCTTCTCCATGGAATTGATGACTTTTTTAAGGATGAGGGTTGTACTCAAGGAACGGCCACATGACCTGGGCCGATGTAGGGGGGGTAAGGCTGAGGAGCAGGAGGTGGAGATGGGAACCTGAGGTGAAGCCCATGAGGTGGTTGGGGATCCTGAATGTCTGGCCCTGTGCTACACCCAGAAGTCCTTCTGCCTGCCCTCAGGGGCCTGGCTACAGTGTAATGCTCTCTATCACATGACAGCACGCTTCAGATGGCCCTGTTCTGAGTTTCATGCTGGGCGTCGAGCTCTGAGATCCAGTAAAGCAGACGGGTGTGGGCGACTAAAGAGCGCCACCTGAGCAGAGTCAAACAAAACGCGTGTATGGGCTGAATTTATGCTGAAGTGATACTAATTTTACACACTTTGATGACAGCCAAGGGTTCTGTTAGTGTGGAGTGTGACACTACAGTTTGTAGCTTTTTTTTTATATGCCTTGTTTTGTCTATAAATTGGGTGTGTAGGAGGGAGACAGACATCTGGCTGGCAGTATGTAGGACCGCATCCACAGCAGTACCAATAACAACCAGCAGGTGGCCATCTGAGCTGTTTTAGAGAGTGGCGGTTTCCTTGTTGAAGCCTTGGAGGTGGTAGAGTGAATCCCTGGTTGTGCTGATCCATTTTTGAATGCCAGACAGATATTGATATTAGTGATGCATTTTTTCCAACATGGCAGGTATCTAAGGTCCCTAACCAAGCATGCAGATGGAACTGGAACCAGCATAAAAGTGTGATGGATATACCAAGGTTTGGGTGGGGTACTCGAATGGCGGACATGCAATGAGAGGCCACACAATTGATTCCCCCCCCGCAACCTTGTAATGAATAAATGGATGGGTGACATCTACCCAAGAACCTAAAACAGATTGCAGTCGCCCCTATCTTGAGTCCCAAACCATACGTATATATTTTTCCAGCAGTTGGACCAGTTCACACTTTATCTTCCTAGTAAGGGGATTAGTTTTTTTTAAATTCCGATTCACCACACTACAACTTTTCATGGGGAAAAGGAATTTTAATTCAGATACTTTTCAGTGAAACGTTAAGAACAAACATTGCATGTCCTGGGGAGTTTTATACTGTAACCTGCCTTGTGTCTCCTGCGGCTTCTTTCCTCACAGCCGTCTTTCTGGATCTTTCTGGGAATCCCGCGGCGCGTCTGATAGCATTTGCCTGTTTACAGCGCGTTCCCAGAGGGACTTAGATTCCACCGTGCGGCTCGACCCACCTGAAGAGCCCCGTCCTCTCGCTGTTATCCGAGCGGGTCGTGTAACGGACGACCGCAGCTCCTGCCGAGACAGAAGGCTGGAGTGTGGATGAGATCTGCATATGCTCCGTACAGGGACCAGGGTCATCATGGTAATTAACAGTAAGCAGTGCTGATGCCCAGAAACGAGAGAGAGAGCATTACCGAAAACTGCGAATGTTATGCTAATAACTGCAAAATGTTTTTTATTTAAATGTCTGCCTTAAAGGTCTCTGGGTGTGACAGCGATCAGAGTCATGTGACTCAAGGCAGGGAACGGAACAAATATCGTGCTGGTTGGTACTGAAAGAACCACAAGTGGGAGGGGCACGGATGGGTGTTCTCTCGCTGGGGTACGCCGCTGACTGCTGAGGGTTGCGGCATCTTATGGTTGCTTGGCAACCAGGAAAACGGATCATGCAGACCGGTCACCTGCTGGTCACGCGTGCCCCTACCATATATGACGGGGGAGTGTGGACGGTGTGCTTTGGATTCAAGGATAGGGCTGAGGCAGGCTCCTCTCTTCCACGTCTGTCATTTCGAGGAGGTCCAGATGTCCTCCCTGGTCCAGACGCCCTCCCCGCCGGTTTCTTGGGTATAAATAGCATCCAGCTGAAACTAGCAGAACACACCTTTACTTGTCCCAAAAGCTGGAAACAGCAGCTCGCTGGCTCACAGGGGTGTGTGCGAGTTATTTGAAGACCCTGTTCAAACCCTGCCCTTGTCTGACTTCCACCTTCTCACGCAGTGTCCTCTCAATATCAGATGTCCAGCTAACGATGTAGAAAAAGATCAGACGTACGTATTCTGTATCAATTTTTTCTGTGACACGAACGCAAAATGAGTCTGCGAAGGTGGGAAGTGCTAGAAGCGTAAAAAAAAAAATGTTCAGCAGATGTTGCGTTTCTTTTTCCTGCGGGATGCTGGCGCCTCTGCAGTCACGTGTGCGCGTGTCGCTTCAGGCCTGAAGAGGAGAGCGACGAGAAGCGGGATATCTGCAATGAGATCCTCCAGATGAAGGCTCTGGAGCGCCTGACTTCCACGGTAAGAGGCAGCCGCGCTCCCGTTCACCCCCGAGGGTGAGAAGGCGGACGCTCGCCCGCTGACCTTGGGCTGCGTTTCGGGAACATTGCGTCGGGGGCGTCCCCTTTGCATGCTGCCCCTTTCCAAAGCTCTCCTCTACGGCTGCCTATAGCGTCACCTGACCCTCCCAAATCCAGCTGTAAGACTAAAAATATTCACTATCTAAGATTGAAAATCTAGTTGTGCTACACTTATTTTCTGCTGCACATAAAATAAGATTTATCTTGTAGTTGGAACCGCATTCGTCATTCAGATCTCCAGTTTATGACTGTGTCCTGATTGACTATTATTCATAATAGGTTCTCTTCAGTTAAATAGTTCTCTTCTGAATAAAGACTGATGTGGAGTTTCAATAATTTCCTTTCTGGAGGAGGCAAACAATTTATTTTCTTCTGCAATGTAGTGAAATAAATTGTGGAAATGGAAAGGAGGGGTACAGGCTGTTATTTTTTCTTTAGTTGTTTGCTTTGTATTCGTTTTTTTGTGTGTTAATTAGCTTGGTGCATTTTATTGGCCGCCTCCTGTTGGGGGTATGAGCTGTGATTGATTATGAATATCCGACCGGCTTGGGTTCCTTCTGTCGTGTAGGGAAAATGCCCTGGGACAGATTTGTGGGTCAGATTCGCTAGGTGGCGCGCGGGGTTGTCGCCGTGGAGGTGCGATGCAGCATGCTGGTCACACACTATCCCGGTGGACCAATCAGGGTGCCCTGAACGGGTTGTGACAAATGTGACATCGCGGGAAGCCGGTTGCTGTGTGGTGCTGGGTATCTCATTAACCTGATTAAATTTCTTCTAAATCCAGAGCCGATGGATAGTGCCGTCAGGCTGTCGATTTAATCGTGTCCAGATAGTAAATATTCTCCTAAACAATGTCTTTCCTCCTGGGGTACTTCCCTCAGACATTCCTGAAAACACTTCCTCAAATGCAAAGACCCCCCCCCCCCCCAGCCAATCAGGAGCTTTGCCTGCTGCTCTACTTGGCAGCCATCCAATCAGAGGGAGGCAGACAAGAGTTAATTGTGGCCCTTGGTGGAATGAGCATCTGGGTGCCCCTGGGGTCTTAGCATGCTCTGTCCTGTTTCCTGCACTCGTTAAAGCAGATGGCTCCAGGTAGCTGGGCAGTGATTGGCTCCCAGGTCACGCCACCCTCTCAGTGACACCTCTCGCCAGATGAGTTTGTTTTGCCATTGCAGAGTCGCCCTGTGTGGTCTGGTGGGCCCTGTCGTTGGCATCTGTGGTCATGTGACAAGGCTCTATCCTGGTGACAGCAGTCGCAGTGTTTCAGTCTCTCTCTCACCATCAGATTAAATTTATGTTTAACTTTTACACAATATCTCCAAACTATCGTTTCTTATTACAGCCATCAGTGCAGTTAGTATTGATATACTTGGAGGACGTGTACTCAGTAATGGGATATTATGTCAGGACAAGTACTCGGTCAGGAATAGGATATACTGGGAGGGTCAATACTCACTCAGTAATGGGATATCATGTAAGAACAAGTACTGGCTGTTTAATGGGATATATTTGGCAGATGTGAACCAAGTAATGGGATGATATGTTAGGACAAGTACTCTGGCATATACTTTGGGAGGAGTTATCGGTTAGCAGTGGTGCAGTATGTGTACTCATTCAGTAATGGTGCCTATGTTTACCTGGTCAGCCAGTGTATAGTTTAAGCTGTTGTATTGATTCTAGTAACACAATGCTGCTCTCTTCCAGCCTTTAGATCTCAGTACTTGATGGTGTCCCACAGAGGTGACCCCCCCCCCCCCCCCCGGGGGGGGCGGGGGGGGGGGGGGGGTTTGGCGGCAGCGAAAACCGGGGGGCGGGATACCCACCAACCCAGGGGGGCGT